>JAPMOQ010047630.1:2852860-2928835 GCA_026543055.1 Argiope trifasciata | reverse complement strand
ATATATATATATATATATATATATATATATATATATATATCCACTAGCTTTTACCCGTGACTTTGTAAGCGTGGAAATTTTGATGTTATGTATAAGATGGTTTGATCAATTCCATTATTCCAATACCGTTTATGAGGTTTCAGTTGATCTAGATGCAGTCTGTCACTTCTAATTCTGTCTTAATACTTCTAGATTCTCCTTGAGGAATCGACTGTCTGCTTCCAGTTAACTTGATTATTCCTTTTCGAAAGATTAGATTAGCGTTTTCCGGGCATTTCGAAAAGTGATCAAATAATAACAAATCAAAAAGATTAAAACTATCCTAAAAACAATGTACTTAAAACTATAAGCATTAACGAAAAATATATAGTATAGAAATACAATTAACCAATTTTAAAGTATACAATTAACCTAAAGATAATTTATTTACAGTGTGCGACTGAAATAAAACAAAGCAGCAAATCAAGTCCGTATTTCTTTAAAATCAAGTCAAATCCATTTTATTTATTGATCACGATTGAAATTGCTACAATAGTATAGTACACATAACTTTTAAACTTTTAATTTGAATGAAAACACAGTTGTCAACAATCAATCGTAAACTTTCGACGCCACTATCCGTTACACAAATACCTGATCAGTTAGGGTAACGAAATGCAGATTAGAAAATTTTTATTTCCTTTATTCTATTTTATTTTTATTTAAAAGTACTTCTGAGTGAACCCGAAAGATCAATTAATTAACAACACTTGATTTTAAATATATCAAACACTAAGAAAATAAACAGAATACTTTGAAAGAATCTGCTAAGCCATTCTGCTAATCCTAACCTGATTACTGACGGTAAAAAAATGCAACCTTACTCATCTTAGGTGGGATTTGACTCCAGTTTTTTGGTGCTAAAATTAGTTTTCAATTAATAAAAAATAATAATTCAATTAACTGGGGAAAAAAGTAGCCTATACTCTATTCCTGTCTATTTCTATCTAATTTTGTGCTAAATTTTATCCAATTCCGTTCAGCGGTTCTGTAGTGATTGAGTAACCAGCATGCATCCATCCACCTAAACATCCAAACTTTCACACTTATTATATATATATATATATATGTATATATATATATATATATATAAATTGTTATGGGCATAATAGATAGCTTTATTTTAGCAATATATTTCTCTATATTATTTATTTTTTATACTTTATTTGTTGGAGCTGAGTATTTTTAACAAAACTAAAATGAAACATTCATTGAAATAAATACCAAGAAAATTACAATAAATAGAATGATTAATGATCTACATAAAAAAAAGGTATAAAGTTTCAAGTTTGAACAACTGTTTGTGCAAAAATGCCGAAACGAAGTAACTCATAAAATATTTGGCACTTTACGAATTCATAAATTGGAAGAAAATAAAGAAATGGAAGACAGTACTTGATTAATGAATAAAACATGAGGTAAGAACAGTAATGAGAATTCTTTAAACACAGGAAATGAAAGCAGGGGAAACAAGAAAATGGTAGTCAGTAAGTTAAGCGATGCAGTGTTCTTTTATTTGCTATACCACTTTTCTAAATATCATAAGCTAATTTAATCTTTTACATTTATATTCAAGGAAACATAAAATTAACTTGGAGACATTGTACTGTTTATTAACTGCTCTGAGTTAAAAAAAATGAAAGATTAATAAAATGAAAATGAATAACAAATTAAATATTCTTGAAAAATTAATGATGCTTAAGGTTCTGAATTAACCAAACAATGAAGCAAAGTGAAAAATTATAGTTTATCATTTTTCTTAGCTAATTATGTCCTTTTATATCATATTTCAAGGTCTTTATTTGGTCTTCATTTTTTGCATTCGTTAAAAATTTTGTTGATTTTTCAGAATAGTATAATAAATAGTTCTTAAAATTATTTTTAAAATTAGTTATGCTACTGAATTTCCTAAATATTTTCTGGACCATACAGAACATGTAGTTTCCCAATTAGCAAATTATTGATATAAAGATAATTACAAAAAAAATGATGAAGATAACGGAGATCATATTCTAAGCATTATTATTTGACAATAATATACAAGGTCATACATGAGGAGTTAAGACTAAAACTCTGCTTTAACAATCCACGTAGTTTGAGGAAAAGTGTCTAAAATCGTTTTCAATAACAAGTATGAATTTTGCACCTGCTCGACGTGTGTACATCTACTATTGTCAATTAATTCATCCAAATCTATTTATTGAGGCAAGTAGTCATTGATTGAAAGTTAATGCGGCAGAAGGTTCACATTAAAACTTGCTTCTTATCATTATAGGTAATTTGCTATTTTCTCTTTGGCACTTTCCAGACTGCAGGTTTCGCACATTACAATTATCTTTGTTAAACCAAATATGACTTTAAAGTATGTGTTCTTGCTATAAAAAGACAAAAGGATAAATGTTATTCTTAAAATTCGTGTTACAGTTAAATGTATTAACATTTCTATAGATTTTGTGAACTTCCTTTAGTTAGAAAATTATTTATGTCATCTATTCAAAGCAAACACTGCAAAAGTTTCGTCCCTCAAACTTATAACGTTATTCATCAGCGTTCTAGATGTTTTGTTTGTATTTCTCAATAACAATTGATACTTTGATTGACTTCAAAATACTTATTTCAGAAAAAATGCAAACTAAAAGTATAAAAGAAAATAAGCAGTCAATAATAATGCAGTAATAACAGGCTATAAAGCACTAAGAGCAATTAATACAACTAATGGAGAAAATGAAATTTTGAAAAGAAGCATTTATTTGTAAGAACGAGACATCTAATATTATTTCTTAATTTCTTGCATTGAAAGATTAGTAATGAATTTATACATTAAAAATTAACCTTCTTCTTTTAGTCTCTACAGATTGCATTTAAAATAATTCAAAACAATAACTATACATTGATCAAAATAATGATTATAATTAATATCTATCAAAAACCAAAAAATAGGAAATAATCTATATAAATACAAATGAATATGTTTGTCTATATGTTTCTTATGGGTTACCGTACCGATCATCCGATTCTGATAAAACTTCGGCAGCATATTGCTTGCAGTTACGGGATGGTTATAGGCATAATAAAATTATATTATACATAAAATTATTTTCGGATCTATTTAACGCATCTATTAACCAAGAATTATTGTCACATTAACTCGCCGAGGAGACACAACAGATTCAGTAAAATTGCTAAATTCTAGCTAGAGATTAATATTTCATAGCTATTGCACGTAAATGCAATGTAAGTCGTTCTCTGATGTTACAGCCTTATTAGAGAGTATGCGAGAAAGTTTTAGGGGAAGCACTCGTATAGGTTTGAAATTTTAACTAAACATTCAATGAAATATTAGCATTTTTTGCAGTAACTTCCGAAAATATTAGATTACAAATAGTTTTGCACCGTCATAGTTTTCAAGAAATTGTCTTTTCAACTATATTAAAAACTGTTTTATGGTATAAATATATTTTCTATCTTTAATCAATGTTAAAAGAAAATATTTTAGTCACATTTTCTAATATTAAACTTGAGGCTTCTGAACGAATATTAAACGAATCACGAGATGCAATAAATAGTTACTTTCAGTACCATTCTGAAAGAACACCAAGCATTACAATTCTAAAAGAATACTCAAATCTAATATTAAAAAATGAATATTTTTTTCTAGAATAGAAAAACAAAAAAATAGAGTAAATACTATTTATACATCTAATTTATATGTCATTCAATTTCCATTAATGTATTCATTGCCGACAAGAAAATAAATGTCATTCTTAACTAAACAAGATAACTATTTCAAATTCTCAAACGATATTTCCAAAATTATTTCTTCTGTGGCAGTAACTCGCTGGGTACCAGGTAGGTGTTTATAAAATGAAATTTTTAAAGAAATCAGACCTTGTATAGTATACCAAAAATTTCAAAATATTTTTCATTAAAAATCAAATGTTAAAAAAAAATTTATAAAAGTGCACTGCAGTGAAGTTAATATAATTAAAAAAATTAAGCTACCGTGTTCACAATAAGAAAATACCTAAGATTCATTAAATATTAATAGATATTGTTAACTGGTTAAAATTTTACCTCACCCAGAATATTTCAATTAACAATAGAATATTATAAATACCTAAATATTTGTAAACATTTTTTTGTAACTTTTGTTTTCATCTGCAGCAATTTGAGTTTTAAAAATCTACTTTTTATTTTTAAATTAAAATTATCTGATGAAAAATATTCGTTGTCTTACTTGCTCCCAACATAATATTTATTGAAACTATAAATTATTTATGTAATTTCTGATGCAGTAATGTTTTACATAAAGATATGGCGCTAATGCATTTTACTATACTTAAACCAGTCCTAGTTAAAAACCCCAGATAATCAAAATATCGTCAAAAATAATGCACTCGGGTAGAAATGCAATTAATAAATAAAAATTGTTCATTTATTTCAAAATGGAGTAGATTTTTCAAATTATTTACGATAATTGACGGAAGATACATGCTGACAGGAACCAATTATGAAAATTGCCGAAAAAAGATTTAATTAAAACTTGAGCAAAAAAGAGAAACATCCTCTTTTAAAATATACTCTTATTTTCTGCACTATTATTTACTCTTTTCAAAACATAATTCTTAAGCTTAATTTTGTAAAAAATTTGCTTTGTCTGACATTGACTGTACTGGAGAATTCATTTAAATTCTTTTTGCAAATGTTACAATAATAATTAAATATTTTGTGCTACGAAAACTTTTCAAAAAATAAATAAGTAATCTTAATGACTATTGTCAATTAGAAAGCAACAGTTGCAAAACAATACATGTATATAGCATATAAATTAATTTGATATATAAGAATAATATCCTTATATATATAATAAATATCTTTTCATTCATTTTTTGATTTTTTTTTATAAACGTAATAAATTCTTTCACTCATAATCTCGTTTCCCTATTGTTTTTTTCTAAAGATCAAAGCATGATTTTATTACGTCGTTATAAGTAATTATACTGTATATATTGATGTATCAACATTTATTCCACCCTTTGAAGGATAGGAGGAATTAACATGTTCAGATTCGAACCCATGATCCTTTAGTTTGTAACGTGTTCAATCAAACGGATTAATAAAACCTTTTATATATGCTATATCTTGAAACACTTGATTGCCAATGTTAAGAACACATTTCAATAGGGTTTCATCGCATGTGAATGTGCATGGAAATGAAATTGCTGGTGGTCTGGCCAGAGAGGCCAGCCGTAAGGATACATACATGGTTTATGCCTTACTTTTTAAGAAATCTCCACCACGGTCAGGTAGGATATTTGTTCTTCTTGGAGGAAGGTCCCCGTGTTTGATTGGTATAGGGGAAGTCATCCTGGTACTGTTTTAATGCGCGATTAGTCAACTCTCGCCAGTTTTTGAAGTGAACACACTCGTATACAAGGTCATGTGACAGGCCATAAAGTGTATCCCCTGTGCCGGAAATGTTATGGTTTCAAAAAAGGTTCATCGGTTTCAAAAACGGCCAACTGTTCTCGAGTGCTGAGACAATGTTATATTGTTTGGAGACGTTCGGGCTCATGGACCTGGTTTGATGTCACTGTAGACCAGGTGGAATAAGCCACAGCAACGTATATGCATTAGAAGAAATTAATAAATTATACTAATCTTTTCAACGTATTTAATACATTAAGAGTATCACAAAAACGAATGTATGTTTTGACTCTCTACAGTCCAGACAGTTTGACCTAGACTTAACAAACTTGGCACATATATACTTTAGAGAGGAGTAATGTGCCCTTCTAGTTAAGGTTTTGGAATTTGGATGAGAATTTTAATAAAAAAATTAAGCAAAATTTCGGAGTTTTTCCTCGATAACTTCCAGAATTATTACATTGAAAATGATTTTTATACAGCATCAGTTTAAAAAGTTTTTTTTGATATCAGTGATATTATATTTTTACTATATAACTTTTTCTATGCTTAATTAATTTTAAAAAATAGTATAAGCATATTTCACAACAAGGTATTTTACAGTTAAATTGAAATTCAAATTGTTCGCATTGTTGCTATTAATTTGTTATTATCATTTCATTCCATAAATGTATGAAGATATAATGATTCGGCATATTTTTATATTGATGAAGTTTCAATATAGTGCCTCCTTATTATAATATTTTTGATATTTTGATGTACTTAAAATTAATATTTAAATTCGTCATCAGGTAATGTTGGAAAATATTCAAAGCGCTTTCAATTTAAGATACTGCTACTTCTTTCTTGATGTATGGTTTGATGTATAAAATTATAGATAAAAAGTTAGGGGGAAAACGCAATGGAAAGAACTATATAAGACTTCTGAAATAATACAAGTTTTATATCTATTTCTCAGATTAAAATTTTTTCCGACTTATCAAATGGTTTTTTCTTTAACGATTAATCCCAGCAAACCAGTTGGCCAAGGCTAATTAAAAATGAAACACCTACTTAGAAATTAAAAAAACATGGTCTACAGCTCAGTTTCAGGAAAAATATACTTTTCGATATATTAATATAAAATGTATCTACCCTAATAGTAGCCTAATAATGAGCAATTCCAAAACTGTTTGAAACAAAAATAACCAGATGTATGTACACTTGGAAAATAATTTAAACGATATAAAAAATCATACTTTGTCTTGTTTGAATCAATAAAGGTAGTGCGGAAAATTTATGAAATCTAAAATTCCAAGCTACCGTAGAAAGTGAGTATTAGAATAAGTATGAATTAGTATTTAGTGAATTACTTCCTACACACATTTTAAACAAACAAGCAAACAAAAAAGGCTCAAGTCTGCTACAACTTAAACTGGCCAAATTATGAAGACTTGAATGCCATTATTTTTACACAATCCACGATTATCTCTCTCTAGTGCAGCTCGTTGATTGAAGGATCTTCATCTAATCGGCTATTGAAGCTATTTAAAATGTATGTTTAAAATATCAACGCTTATAATTCGATTAACTATAATTTCACTTGAAAGGTTGACATTTTTAAAAAAAATTATGTTATGTCCAAACTATTTTACTGAAAATATCTGAAAAAACAAATGATCGTAAATCTTTATAATTTCTTATCTTTTCAAAAGAACATTCATTGTTTCAAACAACGCACAATTCATAAAGCCATTTAAAGCATAGTTCTTTAATGGTCAATTTTATATCAAGAGTGTGGTCAATTTTATATCAAGGATGTGGTCAATTTGATTGGTTTTTAAACTAAGAAATAGAGCACAAATTAAATAAACGAGCTTTATATGTTTGTTATGTAAAATAACCTATTCTTTAAATCGATTATGATTTAAATCAATAAAGATTTAATTTTTTCTAAAGGAAAATTTTTATAAATATCTTAATTCCTTAAATGCCCTTTTTTTTAAACTTTTCGCTGGATAGTTTATATATATGTACAAAGAGTTGAGCAGCAGTAATAATAATTATTTTTTTAAGTATTTAATATTAAAAATTATCGTGATAAAATTATCAATCAGATCATTTTAATAAAAAATAAATGATAGTTCATAAGAGATCTCTAATATAACTTCTAAATTATATATTTATGTACATTATTTCACTATAACTTTAAAACGAAATAAAAAATATATAAGGATTCAACTCTTACAATTGTTTCGTTTATCTGTTTGCACATATTTCTTGATATTTGTTCTGTATATATTTATATACAGAATATATTACATACAGTTATGTATTTTTCTGTATATAAATTTATAAATCTATATATAGGTTTTGTGCATACAGGTTAATTTTAAATTTTTTCGCTTGTTATGAAAAAAAAAAGCGCAAAATACACACTTTCTGCTATACAGAATATTGACTGATATATACATACAGAGTGAAAATAAACAGTCAGCAATATCAAATATATTTTTGACGCTGATTTATGTACATAATTCCAAAATCCACAAATAAGAACCGTGACAGCTAATGGGGTAATGCAATTTTTGCTTGTAATGAAATTCAATTTAGGGATATTTACTTTAATTACAAGTATTTTTTTAAATAATCTTTTTTCTATAATCTGATATATATGGATGCTTCCATTGTTATCAAATCACCCATTTTTGGGAAATGTATGTAACAAATAATGACAATATTTAATAAACAATAATAGCATAATTAATAATGACATGAAAATGCATTATATCTCGGTTCAATTTAGAAAAATTCCTAATGATGTAGTAATATCTCACTTTAAATATTAACAAACTAGATCCTGTTCTTATTCTGTATCCTGTTTATTATCTTATTGCTGTGAAATTTCCTAGAAAATGTATTAATTTTGCTTCCTTTCAACGATAAAATCCCGATGCCACAAGTTCTATCGACCACTACATAATAAACATGTTAAAACGTGAAAAGATTCGGTTAAAAATGGTTTCCATTTAAACCAGCAAGGGAAAAAAAAGAAATAAAATATTTTCGCCAAGTTGTGGTAGAAAATAATTCGCACATTTCAAGAAGCTAGGAAAGAAAACCATAATTATATGCTGGGGGAAAAAGTAGTGAAAAAAAATCGCAATTTTCATTCTGCACTGACTTGAGGTTGGCGTATAATCGCCATATCTGCAGTTTTTCATTTGCAATCGGTTTTCGTTTTAACGTTATCTGTTTTTCCGATACTTTCTCCCATTTTTCGAGTTGAGACGTTTTTCTCCTTCTTGCTTCCGTTCTTAAGTGAAGTAAGAGAGAGACGTTGGACGACATACAAAAGAAGGAAACGTATGGAAGAAAAGAAAATCATTTCTTAGCGACCTGAAAGTAAGAATAAAAAATAATAATTTTTTCCCAGAAGATTCAATTTACTTCGCCGCTCGAACCCATAATTGTGTAAAATATGTTTCAAAAATAAACTCGGAATATACCACAAAGTTTTTTTTCTCTTTTAGTCGATATCAAGGTATACAACATAAGCTTTGCTTGCATTTATTTTTAACTTTCAGAGAGAAAAAAATTACCACGGACATTCGTGTAATTTTGTGCAAAAGATGTATTCAATCGACTGTAAATACAATAATATGAATTTATTCCGTTTTTTTTCCCTTTTAAATCTAACAGCTGGCAGAATTTACGTTTTCTTCAATCAATTTAAAACATGGAATTTTTCGTCTTGTAAATCTTTACTTTTATTTTTCACTTTAAAAAGTAGTGGGATCAAACATTTAAAATGTGTCAGAAAATTAGAACTTGAAAAATTGAGTAAAAGTTTAAAATACTTGGAATTGCGAGTTTAAAATGTTTCCAATATCTTTTTTCAATGGTTTTAAACCTAAGAATGTATGCCATATATGTCTATTAAAGATAAAAGAATCCTACGCTGTAGAATCTTTAGAAAAATGCAATCATTTCAAAAAACTAAAATTTAGTTTATTTAACTTATTGACTTGAAATATCTAAAGTTAAAGATGGACTTTGGTCTTATTTTCAGCGAATCCGAGCTATGACTATTGGAGGTAAATGCAACAAAGTTTTACCAGTAAGAAATTCAAAGCACAAACAGACTAAAAGAGGAAGTTGGTGCCTTTTGAAATTTTAAGTAGGAAAATCCAAGTTTCAAATCAAAATTGAAACAAAAATTAAAGAATTCCTTGTACAGTACTTTAAGACAGTTAATGTTATAGCTCTTAAATTTCGTTAAGCTTGAGAATCTTCTGTATATCAGAAACTAAAATGTGTATTTTTTATTTGAAGCTAAGCGGTATGAAAGATAATCATTTTTAAAATGCAAATAAGTTGAATATTTTTCACCTATACATTAATTAATTTGTCGAATAAGTTATGAAGAAGAAGAAAAGGAAATTACAATTGTGCAATATTTAATTGTCAACTTCTAAAAAATATCAAGAACAAAACTGGAAATATTGAAATAACGTACAATACGAATTGAAATTTCGAACATCACATTAACATAACCAATGACTTTTTATGTTGACAATACGTAGGACGAGAAAAACCTGATATTTTTTGCTTGGTATGAGTTGCCTGAGAATTGTAAAGATTTTTCTGATCGTTAAAATTTTAAAGTTGCAGAAAGACGTTATATTAAATTATCTTTATTTTAAACATTCAGTTTTCTAATAAATAATATGCTGGTTATGGTGTTTAAAACAATGCAAGACAATTCAAATTTCAGTAGCAATTTTATAGCATTGGTAGTTAATGGAATGGTAGAAAGCACAATAAAATCTAGAATGACACAAGTGACGTTGAGGTGATGATAAGCGTCATAAAATGAGGTATATGAGGATTTATGAATAAATGGGTAATACCAGGTATACTTAGGGGATAAAACCAGCTAAAATGACACAGAAATTCGTGATTATAAACGTGACATAATGAAATACACGAAGATTCCTAAATAGAAGAAAATTGGTGAAAGTTAGAAAGTGCAAAAACAAGCCAGAATGAACGACTATAAATTCTACATAACGAAATGTGTGAAGAATTATAGATGGCAATATAATAATGCATGGAAACTTATTAATGAAGCTAAAACGTATGAAAACGAGCCAGAGTAACACAGGAATAAGTGACTATAAACGCCACATAATGAAATATATAAAGATTCAAAGATAGCATGAATAATATATGAATATTTGTTAGGGAAGATATATGGCATAGGAACAAGCCAGAATCATACAGGAACATATACACGATGAAATATAGGAAGATTCATAGATGGAAAGAAAATGTATATAAACTTGTTAGGGAAATTAGACTTTACAAAAACATGCCAGTGTAACACAGGAATGAGAGGCTATACACGATGTATAATGAAATATATGAAGATTCATTGGTGGCTTGATAATAATGCATGAAAATTTGGCAGAGTTATCTCAGATAATTTCATAAATGGAGGGTAATCTCAGATAAAAAATGTTACATTGACGTTCCCAGAACAGAATACTAAATCTCAGATTTCTGTATAATCAAGACAGAATTACAAAGCAACGGATGTCCATGCCATTTATAAATATTCATATATATAATTATATATATGAATATTCATAAATGGCAAAGTAATAACGCATGCAAACAAAGTAATAACGCATTACCTATTTGACAACAGTACAAATAGGTAATCAACATGCTATATTTAATAGCCCAAAAATCTTATCATTCATATTTATATTTACTTCTCAACATGGATGAAGAATTGGATATATTTAGATACTTTCGAAAACAGATTATAACACATAGAATCGATACGATGTATTTTTTGATGATCTCTTATTAAAATACGAATTTTAAACAAAGATAATCAGTGAATAAAAATATATATTTCATAAAAACTTTTCCGTTTATTTTTATTAAATTATGTGAATATTTTAAACTGAAACGCAATTTACAATGGAAACGTGTTAGAATAATTCTGAAATCATAAATTCAAATAGTTCTGAAATCATTAATGGTTAATGAATTCATTGAAACAAAGATATTATCCTTTCAATGAAAGTTGTTAACACTACCCGAAAATGTTGCAAAATAATTTCCATTGTTGAATATGTAACAAATCTGAAAATCACTTCTTGAAATGCTATAAATTCTAGAGCATTTCCAATCTCTGCGCTAAACACGTCAGCAGCCTTACATTTCAGTCTTTTCTGAACGAACTGAATTGAAAGCGTGCACATCAACGTAATTTTAATACTTTCATGGACACAAAGGATGCAGGACATAAAGGGTAGTTTACTCGGCGAAGTATTTGTTTGAAATATTGCGCTATTTCGAAACTTTAGCGCAATATTTCAAATGTTGGTCTTTACGAAACTTTTAGAAAATAACACGAAAGTCCAGTTTATAGATGAAAGCATTTCATAAAGTCTGCCTATTAACTGACTTTATTTTACAAATTATCTTTTCTACCGTTTCGCTGACATCGTATGACATATTTTGAAATATTTCCACTCCAAATAACAACATTTCTGCATTTGTTCTCGTTATGCTACAAGGCTATGAAAAATGCATTAATTTTAATTTTCAAATTGTTATTTCCACCATCATTTGAAATTTTTATAACCAAGGATTTTTTGCTACTATTTTTGGCTGAATTTACTTGTTTAATTTCTCATATATTTGATGAATACATTTTTTTATTCAATGTAAAAATAATTGAAATCTAATTTTTTTCCTAAATTCCAGTGAATGGAATTTTTTTTCTTACATTGAGTTTGAAAATTTAATCCGCCAAATATGCGAGGAAATAAGAAATTAGGCAATTTGTATAAAATATTTTAATTAATTAAAAATATTTCATATTTTTTAAACTATTCTGGGACAATACTTATGTAATAATTATGAATTCAAATAAACAAAAATAAATCCAAGGTGTTCAGAACTACTTTTTGTTTGCTAATAACTTGCAAAAATTAAGACTAAATGAAACCCATTTAAGGATCAAATACACATATTTCCATTCGTAGAAAATAAAAATAAAAAGTCCCAATTGAATTAAAAAGTATGACTTCATTTCTGTTCTAGCACAGAAATGAAGATATCACAATTCTTAATTCTATTTGGATAATTTTCTCTTTGCGCGAATCAAAATATGTGTATTTGATGCCTAAATGGATTTTATTTAGTATTAATTTTTGCAAACTATTAGCAAACAAAAAGTATTTCCTAATATCATGGATTAAGTTTTTGAAATTGTATCCTCGCATTTACGCATAAGCGCAGGCACTGAACCGTTACCATTATAGATGAAAATATTTTTATTTCATTAAAATATTCCAAACAATTTATTTGACTGGTTATTTTCTGGCACATTGGTAAAATAAACTCCCCAAACCAATTTGACAGAAAAATATTCGAATCTAATTTTTTTCCTGAATTTCATTATTCGCACAGATATGGAGATGTCGCAGTTCTTAATTCAATTTAGACATTTTTTTTTTTTCATTTTTCAGGTATGAAGATGTGTATATGTGATGCCTGAATGGATTTCATTGACAGTTATTTTTCAAGTTACCAGCAAATAAAAAGTATTCTTTATAATTTTAATTGTATTCATGTACTATTACATAAAATTTGGTATCAAATAGTCCCTGCCTCCCTCCAAAAATATGAATTTATGTATCTTAATTTTAATTCCCCAATTGTAGAAAATGCCTAATGATATTATTATGATGTCTTCGCAGTACTTAGCGTCATTCAAAATATCGATAAACATCTTGAGTAAAGTACACAATATCTTGCGCTAATAGCTTGTTATCGAAAATATTCTCCTTATATTTTTGTGAATGTCATCAGGAAAATTAGTTATACGTTGATGGTATAATCATTTTATTACAGCGATACATTCGTCTAAAATCAAAATATAAATATTTAAAGAAAAAATTATATACTCTTTATATATTTTTATTAAATATATAAATAAATACATGTTTTTTAAAAATGTTTTATATATATAAATGAAAATAATATTTAAAGAAAATTATAATTGAAGAAACTCTATTTTTTTTTCCTTCAGATTCAAAGAAATGAAAGATTAAGAGTCTAGAAGTGATAACTAATACAAAGGTATAAAATGCAACATCTTTTTAAGTAGAAATATGATTTCAAAGATATTTTTATCAGCGCTACAAATCTTCTGAAAAATATCGTAATTCCATTAAAGTTTTTTAAAACTATTTTTTTTTTAAATGACTGCTATGTCTGAACATATTTGATAGTATCTCAAAAAATATTGAATAGAAACACAATTTGTAAAATTTTATCTGTAGTATTCATGTTTCGAGTTTTATCCCGCAGGTATCACTTCTTTTTAAAAAGCAAAAAATATTGTTACAGTGCTTTGAGAATTTCTCATTTTCTTATATAGAAATGCATTCCAAAACAAAGTTACACTATTGCTGTAATTATGTTACAAATTTAATTTTGGATTTAATTAGAGTTTAAAATATTTGTACCAGGGATATGATACAAATTAGAGAGAATTGTTAGTTATAATGGTCTAATAACTTCAAATAACTACGTACATAGATTATTTAATACATTTTTGAAACAATTTTCTATATAAAAGAGCATAATTTAATGCTCTTTTATATAGAAAATCTAGTTTAACCTACCAGAAGGAACATTTAATTATATTTTAACAGGAATTATCTAATGTTAATATGACTCCAGGCAATGAATATTATCTTAATATGTTTACCTTTTACGTTTAATATTTCTTGACACAGGTTGCAGAGATTAATGCAGAAAGTTCGGTTATTTCCAAAACTTTTCACTGTTCAGTTCAAAATATAGTCCGTACCATAAGTATAATAGAATACTATATTGTATATGAGAAATAACAAATGTTTGCATTTCTGTCAATGCCATCAAAATTTTAGAACAAGAAATTAACCATTTTTATACTAAATTTTGAATTCTTCTCATTCGATGTATGGCACCACATCTCAAAAGATAAAATTTAAAGATTCTATTATTCGGGATGATTCAAAAGTCAGTAAACATCTGAAGTTTCAATGATTTACAGAATAATGTAGATAGGTAAAAGTTGACATATATTCTGGAAATGTCATGAGGTTTACTGAAATAAAAAAGTCAAAAAATAGCCAACAAATGGCGCTTCATATGATATCAAAAGCAATAAGTAGCATAAAAATGAATTTTCAACAAATATTATGTTTGTTATATCAAATGCTCAACATGTCAGCAGTCATTCACCAACAATCTCTGTAGTCTAGAGACAATGTAGTGAACTGCACTGTGCAACATATCTGCAGATATAAGGAGAAATTGTCTTCGGAAATTATCTTTTAGCATCCATACCGAAGTCGGACGATGGCAGCAGACGTAAGTACAACCCCATAACCAGCAATCAGCAGCAGACAGACCCCACAGCCAACAGTCAGGCGGAATAAGATCTGAAAGTCTCGAAGGTCATGCATAAAGGAATGGGCAGCTAAATATACCATTTTCACCAAATGACGTGCACAAGAATTCTTTCAAACATTTAGCAATATAGTCAGGAGAGCTATTTTGTATAAAAGCCGTAACTTTCAGCTGGTGTTTATGAGCCAGGTTAATGACTATGTAACAAACATATCTGCGATCCTTGCATTCGTCGTGCCCATCTTATGAAAAGCAGAAGAAAAAAGATATTATCAGGTTAGATTTGGTAAATCCGCACCCCACCTTGACTTTTTCGTCATGCAATGGGGGTTCTACGGCAGCTTTAGAATATTCAGTAATCGAAATTCTGCAGCTGTGAGAATTGAAAACCCTCGGAGTGCGAAATGGACTTCATCGGCCCACGTTAGGCAACCAATCTTCATCTATCCCCATTAATTTGCACTTTTTTACTTCAAAAAATCCCCATGTCATTTCAAATTTCTGTATCAGTTGTTACCTCTTTAGCTACATTATTTCATGTATTATAGAATCTTTAAATATTAACGAACACTTAAATCACCAGATGCATTTACTTTAAAATACACTGTGTTCAAATGCAGGGCTATTTATCCTCGAGTAATAAAAAAAAGTGATTTTTCACTACAGTGATGTAAACTTGAATTGCTACTGAATGTAAATAAAAATCACTTACCGCTCGCAGTTTGTTACCAGCTGCCTCCTTCGCCATTTGGTAGAGGGATAGCGGCATCATGAAGTATCCTTGCCATTTACAGTCCAAGTATACTTGCATTCGGGACATACCATCAGGGGTGCTCGGTGTCACATGCAGGAACAAACCCTTGTGATAACTTCTTTCACTCAGTCCTTTCACGGGCAGGTGTTGAAGACGTACTCGACCCCACTCCTTCGTCGCAATGGTAACTGAAAAGAAAAGGAAATGAGTTCACCAATTGTTCGCCTCAATGATGGCATCAACAGAGTAATTATCTAGCACATTTTCTGGTATGTCAAAACACCGAGTGTAAATAGCCTTACTATAAAATCTACTTGAACAGTATTCACTATAAAACCTACTAGAAAAATATTATTTTCAATTTAGTTATAACAAAAGTTATGTCCAGAAAATTTAGGATTTCAACAAATGTATTCAATTAACTCTTTTAAAATAGCAGAATGAAAAATGAAATACAATGAATTTTTATACTTTGAGAGAAGTATAAATATCGAAAAGACAAATTCTTCATAACATTGGTCACTGGAGATAGAAAAGCAGAAATTTGCCAGTTGTTGGTTTTAATATTGTCATCGAAAGCAAGTATTTTGCATTTATATTACAATAGTCATACTAAAAGTTTCGTTTATAAGATTTTATTCTCACTTTAGTTAACACAACTACAATAGCAGTAACTGTAAAATTTGAAATTGGAGTATGGGTTCCTAGTTGGCTCTTTTTAAAGTACTACGTTTTAAATTAAAATACTTTAAGAGGGGTGTAAAGAATATCGTTTCGTTTTATAATGGAAGTTTTAAAAAAGGACACTAGTCAGAACCAGTTTAAAATCATATATTCTTAGGTGATACTGTTTTATAAGTTATAAGCGCTATTTATATAATGTTAGTAAGAAAAATTCTGAATTTAATGCCATCATAAATTTTTATTGCTAGAATATTTAAGAGCAATAAAACGAAATATTATCTTATTATTACAACATAAATTTCTGAATAAAAATTAATTCGATGCATGTATGTATATTATATATAACTATTTCCTGTTCTCGTCAGAAAAGTGATTCACAAATAAATATTTTCAAACTATTTTAGAGGTACCTAATATGAATAGTTAACTAATTATAATTTCTCATTGAGTTGAAACTATTCAAACTTTATCAAATCTGTAAACTGTAGTTCATGAAAAGTATTCTGTTTCTAATCAATGTATTGTTAGTGAACAGTGCTAAATTAATTTAAGCTCTCAAGAATTGGACAGATGGAATCACAGCTTGCAAATTATATTACAACTGCTTCTGATATAAAATTACGATTACATTTGATAAAGGTTTATTTAAAGTTAGAAATTTCAAAGCATAGATACTAGAATGCCCTATTTAGTGAACCGTAGCACATACTGAAACTAAATTAATTTAATGGTTTATTGTGAATTTTGACGATTCGTTTGCTTGGATAGCTGATTGACTTTTAGATTATTAAATTATCTATTTGTAAAGCCTTTTTATATCTCTCCTAGCTATTCACCTAAAACTTGAATTAAATTTAATTCAAGTTTCATTTAATCAGTATATTACAAATTATTTCGAGTAAACTTAAAAAGTGTGTATAGTTCAAAATGAGAATCCTTCTCACGATGAGTTAAAGTCGAAAGAAACCGATCTTTAGGTAGATTCCAAGAAGAAGAATAACTATTGCAATGATTCTCATGACACAACTTTGAGAAAATTTCTTTAGTTTTTCATTGATCAAAGTTCCTAGAACCAAAACGTTCGTTCAAAAGTTTGTGTGTGTGCGTGTGTCACACTTTGCCGATATTATCTTGTTGACAAGGTAAGTAGAGTAATTTGAATTTAATTAGGATTTTAGATGGCTTGGAATGTGTTGTTAGAAATGTCAAAATCATGGACGAGGTGTGGAAGTAGTCAAGGGAAGGGGGGTTGTAATTTTCATTTCGCTATAATTTTCTTAATATTAAAGATAGAAAAATAAATCCAATCTCTTAATTAATGCTAAGAAAGACGAATAACTTTTGCATTTAAAGTTTATAGATAGCTACAATATCTTTGAAATCAGAAGGCTAACAAGTTCAAGCCCTAATTTTCGATTGTTTCTAACTCAACAATTTTAGTTGATGTTAACATCAGCAATTTATAGATAGTAAATTCTGATGCATGGTCAAAAGTAGCCCAAGAGCAACTTCAAAACGGGTTACTAATTTACTACTCCAACTTTAATTCTCCTCTCATTTATTTATTTTAATATACATCCATTTCTATGAATTTATATAATCTGTCTAGGAAATAAAGCAATTTATGGAGAACATAGCCGGTTCAGATTATAAACATTTCTATCCTGATGATTCAATTTTTTTTACAATCTTCACTCATAATTGGATATTAATAATGGTGCATCATCAAGACGATTTCGAAAAATGTTTCAAAACAGGCTTAAATTCCGATTTCCAAACTAAAGAACTTCTTGGCATATAACGAAACAATCATCCACAAAATTATGTTGATATATTCCCAGAAACACAGATCACGAGCTTTTGAAGAATTTACTTAAAATAGCATCTTTACAAACACATCCGAAAGAAATACCGAACCCTTTAGAGAAGAATATGATCCAACATAGATAATAAACGATTTCGAATGGATTTTAAATTACATTCGATTCACTCTTCCCATCTGCCTCTCAAAAAGGAATGAAATCTCAAAGCATCCCCGTCGAAAATAATTAAATGCAACTACCCTTGGAAACAAAGAGCTGACTGATTAACCTTCTAATAACCAAATGGCAATGTAAAAGGTAATTAAGGAAGATTATTTTTGTGATTATGATTCAAAGAACGATTGAGATTATTGAGAGTGGCACTATCGATGAGAAAACAGCAATCCAGAGCTCGTAAACTAGCAAAACAAAGAGACGAGTCATTAGGGGGGAAATCTCTTAGTCTTGGTATTAGGACACTCCGTTCAGAAGTAATTAAGGAATAGTTTTCTTTATGATGAATGTTCTCGAGATGCTTTTGAAACGGAATAGCCGAGAAAAGTAATTCCACATCTGTCGGAATCATTCAGTTAATTCTGATGTTTAGATTTGGGAATAAAAAGCTCAACTCTGCTCTGACTATAACAAAAGACTAATTTTGATCTCATTCTTTGGGTAAATTAAATGCCAGGATTGCACAAAATTAATCCTCTTGTAGTCATTATCTTTAACATAGTTTTTTTGCATGATATAGACTTATTCAAATAGTTCGTCTTGTCTATGAGCAGAAACTGGATTTTGTTCTTTTAAAAGTTAGAAGTTTAGTAACATGTGCATCTAGACAATTTCGTGCAAATATTTATAGGAAAATTTTATTCATATTAAATGGAAACTGAACAGTGTTGTTTTAAGTACACTGAGTTTAAAAAAGATTAATTTACAAAGAGAGTCATACGGTTATTTTTACAACTATTCTTGATAGCAAATGGTAAATATGATTTAACATTTCATAGAAGTTAATGAATGGAAACGGTATAGTACATACTTTTACACAAGATTTTGAAGAATTTTTTAATTTAGAGAATATAAACCCAAAAACTAAAATGAGAAGATATTATCCCCTGATAGTCCAAATTATATTAAGATAGGGGAGATATCCCACATACTTTCAAAGATTTCGAAGAATGTGAGAAATAAACGCATGAGTGGAGGAATAGGAACTGCTTATCATTATTTAATAGAAGGAAAAAAAGTCTCGGAATTATTAAAAAAGACCTGAAATATTCAAAATAAGCCCAATACTGGTGATTCCAGGTAATCTTAAAACACAGGAGGATATGATGTTAAAATTTGTTATTTTTGTTACTTGTTATTTGTTATTAAAATTTGTAACAGCTATTTAAAAGTTTTAAAGTGTTTGGGGATTTCTTTAGTTGTGGGTCGAGAATTTCGAAAGAATTTTGAAATTTTCTTGAAGTATTGGCCTATTCTATGTTTATAGTTTGATAAATGATGAAATTGACAAGAACAGTTGACAGGAAGATGAGGAGGAAGTCAGAGAATGGCCACTTTGTGGTTAGGGGCCAACCTCCTGGAAGAGGATGACAGCTCGATAAATCGGCTTGTATTACAGCAACAGCCACAAGGAATCCTGTCGTTACTGCCTCGTTCAATGGTGGTGGGGTGTCAGCTGTACATAAAAAGTTCAGAAAGATAAACGCCTCGGTCATTTCCTTTAAATATTCATAGTATTTGATTATTGGTGTACTTTATTATTACTAGAGAGCGTACTTTTTTACTTTGAGTTAGTTCTGAAAATATTTAGTTTTGTAATATAAACATCATGTTTTTAATTCCCAATTTTTTTTCGGGGAGAAGATAATCATCTTTGTCATTTTGAAATGTGGAAAATACCGTAATAGTCTTCTACTCGTCGAATATCCGTACCAGACGAAAAAAATTTGGTCTCACTGAACTGAACATAAATCAAGTTTGCGAACATGGCATATCTGACATGGTGTATATGACAACCAAGAAATCATAATTTTCCATGTACATATAATTTCCAATTAGTTTTGAGCCAAACGTGTGAAATATTTATATGCAGAGAAGAAAAACCATATAATAAATATGGAGATTAATTAATTTAATGTTAAGTAGAATTTCAGTTATATTTTATCCATTAAATGCTTTGTAATATTGTTCAAACGAATGGTAAAATTTTAACTTCATTTATATGTAGTTGAAATGATAGAAGGATAGCATTTTAATACACACGAACTTTTCTCATGTCTTTGGATAAAAAACTCTTTTTATTCCTAGTAAGCATCTGATTACAAAATAATCTTCCATTTAAAAAGTTATACTTCAATCATCTTTTACATTTGTCTGTATTTGCTTAAGCTTTTAGAAGGGGAAATCAGAAACACACACCGAAAGTTTTTTTTTTGGATAACATGGATAAATTTTTTTAATAAAAAAACTGTCCTTAATTATTAGGTTGTTCGGAAAGTAATTTCGTTTTTTCCTGACAAAGGATTTAATTGAATTTTTCGCACCCAATTTCATACTTAAACCGCAAAATCATTTTATGTTTTAAGAGCTGATATAGCAAGGCTTGAGTGTGAAAAAGTGCAGCTGATTCTTCGCAGTAGTTTTTGGATGGTGCCCTTTTCAATATGGAGAGCAATAAACAGCATTTTCGTCATTTTTTTCTTTTTTGCTATAAAAGGTAAAAATGCTGTTCAAGCCAGAAATAAATTAGCTAATATGTGTGGAGAAGATGTGTTAACAGTACATCAGTACAATTAATTTGCAAAATTTTTCCTTCAAATGAGGAGGCCAAAAACCACCTCGATCAATTTTTTTTACAGCAAAGACCAAAACTTTTATGAGCGTGTAATCATGTTACTACCAAAAATATGGCAAAAGGTATTAGACCAGAATGGCAATTTTATAATTTAATAAATAATTTATTCATTAAACGAACATTTCTTTTCATTTTGACAAAAAAATACGAAATGACTTTCCGAACAACCAAATATATTATAAAAAATTATACAAAATTTCTGAATTTTTCTGATAGATTGAAAAAATTATTTTATATGATAAAAGAAAAGTTTGTTTTGATAAGAAACAAAAAATCGGACAGTGGAAGGGAATTTTTAGAGCAAATAAATTTATTCCTCAAAAAATATATGAAGGTGAACGTTTTAATATCTATTTTCATTACTAATAAAGAAAAAGTGTATGTGTTTGCCTGATACCATACATAAAGAATAACAAAGCGAAATTTTAGAATTATATAATGTGCAGCTAAATTTAATAGGACGATTATATTTATTTCATTACAGTTTTCAATATTAATTCAACTTTGTGAAGAGTGATTACGCATCCAATTAACGCGTATAATAGAGTTAAATATTTTTTATCTAAATTTCTAACTCAAGAATTTTAAAAATAAATATATTAAATTTCAACATTCTCCAAGCAAATTAACCACGGAGGCTTGTATAATATCATTTTCAAAATTCTGAAGTAAACATATAAAAATTTAAATATTCTGCTCTTCAAACTACATCTAGATATGTTTATACGTTGAAATGTCTCTTTTAAGTTAGCTAAAAGTTCATAAGGGAATATTTTTAGAAATATTTTTGGAGAATATCTGCTTAGCTAGTAAGAAATTATTTTAAAAAATGTTTTTAAATCAAACATAGGATTCAATGTTTTAAGCAATCCCAACAAAATCCAAATAAGATGAAATTTAACGCGAAATTTTGAAAAATAAGACATAGTTAAATAGGATATCAGAAGTTAAAAGCAACGTAGGAAAATTTTTTTTTTGAATTTTGAATTCTGGAACGAATGTTAGTGATAGAGTTACAAAACAAAATGAATATGTTTATGGAATACACTTCAAAAGCATCAAATATACACGCATATAAAAGTTTTACTCTGAAAGCTTTTGCCTTTTTTTATAAATAAACACACGCTTCATATTACTTTCAATACTGAGTATCGTTAAAATAGGATGACAAATAACAACGACTCCTTAATATTTACTCTCTTGGAAATATCAGCCAGTGACATTTCGATGAAGAAATCAGAAACGTGGAATGTTTAAATCTGTTTCCACTGATAAATCAAAAACACACTTTTTAGATATAAAAGATACCAAGACATATTCGTAAACATGTTTACATAAAATGAAAGGTACATGCAATAGTCAGAATTTTTATTTCAGTGTTTTCAATAATTCAAATGTTTTTTATAAAGGACTCATAATCATAATGTAATTAAATTTTTATACGAAAAATGTTTCTATTTTATTTCCCTGATCATTAGAAAGAACGTAGTCAATTACTTAGCGCGTATTTCTAAAGTATAAACGAGTTTATTTAATACTAGATTTCAGATAATGTTGTTATATTATGAGTGTTCAATTAGTTAGTATAAACGAGTTTATTTAATACTAGCTTCCTTTGACGACCAGCTGGCTCGCCATGAGTAATGCGTTCTAAAATTTTCAATTAAATCACATATTCATTTGCCAAAATTTAAGAAATAGTTCAAGTTAAAAGATTCAGTTATTAGTAGTTAAAGAGTCGGTAACTTTAATAATTTATCGATTATGCTTCCAAAATATTAAAAATGTTTTTTTGGGTGATATTGCCAAAATGTTAAATATGTTTTTTAAAGAAAGCGAAAAAGGGGGAAAATTATTAATCAATGATACAGATATTGCAAACGATCATAGGAATATGCCATTAAGTCGGTATTTCAATGCATATCCTGTCTAAATTCAATCAGGTTTCCGGTAAATAAAGATAATTTATGGAATTAATGATATAGATATTGCAAACGATCATAGAATCCTTTGCCTTGAATTTATTTTTTTAGAAAATATCACATTTTTTTTTTTTATCAAGCCACGTGCTGAAAGTTGTATATCTTTAGATTTAATTTGCGATGATCGTTGTTTTTTTTATTTGAACTTCCGGCATTGTTTTATTTTATTCTAGCCAGTCACGTGCTCAAAAAAACATGGTTAAAATATTTCAATAAAAATTCGTTAAAAATAGAAGCTTGAGTTATACATTAAAACTGTTGATACCGTTAGAAAGTTAATTTTTTAATCTTTAAATTGATGTTAAAATCATGTTTGTCTGATAATATTTTCAGAAGTTATAGCGGAAAAACTATTTAAACGCTTAAATTTTAATTCATTCTAATTCTAATTAAAAATTCGAAAAAAGGGCTGCGAGGTGCACATTTCCGACCTCCAAGGTATACATGTACCAAATTTGGTAGCTGTAGGTCCAATGGTCTGGCCTGTAGAGCGCCAACACATACACACGCACACGCACACGCACACACACATTGAGCTTTATTATAAGTATAGATATAGATATAAAATAGATTTCAGATAATGTTGTTATGAGTGTTCAATTCGTTAGTATAAACGAGTTTATTTAATCCTAGAATTCAGATAATGTTGTTATATTATGAGTCCTATTGAGATAACGCCGGGTTTACACTTAACCAGTTATAAGATGGTCAGTAGGCAACGCATGCGTAGAAATGCTGTTCGGTCAGTGGCAAGTAATTATTCCGACAGGATAACAGCATATCCGTTGGGAATGTATGGTATTTTTTCTTACATTTGTTAAATTTGGCGGGGGGGGGGGGGGGACGGGAAAAAAATTGATCACTATCATAGATTGGTTCCGACATTTTTTAATCGTTGTTCTTTTCAAAGAATTCTTGTGAGTTTTTTTTTTTCATTTATTTTCCATTTTTTTCAGAGTTTTCGAAATTTAGGTATGTTGAACTTTTGATTTTTACTTTACCGTGTTTCTTTAAGTAATTATCCATCATTTTAATATGATACACAGTGAGAAAAAGAAAAATTAAGCAACGCCAAAACTTCTCTTTATAGTCAAGTATGGAATGCCTGAATCTATCTTACTAAATTGTGGCAAACATAAATTAGTCCCTTTCTAAGAAAGCGTTGTCTACTGGCCGAGTGTAAATACGGTATTAATATGGGTTCACACGAGGCTTATTATTGCCCGCAACGGTTGCATCTTTGATGTTGTGACAGCATTGTCCTCGTGTGAACAGTTGAGACAACGTGAAAAACGTTTGTCCCCATTTTCCCGTTGTGGTCACGTGATTTTCTGGAAGTGGGCGTGATCTTCGATTGCGCTCAATAATTAGCCTTGTGTGAATCGATCCTTAGAGTAAAAATAATGAGGAGAAAATCAATTTTATATCGTTTCAGTTAAATGTCAGAATTTTGAAGCATTATAAAATCAGTAAATCTCTGAATAAAACAATTGTCTTCAATTTTTAAACTTCTATAGAAATATTTTTTAAAAATCACAATAACATAATAGAAATAAACAATTTTTTAAAGAGGTAAAAATGTTGACATAGTTTAAGAAAATTTTAAAGAAAAAACTAACAAACATTTTTTGTCACAGTGTGATACACATATTTTGAAATTTGATTCACTCATGAGTTTCTCGGAAATTATTGGCAATGCGTCAAATACCAAAAGATTCTCTTTAAAAATGGAGTCTTTAATAAGAAGATACTTTTATTATATTATAAAGCAAAAATAAAGAATAAACTTTCCTGCATATTATATTTCAAAAATTAATGAATCTTATAGGTACTTTTATGAAACATCTGTTTTTTTTAAACTATTGCAAATATTTTATCAAATTTTAAACAACTGTAAATACTCTACATAAAAAAATTTTAAAACGGCTATTAAAATTTCATCCAGTAAAAAAATGCCAAGCTTAGATTGTTGGAAATAATCTAAAAAAAATATTCTGCTGTATTAAATACAAAATAGGCTTAGTATTTCAAAAAAGTTTATTGCTTTGATTTTATGAAATATGTAAATCAAGGAGTTTCAGCAATTCTGAATTTTTTAAAGATATATTATTTAAAAATCGCTCTAAGCAAGTTTTAAAAGAAAAATCCTAAGAAAATTAATTAATTAAGTATAGGGTTAAAAATCTCAGATCAGATTTCAGCCGTTACTATTATAAAAGATAAAATGCAAAATTAAAAATGAGAAAACAAAACAAAAATGCAAATGATATTGTGCAACGAAATATTACCATAAACTTGTTATCATATATCTTTTTAAAAAGTAAAAAAAAAAAATAGAACATGTAAAAAATCGTTTTCATTAAAAAAGTTGTTTTTTTAATTCTGAAAGTTATGATTTTTTCCAAAGTAAAAAATAGACCCAGT
The DNA here is from genome assembly GCA_026543055.1 of Argiope trifasciata. Taxonomy (NCBI): domain Eukaryota; kingdom Metazoa; phylum Arthropoda; class Arachnida; order Araneae; family Araneidae; genus Argiope; species Argiope trifasciata. The sequence continues at coordinate 2,903,389 of JAPMOQ010047630.1, read as the reverse complement.
AAAAAATTCGTTTTGAAAATAAAAAAAACTGTATGTTTTAACAGTTTTTTAAACAACTTTGAAAGTTTTAAATTACCGTAAATCTAACTTTTAAAACAGACTTTTTTTACTATTATATTAGAAGGCCTTGGAGAATATTTTATTGTCGAAATAAAGTAGTTTAAAAGAAACTTTTTTTTTCGCAGAAAAAGATTAAGGTGTCTTCCACTTTTCCATAAAGATGTTATTTTATTCAATATTTCTTTACCAGAAACACTGACGCAGCCCCGCAACGAAAATATCGGCCCCGTAGATCGAAAACAAAATGTCGAAACAAGATGGCGCAGCAGTCTATCATCTTGAACGCGTCACAAATCAGCTTTAGTTTTCAGCAAAAATTCCTTTTCTGGCATGGCAACGATTTCTCACTTGTCTCTTTTGTTCTATTCTGTCAGAGGCCGCAGAATTTCCAATGGTCTTCTGTTTTTCTATTTTTAAGGTTCCTTTTTTCTTATCTATTTTGAAAAAGGATCTGGTTTATTGTTTCTGAAATATTGAAGCATCCAGTCCTATATTTTTTTATTCATTTATTCGAGACTTCAAAATAGAGCCACAAGAAATTTAATAGCTCATGCTCTATATACACCTCGGAAACACATAACAGAAACGAGGTTTTTATTCCATTTTGAGATGTATACTTTTCTGAAATACCTGTCACGATTTCAATCGGATCAGTGTTGAAAACATTTGGAAACGTTATCCTAGTTGCAAAAGAATAGGAAAGTGGAATTGAACTATAAGATGTCATTTTTCCTTTGTATAGTTTTTTTTTTCTTTCTAAAGAAAATATCTTAATTGAATAAATCCTTCTTTGCAAGATTTTTTTCTTTTTTTTAAGGAAATAAGTCAAAGTGATATAATTCATACTTTAGATTCAAATAAAAATGTTTTAAGAAATCCTAGAATAAATCTATACTTCTAATAAAGCTCAATGTGTGTGTGTGAGTGTGTGTGTGTGTGTTGGCGCTCTACAGGCCAGACCGTTGGACCTACAGCTACCAAATTTGGTACATGTATACCTTAGAGGTTGGGAATGTGCACCTTGGAGCCCTTTTTTCGAATTTTTAATTTGAATTTGAATTAATTAAAATTTAAGTGAAATTTCGACGTTTCTCCGCTATAACTTCCGAAAATATTATCAGACAAACATGATTTTAACATCAATTTAAAGATTAAAAAAATTAGCTTTCTAATGGTATCAGTGTTTTAATGTATAACTCAAGCTTCTATTTTTAACGAATTTTTAAAGAAATATTTTAACCATTTTTTTTAGCACGTGACTGGATAAAATAAAACAATGCCGGAAGTTCAAATAAAAAAAAACAACTATCATCGCAAATCAAATCTAAAAAAATACAACTTTCAGCACGTGACTGGATAAAATAACATAAATATAAAATGTGATATCTTCTAAAAAAATAAATGCAAGTCAAAGGATTCTATGATCGTTTGCAATATCTATATCATTAATTCTATAAATTATCTTTATTTACGGTAAACCTGATTGAATTTAGACAGGATATGCATTGAAATCCCGACTTAATGGCATATTTCTATGATCGTTTGCAATATCTGTATCATTAATTCAATAATTTTTTCCCTTTTTCACTTTTTTAAAAAAACCTATTTAATATTTGAGCAATATCACCGAAAAAAACATTTTTAATATTTTGGAAGCATAATCCATAAATTATTAGAGCATTAAACTCAAAGTTTTTCCGAATAAAGTTATCGACTCTTTAACTACTAATAACTGAATCTTTTAACTTTAACTATTTCTTAACTTTTGGCTAATGAATATGTGATTTAATTGAAAATTTTAGAACGCATTACTCATGTCGAACCAGCTGGTCGACAAAGGCGGCTAGTGTATAATATATTTAAAAGTTTCTTTCCGCTTTCTAATATGAAATGAGTACACAATATTTACTGTTTAAGATATTATTTATTTTGTAATATAAGAACCCTTTTTGCTCTATTACCTTCTACCCTCTCTTAAGAAGCCTTATTACGCCTTCTTTTCAAAATTCTCAGGATGAATTTTCAAAATGAGCTCTTATTTCGCTGATGGATTTAAAGTACAGTACGGTATGGATTTAACAGTACAGTATGGATACAGTACAGTATGGATTTAAAGTACGCGAAGATACCTTTATAAGAACAGAAAGAAGTAATAAACAGATGGATCGAGATCTGGAGAGTATGCAGAATGCGGTTAAAAATACAAATCAAACTGTAAGAGTTTCTCACTTTTACGACTAATGCAATTCGAGGTCTCACGTTGATGAAAAAGAACATCTCTACAAATGCAATAATTCTGGTTGTGTGTGTGTGGTTCTGTGTGTGTGTGTGTGCGTGTGTGTGTGTGTGTGCGCGCGCGTGCGAAGTTTGATAGCTCTAACTATAGCACAGTGATTCCCAAAGTGGTCTATATCGACCCCTAGGGGTCTATGACAACCTGCAAGGGGTCTACGTCAGCGAAAACAAAATTTGGGGGTCCATGAAATGACTGGAGGAACTGACAGAACTAAGTACAAACGAAGAACCTAAGGTTCAGTTTAAAAACGAATATCAGCAATTCTGGCTTCTTTGCAACATGCCCGTTACTTATCCCGTATTATGGAATATAGCGAGGAAATTTTTAATCTCCTTTCCATCGTAATACCTCGTGGAAAAGGGGTTTAGCGCTGTTACTAATCTCTTAACGAATAAAAGAAACAGACAGGACATCATTAGCCGAGGAGATTTAAGATTAACCCTTACAAAATTGACGCCAAATGTTGATAATTTATTGTTAAAGCATCAGGCTCATCCTTCTCATTAAAAATATTGACTTTTTGCTTATGTTAGTTTATTTTATGTTTATTTCATGTTACATAGATTTTACATAACAGATACGAAATTTTATTTTGAGTAGTATAAATTTAAATTCAATTAATAAATGTATAAATTAACATGTGTTTTTACTTTAAGTTTTTAACAGTAAACTTCACTACAGTTAGAAATTTACAGGAAATAAATATCAGGTAAGTAGGGGGTCTATTCAATACGGAAAAACATGGCAAGGGGTCTACGACACAAAAAAGTTTGGGAAACTCTGCTCTAGCATATCGAACATTCACAGAAGCATTTTCTATTTTATTGTTAGTAAACATTAAATGTAAAGAACAGTGCAAATAGGACAAATTCTATTCGTTCTTCATTCTGTTCTGGTAACCCATTTTTCAATGCATTTTATATCTAATGTTGAATATTGTGCCAAATATTTATCTCAAAGAAGAGTATAAATTACATAAGCTACTACATTTTATCTTTTTTATCATTTCACTAGCATTTATCAGTCGTGTCTTAAATTTTTAAATTAATTTTTTCCACATTGGAAGTATAATACTTTTTGAATATCGACAATATTTAGATGTGCATGAATAATGCATTTTTAAATAAAAAAATATTTCTTTAATTCTTTTTAGTGTAATGAGCTTTTAAAGAATCATCCCTATTTTCAACTCTTGAAGAGGTTTCAGAAACAAATTTAAGATTAAATAATTACTTCAATGAATAACAAATATCCATCAGATAGTTAAGTTTTAACTTTTCTCTGACAGACTGCTAATTTTATTCTGTTTGAAATTAAATTTTCTTAAAAATAAGAAAATTTCAAAAAAATTATTATAAACACTTATAATGAAACTACTCAAGATAAAAAATTAAAATGTATCTTCATATCCAAACCATCTACAATAAAAAATTGAATAAAGTATTAGAACCAACTTTGAAAATGATTTGAGTTTTATTATATTTCTTAAAAATCAATTAAAAATAAAGAAAACATAAAACATCAAAGTAAATGGTGCAATTGAAATAATTAATATTCCTAAATGGCAAATCAGTTTTGTGATGTAATACTTTTTTTTCAAATTGCCATGGAAATAATTTGAAATTTTACTTAAGCTTTACTGAATTAATATTTCAAAACAAATACTCGTGTCTATTCTCTTTATTACACATGTGCCATGTTTAACAGTTATAGATTAAACGGTTTCGCTTAAAAAGTGACAGAGCACACATACATGCACGAATCTTTGTTATTAATACATATTTTCTTCTTTTTACCAATTTCTTATTTCTGTTGCAATATTTTATTTATCATTAACAGTAGCATTTTTACTATTAAAGATTTTTTGCTTTGTTATATTCTCAAAATTATATCTGATTAATTGCAAGCTACAGATTTTCTTTTTCTTACATACAAAAATAGCGTAACAATGATCGTAATGTAAACTTCCATAATTTGAAATAATGAGTTTTTCAATATCCACCCAGAATACAAAAAAATGTTCACATCTTCAGAGAAAAAAATATTCAATACTTTTATCGAAACAAGAATACTGTTCTAGTCATTAATCGAAACCAATAACAGCATAAAAAAAAGCAATACCCAAAATCGACTGTGAGAATTAGATAATGATCGTATGTAGGAAATTATTATTCGTTCGAAAGAAACATGGAGTCTTTTAGCGCGAGTTTTTTTATAGCTAAATAATCGTCTGCAGACATATGGAGTGGAATTTCAATTACAAAAACAGATAAGTTTTCCTTAAAAATATTCTATTAGCAAATGATGCAAAATATGCAGTCATTCCATTAATGGAAATTCTTTTTTTTCTTCTTGTTGAGTTACCAGGTTATGTTTTAATAGACAGTAACTGGATTTATTGATTTCGATAATAACAAAAAGGTTCTTATTCCACAAAATGCAAACATTTAAATTTAAATGAGCACACCTTTCAAAAAACAATTTATAAGTATCTTACGTGGTTTCGAGTTTGATATGTGCTCATTTGAAAAAATATCCCAATTATCTTTTTCCAAGTCCATTAAAGTGGCAATCAAACGATTATCATTACCAAAAATACTAATATATTGGGAGAAAACTAGACACCAAAATAAATTTTAATACATAGATTCATATTTCTTCATCTAATTATTCAAAAGTAAGTTATAATAATAATCAAATTATTCAAAAGTTTCTTTTTTATTTTAACAGGTGATGGAACAAGTATTTACTAAATAAAATAGTTGATAGAACAATTACTTATTAAATAAAACTTGTTGACTCAAAACTTCAAAAATTCACTTTTTAAAACTTCAATTTTTAAAACTTGTATTTAAAACGAGTGATAGTTACAAAGAATTGCCTTTTGTAAATATTTGGGCATTCTTATTATAATTTATTAAACAATATTGATGAGGACTATCTAAATTTTAGAATAAATAAAGTTCAGATTTTTAAGCAAGTCTATTTTTTCATTGATCATCAAAGATTTCTAACATTTTTATCATTGTAATATTCAGAACAATGCTAGAAGTAATTATAATGTGATATCTGGAAATCTCTTTTAATTTATATTTTACATTCGATGTAAAAAATTTTGATAATAACTCCTGAGTAGTGAGCCATTAAAAAATCAATCCTTTAGTAAATACTCCATATAAGTAAATTATTAAATTATTCATTACACTTTTGAATTCTATCACCAGTATTAAATAGATTTATCATAGCGCAATCCCTTGACTAACCAATCTTCTTGGCATAGTACACTGAGTATACTTGATAATTTATCATCATCATCTGACTTTAGATTACTCTCGAATAAACTATTAATTGCACACCTTCCAACGAATAAAAACTTCATTCATGGATCAAGTTCTTACAATTAAGTATTTTTTTTAATTATTGGTGTAAATTTGCTGAAATTGAGTCCGTTTAATATGTCACTGATGACGGCATATAATTTGACATCCCTTTTAGATCATTTGTAACAGGTGACAGGAGATTGTGATGAGCTGCGTGTTGTATATAATCAAATTATTATCGTCATGAGCTCTGATGATTTGCGTAGGTTTCGTAATATCATACCCGTACCAGCCGAAATCAACGGCATGCATCAGATTTTGACTCTCGGTATTAACAATGTATCAGGAATGGAGCTTATTGTATAATAACTGATATTTCTTTAAGTTGCAGAATGCTTCATATTTAGTCAGATTAAGAGATTTCGACAAACTATGTGTTGTTTTTTTCGAATATCAATTTGGAGGAATCCATGCGATTATTAGTCTTATGTTATTAAATGATTAGAAATCGTTTTTCTTTTATTGAATCTTCAGAAGATTTGGTTTCAATACCTTTTAAAGAAACCGCTTAAATGCTAATAACAAAATCAGATGATCAATTATTTATTAATTGGAAGTTTGCAGTTTTAAAATATTAATAATGTTTTTGAAATAAATTTTTCAATTAAAAATGCTTTCAAAAATAGTATATATTTAGATTAAAGAGAATTATAAAACTCCTTTGAGAACCAATAAATAGTAGTATCTGATATCAAATTAAAGTAAATTTAAACACATTAAGATACAAATATAATTAGAATACATTATTAAGTGCTCTAATTGTGCTATTGTTTCGTTTCACTAATACATCCAAAAAGTTTAATTAAGTTAATCGTATTATTCTCTTTTAAATCACAAGAAGAAATCATTAGATATAACGATTTTAAAAATTAACTTTCACTTCTTTTGTGAGAAGTATTTCTTAGTTCGTTATTTCCTCCTTAAGAGCGTTTTTAAAAGTTAGATTTAGTTTTATCATCGTCCATTTTTACAGCAACACTAGGGCTATTTTTGGACGAACGTGATTTTGAACAGTGGTCAGATGAGGAGGACGACACCTGAGCTGTTATTCCCCACCCCAAACTGCTACACCACACCAGCTGGTGGAGGTTCGATCCTGATGGATTTAACGTGCATGCATCAGATGCATTTACACTATGATTCTATAATAAAATCGTCTCGAACCTGAATCGCTCCGGTTCCGAAACCTAATTCTTACAACAAATCCACCGCTGGCGTTGAATTTTAAAACAAGAATAAAAAAATTTTTAATATTAAAAATTGTACTTTTTCTTAGTAAAAATTCAATAATTCATATTTATATTAAATTATTAATATTAAAACTTACAAAAAAAAGAATAGTTTCTATCGAAGAATCTAATCTTTAATATTATTAAAAATGCTATGTAATATTTAAAAGTTGTTGCCATCTAAAATATTAAACAAATAAAATTAATACGTTCCTTCAAAGAATATTTATTTCATAATTTGTTTCACCTTTTATCTCTCAGACAGAAACTCGCTTTTCTTTTCGGTACTATAAAAAAAAATCTTTTTTTTTTTCAGAAATGAAGAGATTGGTGACAGCATCTAGATAGATGATTGCAGAAACTAACGGCGCGGGGAACCCTTTCGTGTCCTATAAATTCCACATCAGCGATTTCCTCAGGGTAATTTACAGATCGTCACATTTTTTTTTATTATTTTGAGTTGGATATTTTTCTGCTAATGAGAATACACTCCGCTGGAAAGCTATAGCCGAAACTACAACTTCGATTTGGCTTTTCAAATCCGATTAAATCACAAGTAGTCTGAGCGGAAACGGGATGGAGTTTAGATACAGAATAATTGCTCGTCAGCCCTCTTTTCTGCTTATTTCTAAATTCAGACCATGGTAGATAATTTTCAATAGAAAGTAGACCAATTATAGAAATATGGCTCCAACGCTAACTGGGCATTGAATAAAGTTAACGTCATGCAAACAAAGCTCTTAATTCATTTTAATCACTTATTCACATGAAATAAATTAAATGAAGTGTGGCAAAGTACTCACATGTGTACATTTCAAGGGCAAATTTATTAAATAAAAAATATAATTAAATGAATTTTCTAAATTTATAATAATTCTAGTTTCAATAATTAAAACATGATATTTTTAATCCAACTGAAAAATTTAGAATTATTTTATAAATTAAACCTCGAACAGTATTCTGCGCTTAACTTTCTCTTGTGTTTACACAACATGATACAACACATAAAAGGTGTCCTAAAATTAAAGCAAGATTTGAAATTGTCATCATTCGTGCAATAAAGTGTTGATGACCCTATTAACATTTACCAGCAGATAATTTAGGGTTAGAAAAATTTAAATCTTGCATTAATTTTAAGACACACTTTATTTAGAATAGAACACCTTGAACCTTAAAACAATCTTGGAGTGAATTACTAATTTTATTTGGTTTACTAGTTATAATTCTGAATTTTCATATGCATGTACACATTGACATACATACAAAAATTATCAGCCGGCTGACTGGTTTTCTTTTCTAAAATTTAATGATGCATTTTTAAAATTTCGGTCAAAAGATAAAAAATTCAAATTCACTCATTCAGCTTGTAGCGTTTTCGAAAGCTGGAACAATACAAATCCGTAATAAATCTATTAATGAATTTTGTTTAAATCATACAAATTTACGTAATTAGTAATCAAGCCGTATTCCAAATTTCATGAAAAAAACTTTTCAATTTTTAGTTATCAGTTCTCAAAATGTACAAAAGAACTGGCAAATATACTTTTAAAGATTAATTTCTTCCAGGATTTGATTTGAAAAAAAAATTATCATCACTATATACCTTAAGTAAAGAAACCTCAAAGATTGCTTAGAGTGAATGAAAAGCAGTTATACATAATTCCAAAAATTAGCCAAAACCATAAACCATAATTCCAAAGACTTACCAGCTTCAGGAGGGTTTAATAAATATAATTCATCATCAAATTCTCGAAGTATTTTTTTTCATTTTGTTACTTCATATAAAAGAAAAAAAATGTTGATCTTTATTAATCAGAAATAAATAAATAAATACCAGGACAGACATGCATAGGATCAGGATTAAATACACGCGAGAATTATAAAGCATAAAAATGGTTATATATAACAAAATAATCTAGCAAAAACTACCTTTTATTTGTTTAAAACTTATTTATTATTTTATTTATCGGCTGTGTATATTTACAGAAACTCTTCATTAGTAAAGCAAAGTAAATGTTTTTAATAAAAACTTCCATAATAAAAAAAATTGAAATTTAGGAATAGGAAATGAAATAAAGTTTTTATCACAAACTACGATAATACATTAATATATAGAAAATATATTAATAAATCAATCTCTTTAATATTTCAGGTCAGACACACTCTGAGGACAGTTAACTGAAAATTGCATTGATTCTAATATTTTTCAAAGTAAAAATGATGTTTAAAGTTTTTCTTTGAAGTCATATTAGGCAATTATTATAACATTATCCAATCCCATATATGTTGGATTTTTTGAGAACTGTGTATTTTTAAAAGCTAGCAAAAAAATTGAAATTAAGAGATTTTTGAGATTTATTTTCATAAAATGAATATGATTTGACGTATTAGATAAGTACCAATATTGCATGTAAAATCACATAATTCATTTTCTCTTATAAATTTTTAATGGCTTTATTTTTAACACTTTGACTAACGCGTGAATTTCTTACAGTAACATATATGGACAGTGACATATATGGACCTGATGGTCACTGATGACCTTCAGAGCAGTCAAAGTGTTTTTATTTCTATTTTTATGATTTGACAATCCATTATGATTTAACTTATGATATAAATACCAATAAATGATTTGACATATCTGATAAATACCTATAACTCATGTAAGACTTTAAAAAAATATTTTCTCTCATAAATTATAACTGGTTTTATTTATTACTGGCTATTTATAGTCTGAAAACTCTCAAATATTTTGAATATTTTATGATATACAGTATTCACAATATTTTATACTACTATGGGATACTACATTATATTACATAATACAGAATGAAATTGTCCAATATTTTGCTGCATACTTATGCTGCCATGCATACATAATTCAACTCTAAATTAAGACAGAAATTTCTGGAAATATTCATATGACAAAAGAGATTTAGTTTCCACTATAATTACTTAAAGTAAGCATCAGCAGAATTAATTTAAGCTGTGTTAACAAAGACAAAGTATTCATATATAATTACATGCAACCTTTAATATTTCATTTAATACCAGCTGGTATAGATAACTTAGTTTGCTATGAAATTATTTTCACGTTGTTAACTAGTTAAAAAATTGTTATTATATTAATTGTCAGAAAATTTTCATTAAAACCTTTCTTCTTAAAGGATAGCAAAAATAAAGTATCAAACATTTTATATCAAATACAGATAGCAAAGTTTAAAAAATACAACTCATTAAATAAGGTATTGAAAATTATAGGATGTGAGATGAAGTAAAATTATAAGTAAGGTATTCAATATTCATCTCAGTAGGATTCTAACCCAAAAGCTTTTGTCATATGCAGCTTTAATTTTAATAGAAATTAGAAAATATATTAAATTAATGAACTTAGATAGCATATTAAAATAATGAGCTTATATAATATATTAAAGTAATGAGCTTATATTAAATTATTGAACTTATTAAAATATTACTGATGCTATAAAAATTACAGATTGTCCAAAACTGTTTCATAAATAAAAAATGAACGGCATTCAGAAATTCAGTAGCATTAGTAGTAGTATATATGAATAGTTTTTCAATAGTGATTTTTTAAAAATAAAAATTTTATGAAATTTTAATTTTATTGTAAAAATTATATTAATAAAAAGATACTTTTATTTTTATTTCAGGATTAATATAATATGATATTTCTCAATGAGATATTGTTTAATTCGTAATTTAACCCATTGGCAAATTTTTAATTAAAAAAATTTAGAAATAATAACTAAGTTTTAAAAAATTTTATTTTTCATAAACTATAGTCAGTTATTCAAAACATATATATTTCCTTTATAAAACAATAAAAAGTCATGTATTCTAGGTATGAATTTGAATTTTATTTCTATAAATACACAAGCGCAAACAAAAATTAGCAACCTAAATCACTCTTAATAAATCCATGTATTATATTACCATGACTACATTTTAAAAATTTAATTTACATTCGTCTATGGACATGGGTGTCTATTACATAAACTCATTTCAAAAGCTCTTATTCAATTTGTCACCAAGTTACTCTGATAGTAGACCATGAAAGAAAAGATTAAAGAAGTATTCAGGTCAGCAGATCGCATTAACTTTGAGATTTAAAAAAAAAGAAAAAACTGGACTTCCTTTGTGGCAGCAGACAGTCAAGAAGTGGATGGTCAATTTGTTGCCGCATAGACGCGCGTGCGTCATGAATTGACTTAACCGATTTAAAAACCACTTTACTTTTTTTCTTCTGGTTTTCTACTCTGGAAAAATACATGCTTAGCTTTTACTTTTTCCCTGTTTATTATTATAAGGGATGATAAGTTGTCAAATTTCACTTGATAAAAATAATTTTACCTTGCTATGGTCCATTAAGTAAAAGACCCCACCCTAACAATACAAATGCACTTACTGCTGAGAGAGCTCACTTTTTTTTATTATCATTCTTAGTCAATTAAATGTTCAGAAAGAAGTATCAAATGAAAGGATTATTTATTCGTGTATTAAATGATTAAAGAAAAGCCAAGTCAAGGGTCACAGATTTGATTCTACCTTTCAAGGTCGAATTTTGTTTGAAGTTAATGAGACAAACAATGTTTATTTTAAAGAGCTTCTCTTTAATAATCAATCAAATGGTGTCTCATAAAACAAATAAAAGGAAGCAGTTTCCATTTTTAAAATATCAATATTTATTTTATTATTATGGGAATTAATGAAATACACGGCATGAAAGAAAGAGCCGTATAATTGCTCAAAATAGCCAGGTTCCATTATAATTGATATGAATTGAATTATTGATTCGAAATGAATATGATCGAATTTCATTATGATTGATATGAAATGATTAGCTCACAAATAGTTTATCCTGCACTTTACAGGATAATTGCAATTTGCTTTTTCTGCTGCAAACCACTGCTTCTAAAATCATCTACTTTTTAATATTAAAAGACAGAATTATTTTATCTTATTATATTGTTACAAGGAAAATAATAATATATTTCCTTCATTAAATATTTGAATGAGTTATTTGTATTTAAATTTGAGGTAAAAAAAAACTGTAGCTAAAAAATTAAAATTAATTTTATGTTTATTTTCAATATATTTTGATTAAACAAATACCCAACAAATATACAAATCATATACTTTTCATGGCTTTTTAAAAGGTTATTTCGCGATGTAAAATTTTTAAGTATCAAATTTTAATAAATTATCAGTTATCAATTTAAACTCACAAGCATTTAAATTAAATAACTTTTTTTATATATTTAATTAAACGGAATCTTTTGAACGTATAAAAATGGAATTTAAGCATATTGCATTCCAATAAATATTAAAATAATATGCGTATACACGTTTTTTTTCATTTCTAAGTTACAATATATTCTATTTTAGGCATTTCAAATTTGTTTCTAATTGCGTTTAATTGTAGTACGTTAAAAATTTAAAATAAATTAATTCAAATGAAAAGATTATGTTAATGTTCTCATAATTTAAGCTCGGTAGAAATGATATGATGAAGGTTTTGATATATTCTTAAGTGTTTACAATTGACCGTTTAGGTTTAATTAATGCTTAAAAACAATTCATTCTTGATGAAATATTAACATCAATAATGTATTTAAATAGATGCAAATTGGTTTGACCTATTATATGTCATCTATAAAGCTCAAATACACGATTCAGAAAATAATTATCTCCTCTAACTGCATTCTATTTTCAACAAAACCTATTAATCATTTTGTTGCAAAGTTCACGCTAATACGAATTATTATTTATGTGTTTTTAAATAGGAAACGAATGCTTTAATTACCATTTATCAACTTCCCATCAGTTTTTTGTTTAAATCTTTAAATTAACTAGAAATTTTCAAATAATTTCGATTTTTTTTTCTATATCGAAATTTTTATCTGTTTAAAGGGCAATCAGTGCTCAGATAGATATTTAGAACAGTCCTGCTTTAGTATAAACACGATCTCCAGCTGCTAAAGTATAAAATAAAATCTGCAGCTTCTAACCATTTTGATTCGAGAAAAGTTTACGCTTTTCGAAAACACAATCACAAAGGTGGAAGGTTATTTTCCACATTTCAGATTTTATATTCTCTTAAAACTATTTGCCAGAATACTTTCGTGACTGGCAACTTAAAGCGCAGTCAAATATTATGTCTTGGCACCTAAATTTTCTTGAAGTTACCTTGGCGCTAGTTATAAGCAGCTTCTAGTATATTCAGGCTAACTTTATCTTGAGCTCCGCTTTAAATTCCTATTTCAGTGGCATAAAATTAGATTTTCCCTCGTGTTTGTTTTAAGGCAAGATTACACGAAGCTTGAAGAAGACGCTTACCTTCGCGTACAAACGAAGAAACAGCTAGAATAGTTGTAGTAATTCAGTCGAATAATTTCGCTTGACTTGTTGTATATTTAAGACTTGTTTAACGGAAGAGAAATTCGACTTTACTAATGAAAGTGGAATTCTAAGGTAAGCTCTGTACATGTGTTCTGTACCGAGAAGAGAGCTGTTTAATTAGCTTTCTACCTATGAGGAGTGTACAGATTAGTCGAATTTGGTAGCATAATTTGGTTTTCAAAGTCACTGATAAACATTATGATATTTAGTAAGAGATTTTTGTAAAATATTGTGATATTTCGATGTTTAGTTACAAACAAGCAGATAAATAAATATTAAAGAACCTTTTTAAAAATTTTAGCAGACTTGCGTTAGTCGCCTTCAGACAAAAATAGAATCTTTTGAGAAAACTTTTGGGCTTCAAATTCGGACCAAATTTGAAATTTGGCATATCTTTTTGCTATTCAGTTAAAAATTGCATATATTTATTTATTTTTTAATAGTTACATTAATTTTTATCAGCCTCTTTTATTTCAATCCTCTTGAGATAAAAAACAGAATAACTGAACAACTAAAATTAATATATTTTCGCCAACCGATTTTTAATCATTTTTTTACATTTTGATATTCCTAGCCGATATTCAAAAGCGAAGAAATACAAAAATACTTATATGTCCTTGCTTTATTTTACTCTCACATCAATCGTCTTGAAACATTTTCTGTAGATTAAAAATTTTCTAAATTATTCTCAAACACTTTAGTTTCATAAATGATTTTGTTTAAGTTTTGTCATAATTTGGAATAAAATATTTTTATTTCTTATATTACCATTTATTTTATAAATCTCAGATGACAATTTGTGGCAGGCATGGTATACTTAAAAAGTAAATGCTTAAATAATTATTTGAAAATTTAGATACACAGCATTTGTTGGTATGCTAAAAAAAGAATCAACAATGGGCACCATTTTTGTATCAGATACGATTAGTTAAAGGGATACAATCCTCAATTTTTGATAAAATATGCTGAAATCATAGTTAATAAAACTGAGTCATTTTGTGACTCATTTGTTTAGCTAAAACTCATTTGATTTTGAAATAAAACTCTTTTTTTATTTCAGTACGAAGCCTACTCATTTTATCCAGAAGACTGGAATGGTCTACTCTAATTATGTTTGTGTCGATTTAGCATGTCCTATGAGACGTTTTATATAATTTCTTTAACAACTTCGACAATTTAATAACGTGATGAATATTTTTTTTATCTTTCTAAGTGAATTTAACTGATTTAACTGGGTTTTTTTTATCCGTAATATAATTTTTCATGCCCTTTCTAATAACAATATTTGATTGCGAAATATTAAAAGACTTCATTTTCTGCTTCTTTATTTTGATACTTTAGTATTGCATGAGATGAGAGTTTTTAAAACAGTTTAAATGACAGAACATACGTTATAAATAACATAAATCATATAAATGAAAGAAAAAAAATTCTGAATCCAAATAAATGATTAACTATGCAAAGAAGTCAAGCTCATTAACTGTAATTGAAAAGATGAAAAGAATTTGCCAAATTCTTTTCTTCTAATTATTTATGATATTAAGTCAAAATTAGAAAGAGGTCCTTTTTAATTAATTTATACTATTTAATCTATTTAATGCTAATGGGGCCATTCTGAAAATTTATTTTCCCCCTGTCCCATATTTTTAAATCATAAAAGATAGAAAATTTAAAGATGCGATAATGGCTTTAGAGTGCATACGAATTGTGGACTTTTAAAACAGCAAATGATCTTGCAAATATAAAGCCGATGAAATGTACTGAAGGTTTACTAAAATGTTACGTAAGTATTTTTGGTCTAAATTATTGTCGACATTCACGAAAGACTACATGAAAAACCTCGCTACATTAATACTGGTAAGCGTGTATGTAAAAATATTTATTCCGAAATATATGGTATACAAGTATTTTCATCTAAATGCTTCTTCATGCGTACACCATATGCAAAAAAAATTATTTTTAATGCAATAACCAGATTTTGGGCGACATTTTTGTCAGCTAGATATCACTGTATTTATACAGAATTTCATTTATTAATTTTTAATCTAATGAGTTATACAAACATTCAATAGTTATTTTTAGCAATTAGGAGCTTCTATCTTTATACATAATTTCAGATATGTACATCGTCAATTATTTCAACCATAATCGCTTTCTTCTAATACCAAGAATCTTACCAACAAATAAACAAATGCCTTTACACAACATCTACCAATTATTGTATAAATTTCCGAAAGCTAAACATGTATAATATGCAAAACTGTGTGCTCATTTCATTTAACTTTTACTATTTTCTACTGTATTAGAAAGTCTAAGCACAAAACAGCATACTTCTAGTTGAAATTATGTTACTTAATTTTTAATGGATAATTTAAAATATGAGTTTCAAAATTTTTATATGGATTATAATATATCATTCTTTAGTTGAATAATGTTTTAACAAAAAAAAACCAACATCTTTTTATAAAATGTATTTATCAATAAAATGTACCTATTATATATTTTATCGGCCTTAATCTCCTTTGCCTTTAAATTAAAATTCGATCGATGACAAAATAGAATGATAAATTAAGTTGTATTTTTTATGCTATCAAATACATTGACAACGTATATGAATAAATATAATGCACTTTACATTATAATGATTAATTCCTTAATCTACTTACGCCTTTGTAATTAAAATTATTTTGAACTATTCTATGCATTACTATATTACTTTTAGATCACTTTAGAAGTTTCGTTTTAAATTAAATCTATAATTTGCTCTTAGCATTAATTACATAGATGCTGTTTTCGTGACGTGACTGAAACCTATCTTACTTCAAAGGAGTTAAGTATATAAGGCTTATTTTAAACATATCGCTCTATTTCAAGTAACATCAGAATATTTTTCAATATAAAGTACAAAGCTTCTTTTTTGTCTAATAGTAAATCTTTTGTGCTTCATATTTTGATGGAGAATGTTATAATATACAAACATGATGTATCGCTACTTGAATAAAGAACTGCATCAAACCATCAGGATTTAATACAATGTTTCTGCAAATTGCCAGTAGTAGTTGCAAAATGTACAACAAAGCCGTATGGCAATTTTACCATTTTCTTTATGCATTAGCAATGAGTAAACTTCAAAAAAACTATTTTGGTGTCTATGCACGACTTTTTATACTTCATCTTTTGATATAGAAATCGATGATATGCAAACATAATGTACCACTGCTTTAAGGACGAGATAGCCTGGTTGGTAGGGAGTAAAATCTAGATGTAAAATCGAACCCCACCAGGCCGTAGAATTTTCGTGTGTGTGATGACTGGCCAACGTATAAATCTGCCTTGGTCATAAAGTCTTCTATGTTGAGAATAATACTACTGGGGGTAATGGTTCTCAGGTGATCGTTCTCTGATAGATATCTAAATTACGATCTATGGATAAGTGAATGAAATGTATGAACGAATCCGCCCTGTAAAATGGGGTTGTGGCGCTTGAGTAGCTAAGTCGTACCTTTTCCCTTTAGATAGCGCTCCTGAAAATAAACACGAGATACACAATTCGAATTAAATCGCATTGGGTCTTTAGTCAGCGGGCTTGTCAATGACAAGTGCCATTATAAACAACATCCCACTGATTTAATAAAGCTATCAATGAGTAAAGAGTCAAATCATCAGGACTTAGTGCAATGTTTCTGCATATTGCCAGTAGCAGCTACGAAATCTGCAACAAATGCCGTAAAAGAATTTTACCATTTTCTTTATGCATTAGCAATGAGTAAAATTCAGAGAATGGTTTTGGAATCTAACGAACAACTTTTTGTGCTTCATCTTTTGATACAGAAAGTGATGATATGTAACATGATGTAGCGCTGCTTGAATAAAGGATTGCATCAAAGCATCAGGACTTAATACAATGTTTCTACAAATTGCCAGTAACAGTTACGAAACCTACAACAAATGTCGTAAGAGAATTTTACCATTTTCTTTATGCATTAGCAATGAGAAATAAAGGCACATTGCGGGAAATGAGAAGCTGTTCTTTTGTTTCTCTTTGCCGAGCCAGCGCTGAGAAACATTCTATTTTCTTATTTCATTCGTTTTTATTCCCTAGTCCCGTCCACTGTTTTTTTCTTCTTCTTTTTTTCGATCAGGCGAGCAAACATGAATCCCTGTTTACTTTGCGGGATAAAATAAACAAGCAGCGCGGATAGAGAGCTCAGAAAAATATGCTCTTTTAACGTTCGTTTCTTCTTTGCCCGAGCTAACCTCACCTGCACTGTTCGCGCTGTTTATAAACCCCTGAGCTTCTTCTAAAAGTCGAGGATGAGAGCATTCGTGATTTTCAATTTCCTTTTAAAACTGTTCCAAAGCCTGGGGGTTTTGCAGTTGAAGTGATTGTGAATGTAAATGTCATACCAGGAAATCAAGCAAGAAATGCTGTCCTTATCTTGCGGTTAATAAAGTCGGGAAAGAAGCACCAACATTAAATATTAAGTGGAAAAAGCTGTATTCATACGATGAGGATTAGAATAAATCAAACATTATATGAGTGATAGAAAAAAAAATTTTTATTCGATGCAGCATCCAAAAAAAAAAATCTCCCTTTGGAAAGGTTTCGCAGCTTTTTAAACATTTCCTAGCAACTTTTTTAAAATTTTATTTCTGGTGCTTTCTACAGTAAGACTTCATTGCTTAAATGGATATCATCTTTCTAGGTCAGTCATATCTGGCATATTGCCAATTCTATTAGTTGAAGACTAATGAATAAAGAAAATATAGAGGAAATCTTATAAAGAAATGTAAATGTCATACCAGGAAATCAAGTAAGAAATACTGTCCTTATCATGCGGTTAATAAAACTGTGGAAGAAAAAACCAACAATAAGTGGAAAAAGCTATGTTTCATACGATGAGGATTAAAATAAGTCAAACATTATTTGTGTAATAGGGAAAAAATTTAATCGATGTAACATAAAGAAAATAGATTTTTTTTCATTCCCCTCCAGCAGATATCAAAACTTTTAAAAACATTTTTTGCAGTTTTATTATTTTTGTAGTAATTGTATTACTCTATCTTCTCTTTTAGATAATCGATGACAATGTGAGATGAGACGTTGTTCTGTTGAAGTGCACTTGTTAATGTATTGTCTTGTCTTTCGTGTCTGTACTTGTTTTGTGAGAAATGAGATCATGAGAAAAATATTGGCAAACACATGCGTCATGTAGCTTCCACTACAAGTATCAAATTATTCTTCATTCACCACATTTTTATTTTATCTTAGCTTTGGTGTTTTCTACAATAAGAATTCATTGTTTGAATAATTCTAATTATTTTTGTCTACCATATCTGTCCAATTTCATTATCTGAAGACTAGTGAGTAAAGAAAATATCATACAAATGTCATAAAGAAATGTAAATGTCACACCAGGAAATCAAGTGAGAAATGCTGTTCTTATCATGCGGTTAATAAAGTTGTGGAATAAAGACAAACATTAAGTGCAAAAAGCTAAATTTCATAGAACGAGGATTAAAATGTCCAACATTATTTGTGTAATGAAAAAACTTTTAATTCGATGAAACATCCAAAGAAGTAGATTTTTTTCATCCCTTTAGAATGATTCAGCAACTTTTTAAAACATTTCCTTGTAGTTTTATTTTATATCTGGTGCTTTTTACTGCAAGAATTCATTGTTTAAATGGTTCGTATTTTTCTTGGTCTGCCATATCTGGCCAATTCTATTAGCTGAAGACTAATGAGTAAAGAAAATGATGTCGCATCTTTTTTTGGTCAGAGAGAACTGAAGCATCTACTAATTAGATCGGAGATAGAAGCTGCGACATATTTCTGGATGGAAGGACTGTGCAGAGCACCGATTAAATATTATTAGCTTATTAATATAAAGAAATTTGTAAGAAATACAAACTCTATAAATTATAAAATAATATTTTATCAATAGCTGACTATAATGACTCATGTATATCTACATTAATATGTATAATACCTAGTATATCTAAATTGTTATTGCATTTTTATAAACATTGAGTTATGATTATAGATATGCATTTATATTAATTAGCATTAGTTTATTAATATAAAGAAATTTGGGAGATATACAAACACCATCAATTATGAGAAAATACTTTATCAAGTATAATAACTGACTATAATGACTCTTCATGCATGTCTACATTAATATATATACCATGTATATTTACATTGTTATTGCATTTTTATAAGCATTGAATGTCTACTTAAATGAAGTAACATTGCACACATACTTAGATTTCTCTCAATCATGAATCATAATAAACAAGTGAAAACATATACTTGTTCACAAAATTACTAAGTTAAAATAATTTAGTGAATTAAAAATGTGCTGACAGATAAAAATAAATTTATCAATTTGTTAGCAAATGGGTCTTACAATGTTCAATGTCCGGAGCTGCAAAATGTCCAAATCCGCCATTGTATAAAAGTCTGATATAACTCCAATACATTATAGCAAGTTTCCTTTCTGGACTACTTTTAGGAAAAACTGGTTCACATTTGTGTTTCATTTCAAAGGAATCACCACCGGCCAGCTCAATTAGCTTTGTAATTTATTATATTTTGCTGAAATGCTACGCCACGATTTACGACTCTTAAATAATTAGTGGTGATGTCGTCTCCACGTTACCACGGAAAGGAGACGCAGTAGCTTCTGAAGGTAAATACCTCTGTACTCCCTAGGGCAGAAGTTTGATTTCTAGCTCAGGAGAAAATGGTACAAACACATTCGCTTGCACAACGTCCTATTTTACTGGGGAGGCACTTTAACACTCCTCACAGATAAACGCAGCGTGGAGAACAACCATGTTCCAGCCAGGACTGTAACCCGGAAAGCCCAGATCACGGGGAAGCCGCGCTATCCTTATTGGATCATTCCAGCAAGAAACTAACTAGATCATAGAACCCGTAAACCTTTACCTACTGTTCGAGATTCTAAATTGTACTAAGCCTTAAGCCCTCGTATATTAAGCTGAACAATGTGTAAAGATATACTTCTTCAGTCATCCAAAACGTTAAATATTATTGGCCGCTTTTACTAATTTGCGTGCTGTGTAGAATATTTAATCACTCTTAAACTATTGATATGGAATTAAATTATTGGAAATTGGATTTTTCATTGTTTAAAAAAATTAAAATATAGCTTTCTGGGACTGGGATTTTGAAACCAGTCGGAGAAAATATAGCACAGTAAAATTAAAATAAAATAAAATTTCATTTAATACATTGAAATACGAAATCAGACACAAGGAAGTTATGATATATTGGGATCATTTGAAATTTTGGGATTTTGATCACTGAATCATCATTAAAAATTCCTCTTTCAATGATATAATATTCCTTGTTTCGAATTATTTTGCGAAATTGACTTCTTACATGTTGTTATTTATGATTTAATAATAAGAATTATAAATGTAATATTGTAATAAAAACAAATTCTTTTTTCTTGCCTAACTAATAAAGAACTTTGTTTTCCTATTACATAAATAAGCAGAAAAGAGAATATAAATAATTTACTCATGCTCTTAATATTCAAATATTTAAACATATATAGTTTTAATTTTTAATTGGGAACTCGTTTGTTTTGCTTTTGTAATATACACTTTTTTTGCAAACAGAAAATAAAACTTGCTTACATTTAATTGAAATATTTTTTATATATATTTACATGCTTTTTGTTCATACAAAACAATTAGTATGAAAAGAAAAAAAACTGTACAGTATAATTTAAAAAAAGTTTTTTTTATATAAAATAAAATGAAAACAGCTAACTTAAAAAAATCCATTGTATTTTTAACCGACAAACATTGCTGCAATTCCATCTGTTTTAAAATGTTTTTCTAATTTTGTTCTTGCATGATGAAAAACTTAGATTTTATTTTTATTTATTCCCCTTTAAAGATTAGTTTTAAATTCAAACATAAACAAAAGAAACATTTCTTATTCTAACCATTTAATGTTTGGAGAAACCGCAAACTTCTTGGAAAAGAATTTGTGGTTTTCTATGATTAAAAAAAAGGGGGTGGGGATATACCAAAAGAGAAAACAGCAGTTTAAGTAATATGGATGAATTAATGTTTCTTGGAAATTAAGCGACTGGTTATGATTTAAACAGCAGCATGGAATGGAAATTGTTTCCAGAAATTTAATTAAAATTTCGGAAATATGCTATTGCGAAAAACTAAAAATTGAAGTGAAACGCGGAACCTATTTTTATTGATTAAAAAATCAAAATATAATATTAATTGATAAAATTCCATTCTATTCTGTAAACAACAAGATATGATATATCAAAATGATTTATTAGTAAATTTTGCATTATATTAGGTTGATGCGTATGAAATGTCGGATTCTTAAGTGATTGTATAAAACTGCATATCTTTCTTCAAAAGCTGTTTATTCAATCAAAGTATGCTCCATTCGCTTCAATACACTTCTCCCAACGAGATTTTAAAGCGTAGATGCCTGTCTTAAAAAAATTTTGGTCTTTAGAATTAATAAACTCTGATATCGAGTTTTTTAGACTGTCTTCATTTTCATAGTGTTTGCCCCTTAAAAACAGCTCTAAATGCTTGAAAAAATGAAAATCGGTCGGCGAGAGATCCGGTGAATATGGTGGATGCTGCAAAACTTCATATTCCAGTTCGTTCCAGCTTATTTCGCTCTGTCAGTGCGTGCGGTACCCACTTGTCCATCTTCTTAACCTTGCCAATCTCAGAAAGGTGTCTCAATATCGTTGTATGGTCAACTTTCATCCTGATAGCAAGTTCCCTCGTGGATACGGCTGGATCCGCTTCCACTAGAGCCTTCAGGTCATCATTCTTCACAGACGTTTTGGGTCTTCCGCGCGGCTCATTTTGCAGTGAAAAATCGCCAGTCCGAAATTTTTCGAACCAACGCTGCACTTTCCGATCGTTAACCGTATTCTCCCCAAACGCTTGGTTTATGTTGCGTGCGGCTTTTGCAGCACTATTACCAAGTTTGTACTCATATAAGAAAATGACGCGAATGTCGGCAGAATTCATATCGGCAATAAACTCAAAAGAAATAACAAAAGGGAAGACCTTCGAGAAAACCTATTTTGCTGAAATGAGTCTCTGGCAATGGACAATACGACTATGAATGAGGTTATGCCAAAGACAAAAGTATAACGAAAACAGGGAGACAAACGTCCGCATGTAAAGAGAATCCGACATTTCATACGCACCAACCTAATATGTTAAAGGTCTGTAATCGTTGAATATAGCTATCAAACGTTGTTACTTTTATTTATGAATGAGATAAAAAAAATTCTAGCAATTTTTTATAGTCCTGAAAGAATTACAAACAATGTTACAGTGTGCTACAATTAAAATTGTAGCATCTACATTTTTTTATATTACATATAATTAACTTGCAATGAATTCATTACGATTAATTTTAAAAATTGCTAATTAATTGAAAAGTTTCCATTATTGTATAAACAAAAAATATAGAAAAACTTTTCTGGTACATAACTTTTTAAAATACCCGTATTTAGAAAAATTCGTCAGATAAGTATAACTTTATGATAACGTCCATAGACTGGCTTTTAGTTTTGTTTAATTATATTAAGGTCCCACTACACTAGAGCTATTTCGGTATGGACCTCCTACTTTTGAACCGAGAAACGATAACGAGAAAGACATCTGAGCTGCCCTCTCTCCAAATTTCTACACCGCACCAAAGGAAGGAATTCGGCGTAAGTGTAAGTTAAAGTGTAACCAAACATTTCGAACACAATGGTTCTTCGAAGGATTCGGTTCTCGAATCTGAAATTCTCTAGTTCCAAAGCTCAGATCTTACCACCAGACCCATGTGGCCTTTTGTAGATTGGCATGCTATTTGTGGATTGCATAATGCCATATGCAGAGATCTCATCCAAAACGTTCTACAAAGCTGACTGTTGGTCTCATAATTGCTTATTTTGCACGCGAGTATTTCTAGGTTAATAAGTGCTCTCTAATATTTTTCTCCAAACCTTAATTAGGTTTGTAATAAAAATATATTTGAAATTTAGTAAATGTTTTTTTTTAATTTCAAATGATAAGGCTGTTTATGAAATTTCAGCTACTTGGTTATTTCTAACTCGTTTGATTAACCCATTCACTTGTATACAGGCAGCCGGACAGACATAATTTCCTTTCTATGGATTTCAGCTCAAATTTGTATAATATACAGATTCGATATAAAAGAATATCAAATTTTATCCGGTTTGCTCAAAGATATTTTAAGTCTTCGTGCTCATAAACAGGCAAACACATATCATTCAAAAATTGAAAGCATAAAATATCTCATATAAATGTAAAAATGAGAGAGACTTGTTGTAAAAGAAAGTAAAAATTATTTCCTTCTTTTGGTATAATAATATAAGTCCCTATTTATGTATTTAACGTTATTAAACTTCTACAGCTTTTAAACTTCTAGATGCACACATACCAATGGGATTAGTAATTATATTTTATATTAACACTTAATTATATTTTTATAGTAATCATATATTAACCGTTTAGAAATAACCATCTTCTAGCCAGTATGGATAGATTTTGATACAATTCGTATTCATTGTAATCTGATGATATTCAACAAATTAAGATGGTTAAATCTTTATAAAAATTGTTCAAATTGAAATTTTATAACACCTCAGCAGGATTCATTCTTTTAGATTATTATAAAAATAAAAACTAAACAGATAAATATAAAACTCATCTATCATCATATCACTTTAAAAAAATTACTTTTAGTTATGAAAATGTAAAGCTGTGACTAAAATAATAATATTAATATCTTTGTAACATACATATGAATAAATACAATAATAATAATAATAAATATTGTTAAATTATACTTTGAAAAGCTTTTAAAATTTATTAAAGATAAGAAAAATTATAAATAAACTATAAAAATAAAATACCACAAAAAAATCATGATTTTTGAATTTTAAAGTAATGTAAAAATATGCTTTGTACAATAAAATATCATAAAAATATTGAGAAACATTACCATTTCCATTAAATTTTGCTAAATATCTAACTACATATTTCATTAAAAAATATCCGCTTTTCTTAATAAGCCCCAAACCACCTGATAAATTCTGAAACTTTAGATTTAACTATCTGCCTTATTGAGTATTTTGCGTAATTTTTAATCGTTTATGTCACATCAGGTATTTTAAAAGGTTTACTGATTTATCAAGCTATATAAATTACCATCTTAAAAATAATTAAAGATTTTTTTTCTCATTAAAGTAACGAGAGCTACCGAGTTTCTAAAAATAAATTATTGAACAATTTAGAAGCCAAAGAATTAAACTCCTTTAAGTGAACAACGGATAACATAGGAAATTCCATACCGAAAAAAGAAGTGGAAAGAGTTCAGAAAAGAAATGCAGGCCATTACAAGCATTAATGACGAGACACAAAATAAAAAGCGGAAAAGATCACTGTGCCAAATAAGCTGTACCCTTAAGAGGTCAGATTTCTGAGTTGAGCTGTACAAAATAGTATTTCCTAAATCGCCAATTACGCTAGAATTTCCGCTCTTGTAAGAGAAAGAAGGAAAAAAAAAATGCCAGAAGATGAAGCAGAGGAAAAGAAGTCTTTGATTAAATAATGGCGTCCCCGTGGAATTCCACTTAATTTCGGATCTCTTGGTATTTTTGATGTTACCGGATAAAACCGTTGTTATAAAACGTTTTGTATATCTTAATCAGATCGAGCGGTGATTCTGTCAGCAAAATTCCGGGGAATGTAAAAACTTTTCATGGTATTTTATGGTAATTATCGATTTTGCAATTTAATTTGGTTTCTTATTTTATTAAGAAAAATCTTTAACTCTAAAATGTTAGTAGGTGGTAGTACAACGGTTTATTGTCTTGGTTTTCTGGAAAACTGCTGTGAAGGGAGATTAGTAATTGAACTACGAAAAAAAAAACAATCGTGGTAACTGCTATAAATAATTAACCAGCCAGAAGGACCTCCTAAAAACTATCTTGCATATTCCCTAATGAATTTGACTGGCCAAAGAACGCTTTTCTTGAGATCGACTTAAAATATTTGCTCACTTCTAGCTTTTGGCATGAATTTAGCATTTTTACTGAATCTGTCGCGCCATTCTAGGCGATTGTTTGGCGATTCATTCCTGGCATACATTACCAAAAGTAGAATTCGGATTTTGGACACATTTTTTCAAGCGACTGAAACAAAAACTGACAAAAAATTCCACATGTAGTCACAAAATGCTATTCCAAATTTAGTATATTTAAGTTCCTACGTTTTTGAATTATCACGCAAACATGTTTCTGATAGTACAGACAGATACGCAACCAGTAGTTGAATTTAGCCCAAAATTTAACATGTTTGCATCTACTATAGGTACTGAATCTGTGCATGAAATGTTTTATATCTTGGCCCTTTCGTTTTATAACTAATGACTGAACTTAAATTCAATATCCGGACTTCCTCTAAATAATTTTTCTCTAAATTTGATTGAAATTTACAAATTTGGTATAAAGATCTCATACCAATTTCCATATGTCTAGCTCAAACCATTTCTGAGCTATCATTGTCGCAGATAGACAGACGAAAGAAAATGTCTCAAAAATGTCTTTTTCGAACTCAGACAGCTCTAAAACTTAGAGACCCGTTAAAATATGCAGTTCGAATTTTGTGACGATTACTATACTTGACTATATTTTCTCTATATCGTATACGAGAAAGTGAAAAGCGACAACTTTTACTTGATAACTTCAGAGAGATCATCTTACCGACTATAAAATCATCCTAAATTAATAACATATAATCACTAGCGTGTATTGAATGAAGAAATTATAATAATTTAAATTGAAGATCGCCTGACATGATGTATTTGAAACAACTTGATTATGATTGAATTATGATTGTTTAAGGGTTATAAATATATAAAATATATATAGAGAGAGAAAAATAATGAAATAAATCAATTGAATCAATCAATTTTAGAATCAATCTCTTCAAGGAAATGTTTCATAAAAAATCTTTACACATAAATATAATCAATTTACTTGTTTCTTATTGCACTTGCCATCGGACAAGCCCTCTGTTATGAAGACAGGTGCATCGCTTCTTTAGTAGGGCCAACCAGGGTCTACAGTACGAATTTGCCCTTCATTTGATTGCACAGCCCCTTTTTACAGGGCACATTCACACATCTCACAAATAGAACAGAGGAAGACCAACCACCCCCCGAACCGGGACTAGAACCCAGGATGCCAAGATCACGAGGAAGACGCGCTACCCCTATGCCAGGACGCCGGCTCAATTTATTTTGATAACGGTACCTTTTGGGACATCATCAATAATTTACTAAATGAGATTAAGCATCCAAGAAATTTCTTAATATCATTTATATCAAAAATATGGTTATTATATTTTATGTCTAATTACACCTCAAATCCTGTTCTTTACTTTAAAAAAACTTTATTTTTATCTTCAATTATACTAAAGAGGCTGTGTTTGTGCGCACGCGTGAATGTTTGCGTGCGTTGCCGAAATATAGTTTACAGGAATGTGCATTCTCTGGAATGTACGGACAAGTGCATTAGTGAAAAGCAAATGGTCAAGATTTTTCTGAAGGTGTGTGTGTTTAAAAAGGGGTGCATTCCAGTTTGCGGTTCTTTTTTTTTAAGACAAAAAAAAATTTGCTTAGATTTGTCACGTCCTTGCACGTTTTTTTTTATTT
Source organism: Argiope trifasciata (assembly GCA_026543055.1). Classification (NCBI taxonomy): domain Eukaryota; kingdom Metazoa; phylum Arthropoda; class Arachnida; order Araneae; family Araneidae; genus Argiope; species Argiope trifasciata. The sequence continues at coordinate 2,876,227 of JAPMOQ010047630.1, read as the reverse complement.
TTTCAAAGATGAAAAAAAAAAAGAGACACAATTTTTTTCTGGTTTCTTAGTAGAAATAAATTATATTTTTCCTTGTTTAGTTAAAAAAATTATTCCTAGAAATTTAAAACATCAGTAAAATTTTCAAATTTAGTTAAAGATTCCTGCAAAATGATAGAAGCCGTCAGTGTTTATGTGTCTTGTTTTTAACATGAATCGTACCAACTTTAAACAAAAACAATTCTGCCTAGCAAAAAAATGCATGTGAAAAAAATGAGAGCTGATGAAAGCCTTAAAACATGATTTATATCAAGAAAATTCTTCCTCACTTTGTTTCGACACATAAGAAAACATGGAAAATAATCTTTACAGCAGTTTCCTGACAAAACTTTCATATTATTTCTGATGAATGGGCTTAAATGTAAATCAACCTGAAAAAGTTTCTATAACAAGATAAAATAAAATTTCCCAGCCAGTGTAAGATTTTGGCTTACCGTTTCTGAAACTATGGTATGGTCTGTCGCTAAAATCATATACTACTATATATCTGTGGAAATATATTTTGTCATCTGCGATTCAACAGTTTTCTCTTAATAAATTAAATCACAGAAATATAAAAATCTTAGCTGCATGATATGGTTTTAAAAAATTCATTACTATTATTTTGAGACACTAATATACAAACAACTAATGCCAGAATTAATACATTTAAAACCATGTTATTTTAATAACCTTATACCTGTTCAGTTTATTTAGTGCATGGATAATCCTGATCATGGAAATTCAATGACATCACAATGCTTTAAAACGTAATTATCCTGACAATCCTTATTTTAATTTAATAATTAGATAATTCTTCAAATGATTAGAGCTAAAACTTAACTGCAATGAGGTCGAATTGTCTCCTAAAATTTCTTTATCAATAAATCCTGTCATACTTTTCACGTTAGTTTGACTTATCCTATTCCCACTTATTTGACAATTTATATGTATACTATCGTTTTTTCCTTAATATGTATTCGTTTAATACATGCAAATTGAGTGTTTAATATGCGTTGTAAAAAAATCGCTGTCCTTGTTCATCCCCCTTAATTAAATTGAACACCAACTCAAGACAAATCCAAGAGGTCGGGAAGAAAAGAGTACAATAGCTTCTGACGGTAAAGACCCCTGAACACCTGAGGTCTGAAGTTTTACTTTAGGGCATATGAAGATAATACACACACTCGCTGGTACGACCCCTTTTTATAGGGGATTCTTTCGAACACCTCACAGATAGAACATATGATAGACAGCAACTATATCCTAACCAGTACTCGTATCCAGGACATTCAGATCATGGGGAAGACAAACTACTCTTAGGTCAAAACACCGGTGCAAAAAAAAATAGTTTAAGAACTAAACACTGGACATTGAATGATTTTTGTTTTCATATGATACCCTTCCTGAAATATATTGAGCAATAATAATAATTTCTTAATTGATAAAAAACATTAAATAATTTAATTTAAGAAACCTATTTGAAAAATTAGTCAAAATATGTCACACAAACGAAACCACTTTTAATAGCATAGTTCAGAACTATATAACAGGATTTAAAACCTCTTTAAAAAGCTGCATAGTCAGTTACTGAAGTGTAAAGACAACACAATTTTATCGATTACAGGTACTAAACGAAAGAGACTTCTTTTATTCCAAAGGGAAAATCAGATCTAGCAATTAGGAACCTTTCAAAAACTGTTTTGAAAGCAAACAATGACTTATACAATGTCTCTTCATTGTTGGAAACATGCAATGTTTACTTTTAGATGAATGACGTTCCCTCTCTTAAACAGGAGCCTTAGATGGAAAATGACAAAATGAATCAATTCAGCTAAAGCAAACATCAGCCATTGCTCCATGTTTGTTTTGTACATATCAGAAAGTTATTTTCTGGATATGAAGAGCTATTTTCAGTATATATATATATACAAAAATAAGCAGAAGATGTTCTTATTTCGTTTTAAGGCAGAGATAAATATGATAGTTACTGGATATTTTGCTGTAAACGTCCACAAGTTTTATCTTCATGATCAGGAATAAATATGCAATATTATTTTCTAACGCAAACAGTTTTATTTATGTTTTATATAAACAGTATTGTTGTACAAAACCAAAATTTCACAAACATTTTTTGTTTCAAAAACATGCTTAAAAAGATGTGAAACGGAAAATATGTAGCAAAAAATAATATGTTTCCAATATCTATTACAATATTATAATATCTATAGAAAATCGAATTTTTCTATTTCAAAATGTCGCATACTTTTTCAGGTATTATCGTACTGAATAACAGTAAAGAGCAAGTGAATGATATGGATATGAATAATACGTATAATAATAGGATGTGCTTTGCATTCAAAAAGAATTAGAAGTATTTACTTGAATTCTGAAATATTTACAAACCATTCAAATGTTTGCCTATTTTAAATATTTTATTGTGAAAGTAAACCTTCAAGGTAAGTTCATGGAGAAAAATTAAAGAGCCTTAGTAAAGGATAAAGACTCTTTGTTACACGAAAACATGAAATACAAGTAATAAAACACAGACGAAGCGTTTACAAAACACTTGCAGATTTGAAGAACATACAAGTAGCAAATCTTTATTAATCAACCGCAATAGCCCAAGGCACTCAAAAAGAAATAGGATCGACACTGTAAATTGAGAATTCTCTAATTGTTCTCCATTTACTTTCTTTATCTCCACTCGATTAATACTCGAATCCTAAAGCTTCGTCTCGATTCCACATTTTATAGCTCCAAACGGGGTAATGAATCTTGTAGAACGAACGCGGCTCTCAAATCCTAATAGATCTATCACCAATTTTCTCGAATATATCATATTCTTTTTTCTGTGTCTAAATCTTAATATTCGTTGCCAAATCTCTATTTGAGGCAGCCAAAAATATGTATCAATGACCCAAGATTCATTCAACATTTGTTTACGGCTATTTGAAAATCGTTCTTTACCAGAAAACAAACTACTAAGAACAACAATATTATAGATTCTTTACAATATGTACGTACAACTTACTTACTTAATACTTAACGCAAATGAAGTATATTTATTACTTTAAAAGAGCTAGATAATACCATATATTTAAATGTATTGTGTCAAACGTATTGCCAATATATGGAAAAATAAAAAAAATATTTCGAAATAAAAAAAATTTTAATTAAAAGACTAGATAAATAGGATGAGATGAATTGGATCATTGCGGTTGTAGCTTGGATTGACTTCTTGCACAATTGATTATTACCTACCTAACAAGATATCTTTAATATCTCCAATCCAATATGATCAATAATCTATCTTTAGAGTAAAAAATTAATATGACTCAATATACTTAGAATGGAAGATTTAAGATTATCAAGGTAAACTTAATGATGATTTTAGTTTAAAGATTACATTAATGCTTAGTTTTTATGTTAGTCCACTTTTATATGAATAGGTTATAGTGCAACTTCATTCCTTAAATAGAAAGCAATTAATTTGCAATTTTTAATATCTCCTATCTCAAATATAATCAATAATCTATATAAAGAGTAAGAAAATATCACAATTTAGTTTATTTGAAGTTCTAAGAAGACAAAATTATGAAAGTGACGGTGAATTATGAAGTTAGATACAAGGCTACAATTATGCAAACAGTGTTCTATGTAAGTACACAGATATGTGAATAGCTTATAACGCAGATTCGTTCCTTAAATAAGAAACAGTTTATCTGAATAAAGTCTAATATTTCTAACTTGGAGTGAAAGATCTAAGAAGGCATGATATATGAAGATTCACTGTTAATGATGATGTGAGTTCGAAGGTAACATTGATAAACTAATTATGTTAATTGTATTCTTATTATGAATTAAGTTAATAATAGAATAAAATAACTAAACATAAGTAATTATGAATCTAGAAACGAATTATGTAAATACGAGACACGATAGCGTTAATCCAAAGAACATGTTGTCTGAATATTGATGATGGTATTATTGAAAACATAGAAAACCAACGAAATCAATCTCTTTAACGCAATTCCATAACTATACTCATTCCTTAAAATTATATTGGTAATAAAACTTTGATTGATTGCTACATGCCTTTAATCGCAGAAGGTTCGACAATTCATGAGATAATCCAATTAGATTAATTAAAGTTATGGATAAATTCAGACAATCCAATAAGATTAATTAGAATTAGCTCTTATTGATAAATTTAGACAATTCTATAAGATTAATTATAGTTAGTTTTTACTGATAAATTTAGACAATTCAGTAAGATTAATTACAAAATTTATCAATAAGAGCTAACTTTAATTAATCTAATTGGATTATTTGAAGTTAGCTCTTATTCATAACTTTAGACAGTTCAATTAAGTCTTTAGTAATTTGTAATCTTTTATAGGCAAATTTCAAGAAATAAAAAAATATATTACACACATTTTTTCAATATTTTTGAATGTATCCACCTAGAAGGTTAAGTCAGTAGAATAAAGCAAGGATTTTCCGTTCTCTAAACGTGTGAGAGTTGCTACCTCCATAAATATTCTTATGAATTGCAGGTGGAGGGTGATGGAGAGTTTTCAAAGCTTTCGGATTCAAAAATTCTAATGTTACCGAACTTGGATTTTATAAAGATGGCCCGAAGGGACAGTGGTTTTAAAGGGAATGGGATTTTCGTGTTTTATATGACATTTTTCTCGCTTGCTCGCCCTCAATGGAGCTTCTCAAAGGCCAGCATATGTCTTTTAGATGTGAGTTACTGGTTTATATAAACATAAAAGGCTGGATTTCTTCTTTCGTTTCATCTTTTAAGGTTATTTTTGAAGAAGCAAATGCGAATGCATGGCAAGAGTGTATCCGAAATCCGATGCAACAAGATTTCATGCTGCAAAGAAGTGTTTTTCGAATTTCCGCATGATATTTCGAAAAAGGAAACATTGCGTGCGGAAACTCGCACAAACATTATTTTATCAAAAAACTTGAAAGAAAATACATTTTCTCTGGGTATTTATGGTATAAACATATACGTTAGTTGCTTTTCGTGCGAAATGAAGATAAATATTCTGGTAATGATGAGTACTAATGCTTAATTTATACGTTACATCATTTTCTACAATACAATATGAAGTATAGTTTGGAGAAAAGTAGAAAAAAATTATAAGACTATAAAAAAGTGCTGCTGCATTTTGTTATGCGGTAAATCATCAGACTCGTTTATTTTATAAATTTTCTAGTGCTTAAAATTTCATTATTTTCTTTATTATACACTGATATATCGGGTTGTTCGGAAAGTCATTTCGTTTATTTTTTTTTTGTCAAAATGAAAAGAAATTTTCGTTTAATGAATAAATTATTTATTAAATTATAAAATTGCCATTCTTGTCTAATACCTTTTGCCATATTTTTGGTAGTAACATGATTACACGCTCATAAAAGTTTTGGTCTTTGCTGTAAAAAAAACTGATCGAGGTGGTTTTTGGCCACCTCATTTGAAGGAAAAATTTTGCAAATCAGTTCTGGTACTGATGTACTGTTAACACATCTTCTCCACACATATTGGCTAATTTATTTCTGGCTTGACAGCATTTTTACCTTTTATATAGCAAAAAAGAAAAAAATGACGAAAATGCTGTTTATTGCTCTCCATATTTAAAAGGGCCCCATCCAAAACTACTGCGAAGAATCAGCTGCACTTTTTCATACTCAAGCTTTGCTATATCAGCTCTTAAAACATAAAATGATTTTGCGGGTTAAGTATGAAATTGGGTGCGAAAAATACAATTAAATCCTCCGTCGGGAAAAAACGAAATTACTTTCCGAGCAACCTAATATTTTCGAAAATATCTTTGCACAAAACTGAATTTCAAAATATTATGAAATTTAAATAGTCTGTTTTTACAGATACTAATTTAGCTGCTGCGAATTTTTTTTTTAAATTGCTTCTTTTTATTATTATTATGTCAAAAGATGATATTGTAGTTGATTGTGTGTCGGTCAGGCTATTTAGCCCACTTCTTAAGCATACTCTCAAGTCTACATTCTTACTATACTCTTATTTCTATCTAACAGAAAATTTATAATTATCAGAAAGAATAGAAGAAGTTAAGAGATTTTGTACCAAACATATTTTTAGAAAGAATAATCAGCCCACGCATGTGGCTTTTAAAACATTGTGGATTAAAATGCCTAAGTACAAAATGAAATTTAAAATATCTCACTCAAATAATTTTAAATAGTACGAACAATAAACGATTTTTAATCGTTATTAAACATACTGAATATACTTGGAACACAAATTGTTAATCTTATTATCATTTCATATTAAAATAATAACATATAACATGATGCACCCAATATTATGAAGAAAACCACAAAAAAACTCCAATTAATAAATCTGAAGAGTTTTAATATTTCAAATAAATTTATATTTTTAAGAATCTATCATCAAGAAAATCCCATAAGAATTCGTTTTCAACAACATAGTTTAATCGATTGGTTTGGAGGCAGAACAAAAGGCCAGTTTAATTCGTGTAACTTAATATTTGAATACACAATTTCTGGTCTTTAAATATAAAAAAATGATTCTTTAATTTAATATTTACTATGATATAAATAAGATCTTCCTGATTTAACTAGTCCTTTAATTTATTGATTCATGTTCCCACACAGACTGCGCCTCTTTCAACAAGACAAAATCAACCATTTACTTAAACTAAGAAAATAAAGAGTAAGCCTTAAATTTATTTATTCCATGCGTTTCACTTGGTTCGCTTTAAGTCCTTTGTCGACAAGAGCACATCTTAAATATTTGAGCAACATTTTTATTATTACCATGTACACATCTCGAAACGCAGAACTAGAAGAATTTCATTTGATAATCTGTCCCAGATGAAATGTGTGCGAACACGGTATGGGATTTTCTGAGTGAATACATTAGGAAGAATAATTTCCTGGGACAGTGTTTTTTTTTCCTCTCTCTCTTACTTGCATACCTTTTTCGTGACTTTATGAGAATATTCCATTCTTTATCTCTTGTTTTTAGAACAAATAAAAGAATAAAATTTCGTTCATTCTCATAAAGCACAGACTATCGTAACTATTAGTGTTATTTTAAGTCAGAGAAGTAATTAGTGAATGCATTCTTGTATCTTTAAATATATTTTAACTTTAAAAATTACTCCCATTTCCTATTTAAATAATCCTGCTTTTATGTAATTAATTTAAAAATATGCAACGTTGTCTATTAGAACGTTGTCTATTAAAATGATGCGAAAGATTAAGATTTTATGATTGTTCATAATCAGCCAAATAAATTTTACAAGCAAATATCCATTAGTGTTATTAAAAGTGAACAGTTTTAAGTTTCATTGTAAACATGCAAAAAAAGTTGTATATTAAAAGAGTTTACTAGTCATCTGATATTTCAAAATGAAAATTTTGCGTCGCAAAAACAACGCTCATTTCAATATGAGAGCAAATAAGGATTCATTTCAGAGATGAATTCTTGTTATTTAACTACATACTTTTTTATAATTAAAAGTGTTTTTAAGATTAGAGCTTCAAATTACTTTTATTGATCAGAATATTCAATTATCGGACCTGCGAAATTTATTATCTTGTGAGAACGTGTTATTTTGGTTTGAGGTGTTTGAAGTCTCAAAATACGTAGCCAACAATAACAGAAAATACAACTTAATTTTCAAATTATTCATTCTCTGAATTCAAACGAATTATCTTCATTAATTTAAGTCATTAACAAATTAAAACTGGTTTGATTTAATCACGAGACAACCGGACTACGCATGCGTCGATATTTAGAAAAACAATGGTTTTTCCCCCCATCTCAAAATTGGCTGTGCTTTAAAGCTTTGTTGCCAGCTAGAAAAATCGAAAGTTTTAAAAATCTCCCCTCTCTGTCTCTCTCTCTCTCTCTCTCACACACACACATATATATATATGAAGACAGAAAGAAGTGAAACCGGTTTGGTGGTTAATGATAGGAAATAGCACAAATAATGACTTAAAAAATCATAGTGTTCTTAATGATAACTTGAAATTTGCGATCGTAGATTTCATTTTTATTTGAATTTGTTCTGAATCCTATATTATTAAAAGAAACATTCAGTCGCTAAAATTTTCTCTATATTAAATATTAGCCACTTTTGAAGATAAATTTGATCATTTGGCATTAAATATTGATAAATATTTTGAAAATAAGATGTTTTGAATAATTGTATGCAAATGGGCTTCCCGAGCAAAATACGTAATAAGTTCAAAATTTGATACATACATAAATTGCACTATTTTAATTGTACACTACATTGTTCCTTATGATATTTCTGTTTCCTATTTATGAATCCAATTATATCACAAAAAAATAGCTGCAGCAATTAAAAATTGGTGCAAAAAATATCACCGTTACTTTGAAGCTAAACCGTAACTGTAAATAGAACAAAATCTTAAAATTTTTGTCATATTTTAGCATGAAATCTAACTAAAGGGAGAAAATATGCTAAATCCATGTATTTTGAGTATTAATAACGAAACAAAAATAGAACGAAATACTAGTAGCAAACGTTTAGCTATTTGTATTTTCCATCAATAATGAAATATGTTGTTTTAGACAATTTAGAAAAAAAAAATATTAGAAATATTTTCAAAAAGTGATTAATTTTTGATAGTGATAATTTTTTATAGAAAAAAATTATCTATAAAAATATTTTTGATAAAAATATTGTATTTTTATAAATAAAATTTGAAAAATAATTTATTTTTAAAATTATGCAAAAATAATTTATATATTTTATTGTTCTTGTTTGTTAACGTGGAAAGACGTCAAAACTTTATAAATTAAATTAAAATTATGAAAATTTAATGAATTTTTAATTAATTAAAATTTAAAACGGAACATTTCTAGGTAGGTTAAGATAAAAAAAAACTTTGGGGAGGTTAACCTCTTAAATGTATATGAACTAAGTTTGATAGTCCTAGGTCAAACGACCTTGGCTGTTGAGAATCAACAAACAAGAAAGCACATTGTCGTTATTAGTAGAGATAGTGATGTATCTTACTCGAACCAACTGTATTAAATTTGACTACTAAATTGAAGAATGAGTTTCAAAAAATAACAAGTCAGAGTAAATCAACAGTGGATCAAATTAAGTTAGATCTAAATTCGTCAGAAGATCGAAATACCCAAATTTTGAAACGCAATATATAATCTAATTTTGCCAAATATGATACTTATATACATATAAGATATCTTATACTCAGATATAAATAATGGAACATTTTTCATAGTAGCTGTTATTTAAAATGTGTTTGAAAATATTAAGAAAAAAACACAAGAAACTGCTAAATTCAAATACTTTAAATTTGGTTTGAAGCCAGATCTGATGTGAAACTATCAGCTGTTGCTAAACTTGCGGCGTTTCTTATCTCAAATTCCTGGAACTCTCCATTCAATATCGATAATGAATGCTGTTCTTCCAAAATAATTTATTTTTCAACAAGAAATCCAATAAGGCAGAGAAAATTTTTATACCTTCGACAGGTTTTGGGAAACAGGTTGAATAAAACCGAAATCCGATGCTGTTATTTGAATTGATATAAAACAGGAAGCCTGATTCAATTACTACAAAATTTATTTGACAGATTTTCACAAACTTTTTTCACTATACAAATATATGAACAGGCAGTCCTTTCATTTAATCATAAATTTTTAAATGATGTTTATTTTCTAACCCAGTTTTGATCATGATAATTGAATGAACACTTTCAAACTCAAACAGAACATTGCCAGGCTTACCACAATCGAAAAAATAAATTACAAGAAAAAAAATATTGGCCTTATAATAATGATAAATCAGATAAATTTACAAAAGATTTATAAAATATATTCCTTATATAACGACAGAAATACTTAATCATCCTTTTTGGCACCCATACTAAAAAAAGAAACTTCACAGGATAATTAGCTCGAAAGCAAAATCGGTGGTTTAAATTAAAATTACAAATAAGGCTATGACTGAATGAAAAATACGCATATAATTTTTTTATATTTGCAAAACTTATTTCCAACACATACATATTAAAAATAATAAAGAAAATCAAATAACCAGCCTCCTAGCACCATCAAATAATTCCAATGTTGCCAATTTTTGATTTAAAAGACCACACTTGATTTATAGACATGCCATTAAATGTTACAGGTCACCCATCACCACTCTCCATTCTAAAACATAACTTAAATTTCCCTTTTTATGGGGACAAAATCCATCAGACGATTCCCAGATTATATCTGCTATATTTAAAAAAAAAATTTTATTCACGTGGTTTCAATACACAAAATCAATAGTCGCCTATACACCTCTACCTTATTGTTTTGAGAAAAATCTCAAAAACTCTACATAACTGCACAACATCCATGGAAAAAATATTTTTCCAGAAACCTTAACAACAGTAACTCTATATATTTCTACAACTTTTATTTCATATGGAAACTCGTGATTCCTCTGTACGATTTCTACAACCTTCAGTTTCAAGAGATATCGTAAAGCAAAAGCTTGGAAGAAAAACCATCTTTAATAAATGGACTAAATTCAACAATTTGCAAACAATTAAAATTACACTTTCATTTTATGGATTAAAATTTAACAGATTAAAGTTGATTATTATAATTAGATTATTAGTATTAATAATGTGAGAGAATGGTTAGTGGTTGAAAGTGATTAATCAGCATCAAATTTTGTTTATTTGTTCTTGTAAATAAATCTAAGCAAACTATCTATAATCTCATTTATATTCTTAGTATATTTATATTTAATATCATTTAGATTCTTAGTAGAAGTTTTAGCATCTTTTTTTAAAATTCTAAAATGCCATTTTTTCTTTAAAATAGTGATTGGTTAATATTTTTGAATATTTGGTGCGAAGAATTTATCATTCAACTTGAAAAATGTCCCACGAGATTAGACAAAAAAATATTAAAAAATAAATTAAAAGCATTTTATACATTTTTCTGTCAAGTTCTAAGATTTATCTTAAATGGATCATTAAATTCAAATAAATTCGATGCATTTCATTTTCTAAAAAAACGTTATAAAAATGAAAATGCATTAAATTTTTTCTCACACTTATCCTATGCACGATCCATACTGAAATCGGGGGAAAATGTAAAGACAACGAATTCCAAATTCTAATGATTCTCACGATATTAGACAAGAAAAAAAGACAATGTATTTCAAACACAGTTCTAAGCTTAACTTTATCTTAAATGCATAATAAAACTCAAATAACGTCGTTGCATTCTAAATTCTAAATAACTTTAGCAGAGCGGGAATGCAGTAAATTTTATCTCACACTAAATGTATGCACGATCCATATTCAAATCAGGAAACAAATTTAAAGACAACGAATTGCAAATTCTAATAATAATGTGCCCGAGCAAGACAGTGTTAATTAAATTCGGTTTATCTAGTGTATTGATATTTTATTAATATCATAAAGGTCCTTAACAAATGCAATTTACAAAGCGCCAGTATCGGAACATTATGTTATTTTAATTATTCCGATTCTCCATTAGGCAAGTAAAAATGCATCTCGTTTTAAAAGATTCAGTCGGATTCCTCGTGTTATCCGCACAATTCTGTCTCTGAGTCATTTAGTTAACGTCGCCTTGCACGCATATTTTCGTGGAGTACTTTAATTAAGTGAATGCTCCTGATTAAATGATTTGCATTCATAGAAAAGGGGTACAAACGAGGTGGATCTTCGAACAGAAGGCAACAGGCTAACATCCCCTCTTTCACCGAAGCATTCTAATTATTATGTCTGACTAAATTAAGTTCCATGGGAGAGTCTCCATTAACTTATTAACGGATAGCCTTGTTATTTTGCGCAATCATGCCCTTTTCGTGGCTAAAGTAACAAAATTAGGGCTCATAAAACATGTAAATTCCGAGAATTCAGTCAAGTCTGGAGCAAAATTATGTAATTATTAGAATCGAAATGGGTTGTTTTTAAGAAACGGTTGTTGGAAATCGCAATTTTCACTTTATTTGTCCGAAACTTGTTTCTTGTTATTTTTTCATGGTTTTGGTAAAAAAATAGTTTCTAAAAAGAGTTGTAAAAGATAGCTTTTATTATTTTTTTTTCATTTGCGAACAATGATTCTTATAATTTTCTTTTTACTTTTTTTTAAGAAATTGTTTAAGGAGATCTCATGAACATGTTTCTCTTTGTCGGAAATGGTTTCTTGGGATTTTAATGTTTCGCATTATTTCCGGAACATCCGTTTGAATGCCAGCTTCTCAGCCTAAAAGTAGCGCGTCTTCCCCCTGATATGGGGGTCACAAGTTCGAGTCCTGATTCAGCCATGGTTGTCCTTTGCCTTGTGTTCTATCTTTAAGGTGTGTGAAAGAGCACCCCTGTAAAAATGAGTTGTGAAAGTGAGATAGAAGTCAAACTTCTGTCCTCGAGTACTCAGGGACCTTTACGCTCAAAAATTACTGCAAAAACTCGGCTTAAATCGCTGAATTTGTCAGCCGGTTTGTCTATAACAAATGCCGTGAGTAACGATAGCAACAATTTAAATATAATTTTTTCATAAATTCTTTTAATCATAAGATTCTAAAGAAAAAAAATAGAAATTTGTTTACATGATCGTATATGTAGTATGCAGAAAAAATAGTAATCATTAAAAAGAAATTCCAACTCGAGATTTTTCTGAGTTTGAAAATCATATTTTTTGAAAATCTCCTGTCTGTCTCTATCAAAGATAATTCAAAATAATTTTGAATTAGACAGATAAAATTTGGTATAATATATTCTCACCGAATTTGCAAATCCCTATCAAATTTTGAATGAATTCTGTTCAGAATAAGTCAGTCTCTTCGGATATAAATTAATACTGTAATTACAAAACGAAGATGGATAGATGGATTAAATTCTGTATACAGATTTAACATCAGCAGTGTAGATACCTGTCACATTTTGATGCAAATTCAATACAGTCTGATAGCATGAAAAATTATGTATCTAATATTAATGAAGAAGATTGTGTGTGTTTAACTGTGGGCTGGCATTTTATCTAGTACATCGGCTGTTATAGAACTACAAAAAAAGTTACAAATATACTTCGGAGAATGTGTATTAACCTCAGACTACTTTTTTTTTCAAATTTGAATTACTTAAAACGTGAGCTAGATTTTCATTTTTTCCTCAAAACTTTTCGAACATATTAATGTTTCATTAGTTTTATTAGCATGCTTCACTTAGGCCATCATGCTCAATTCATACACATCATATGCGCAATAGCAAATTGAATGGAACATGAGTCATAAAATTACAATATCGCTTTGTAAACATGTAACTAGATAATACTATTTTAACATGAGATTTCATTAAAAATGTCCATGTATTCAAAAAGAAGAATGGATGTAAGGCAACCTCATAACTTTTATCGTCATGTGAGAACATAATGTTATTTTGGTCTGGAATTTTTAAAACCACAAAACTGCACGGGCGGGAAGTTGGCAAATTAACGCTTTTGAGATATCAACTTTTCCCTTTTAGGATTATTAAAAATAAAGATTGTCAAATTTGGTGATTTATCGCCAACAAAAGTTACAACTTGGCACGAATGTCTACCATGTACGAGATTCTACTGTCTAACCAATAAATGGCTGGTTCATAAAGAAATTATCGCCCTAAGACGAATAAAAAATAAATGGGTATGAAAACGAAACAGCGAGGGAGGTATGGAAAGTTATATATGTATAATATTTATTCAATCTTCAATTTTTACAGATGGCAAAAAAAAAGTTCTACAGCTCGAACGATTTTGAAATGGAGAAAATAACCGCATACTTTCACGGATCATAACTTGAAATTAAAGATAGCAAATTTAAATTAAATTAATTTTTTTAATTTAAATTTTAAAAATATATTAGTGAAAGAACCACAATATCAAACTATAAATGAAAGAATTACTTGAAATCAAATTTAAGGGAGTATTCAGTATTTCAAGTAAATCAGTTAGTCACTAAAAGCGGCTAATTATTATAAAATGTATATACTATTTAGAAACTTTATCGACCTATATTCAGAAAACTGTAAGTTTTCTTATAGTGCAGTAAATATTTATTACATATTTTAATAATAAGCACCAATATTTACCTCTGAAAGTTTTAAGATATTTTAGCTATAAAATTCAAAACATTTATTTAGTCATCTCAAATTAACTCATTTACTAAACTTATAAACTACATTTTTACTCAAGAAGAGAACAATTATCCTAATGATGAAAACTTTAGTTTCATTAATAAAAATTATGCTTGGATATTAGTTTTTCTTCATAATTAGAACCCCATAATGATCTTTCATTAGAAAGGCAGAAAATTAGAAAAGACGATAATTAAAGAAAACTAATAGGGATACAATTAATTTTAATTGACCTTTCTATCGTTTAAGTATAGCGGATTATGATGGTTTTTAAAAGTGGTCTTTCGTCGATTTCAATACACAGGAGCACTTTTTTTTCATCAAGATAATTTTTGGAATTTGATAAATAATTCTTAGATTAATATTAAGTTGCTTTTACCAAACATTGAAGAGAATTCTGGAAATATGAATTGCAACTAAAATATTTTATATATTAAATATTTTTAATATAATTAATTCGTCTTTCCGGGAATCACATTAATTTTGTCATTTTTATTCAGTTCAGAATTTTTGGAAGTTGTGAAAATAACAAGTAATATATAAAAAAATTTGATTCAATTCCTACTTATTTTCTTACATTATTTATGTATATCTCATATTATTTATGATCAGGTGTCGCGTGAGTTATCCCAGAGCTTGGCTACCATCTGGCGATTTGCTGGTGGATTTGGCGACAGAAGAGAAATTAATGAAAGGAAAAGTTGAATTGATGAATTAATATTAGAAAGAAACTGCATTAACCTCAAATGTCATCCACCTCATTTTCAAAAATTTATTTCAAATTGAGTGGATAAATAAAAAGAATTTTATTAATGATTGGAAATTAAGATTAATTATTTAATTAATAACGATTGAAGTGTGTGTGTGTGTGTGTGTGTGTAATGATATTTTAACATTTAATTTAAATCCAAACTAATTTCTAAACTTTTATATTAGTTTAGACTACATTAACTTCATTATAAAAATATTCTCTTATTTCCTGATCCGATTCTACGCCAAATGCCTACTTAATTAATTCAAAAAATGCTTTGTAAAATTGTTTAGTCAGCGATTCCCACGGAGCGAATGATTGATAAAAGTTTCTGACCTAAACAAATAGTTTAGATAAATAAAAAGATCCCTGTGTTTCCCCTGCTTTGAGAGCCACATGTGCAGAAATTCCTATGAGAAACTTAATAGTCTATAATCACTGTAAACGGTATTTTCCCTATCAAAATAAGCTATTTAAAACCCGGGATAAAATGTTCGAGATCTTTCCCTCATTCCTAGGTCTGTTTTTCTGTGTTCGTCGC
Organism: Argiope trifasciata; assembly: GCA_026543055.1. Lineage (NCBI taxonomy): Eukaryota > Metazoa > Arthropoda > Arachnida > Araneae > Araneidae > Argiope > Argiope trifasciata. Next base: position 2,860,694 of record JAPMOQ010047630.1, on the reverse strand, counting down.
TCCTTCTGTACATAAACATGCATATTTTTTCGTGATGAAATAAAACGACATCAGAGGTCTCTTTATTGTCTTCGAACTGCAATCTTCTTCCAAAATTTTATCTACACACACACACACACACACACACACACACACACACTAATAACAGGAATTGACAACGACGCGAAATCCTATTATATTTTAAGACAATTTGAAATTAAATGCTAAATGACATGCTTACGAGGGGGGGCAGGAAATAATAAACATTAAGGAGTTAATAAACAGAGGAAATAAACATTATAATTCAGACAATGAATCAAAACCTAAATCATAAAAAATGTGTAATTTAAACAACAAAATAATAAATGTACTTTTCCAACCCACCTAAAAACACTGCCACCCGAAAACTTGAAATTATGGACTTAGTTAGTTTAGTTTAGTTATATTTATGTCTAAGAGCACAAGGAACCTTTTAGGACGAATCTAGGAATTTTGAACGGCAATCAGACACCGGAGCTCGGACCCTTCTCCGAATTTCCATACCACATCAGTAGAATGTGTACGAAGAAAAATCACTAAATACCTGAAAAATAAGACTCCATAATTAAATTGATTGTTCTAATTTTCGGTTTCTCATTTACTTTATCAAACTTTACAACAAATTTTTAATACAGCCATTCATCTTTCTTAGGTTACTAAACTTGTATATTCTCACTGCATTATATATGTTATGGCTAAACTCAGAAGTTGCAAGTTCACATGAAATTTACCTTAATAATTGATAATTTTTGCATTGTTTTATTCGTATATCACCAACAAGGAGGTAATAATATTACGCCGGGTTAAATAAAAAAGATTTATATTCAAGATCTGTAATTATTAGAAACCATTGTCTATGTATATGCTTGATATCTGTAATAATAATAAAACCGATGTCTATGTATTTTACCTTAATTAATTCTAGATTTAAAGTCTCACTTTTACTGCATTTATCTATTTTACACAAAATAAAAATAATCTGTGCCATCTTAAAGGAATCCTGAGAAATTTCCCTTTTCTATAGATTCTCTTCAAAATCTTATAAAATCCCTCTGTCATTGTAGGAAGAACTAATATTATTAATTCACTACCATTCGTTTTAAATACTCTTGTAAAAAACATGATATAATGTGCATAACATCTGAATTATTTCCTCTGATTAAATTTTGAAAATTATGAACAATAATTTGACATTGGGAACTGTGAACCTGGCAATCAAGTAAGTACGCATGAAAGTCAGCAATTTCATTTACGATTATAATTATTAAAACTTTCAAAATAAATTTTTGTATTTATTGCAAATTTAGTTTCCACATATTTGGATTTTAATTTATTTCAATTTGGTGAGCAGTGTACCAATTAGAGAAATTAATTATGTACGAGAATGGGAAGTAATGCTTCCCACTATATTTAATTCACTTTATTTAACACTATTAGAATGAGGAAAAATATTAATAATGATAATGGGAAGTAAAATTTCCCATTAAATTTAATTTATTTAGTTTTGCTTAACAATATGCCAATCTGTGAAAATAATTTATTACGATAATGGGATGTAAAACTTCCCAGATTAACAGATGATTAACTGTAAAAAATTATTGAAAATAATAAATATATTTTATATTTACATACTAATGTAATACTCATTCTAGCATTCATCAAACAATAATATTTCACCATCATTTAAACAAAATCAATTACTTTCCCTTTGACTTTTCTCTTGAAGATTTCGATAATTTGATACTTTTTAAAATATTTATTTGGCGAAATATTTATGCGTCTCACGTCATAAAACTCTAAGCCAAACATACTTCTTTAAAATATGTAGTATGGTATAAAGTTAATAATATATAATATATTCTGTCGTCATGTCATGTATCATTTCATACAGTCGTTTGAACACGCATTATTTACTATCCGAGGATTTAGGGACTACATTGTAAATTTCTAATGACAGAGCCATACCCGCTCGCTTCAAACTTCGAAGCAGCTTCCTTTATTTCGAACAGCACGTGTTTACCGAACTCAGAACAACTAACAAAGATATATAAGCCATCTTGACACTTCTTGATATAGGTCCAGAATACAAATGCCCGGCAACAGTGGAAAGCAAACGAAAAATAAGTCGTTTATTGCATTTGGAACCACAACTGTGCTCCCTTAAAATATGCAGGCCCCACAAACTCCATTTAACGCGGCAGCAGTTTCGCAAAATGCAACTCGATTTTTTTCAAAAAACGAAACTCTGCCGGGAGTTGCACCTGACACCTATCTCTCCCGCTCTAAACAAGAAGAGCGAAGTGCGAATACATAAATAAACAATGAACATTTTCCCTGCCGCTTTCCAGGAAACGCCAAAACTTTAGTTTTTCCTCGGTATTTACCCTTTTTCCTATTTCCTGACAGTCACGAATTCCCCTCTCGAATGAAGTAATGGCAGAAAGAGAACATGAACTGTCGTTGCCAACTTTATATTTCGTGTGTCCCTCGTGGTCTCGGGATGCAAGTGGCGTAAGTCGAGAGAGGCGAAAGTAGTGGTGATGTCCAAGCACGTAAGGAGAGGAAAACATTCCTTTTAAATATCAACAACGAGAAAAGTTTTTCAGTAAAATGGAAGTAAAAAAAAATGTAGCGCAAGACTATACATTTTTTTTTCAGATCGCAACGAAATGTCGAAGTTGTTGTAGCAGCATTGAAACTATAAAAGAATTTGATTTAATTTAGTTATATTTATAATCTATTTCCAGATGAGAAAATGGTTATATTGGGATGGACCTCGTAATTCAGAGCCTTGGTCAGATGAGGAGGACAACGCTAGAGCTATCTCTTCTCTCTCCATACAGGCATTTCGCATTCACGTGAAGGCAATTTGATCCTATGGATTTAGCATACAACATACCAACTAACAAAGATATTTTTTTCTATTTATTTCAGCATAGTAGAACATTTTGATTTAAAGAGGGGACTTGGCATTCTCGTCACTGTGACACTCAAACTATGAAGGAACTTTTCGTTATTTACATGTATACATCCTCAAAAAGGTACATTTAGAGTTTAGTTTCATTGTGTGGAGAAAAGAAAAAAGCAGTAGTGATCTTCTCAAAATCTTTTCGCATGTTGTCTATTAAAAGTGTTATTCTTCTACCCTTACCCAACCATAAAAAAGATTGGAGACGTTCTGTAAAGCTATGAAAACCACAATGCTGAGATTTTTATTTTCAGAAATTCGTACATTATTGCGTGTTTCATAGCACAGAAATGAACCAAAGTGCCAATTTTGTCTTAATTGAGTATCGATGGTTATCGGCGAACGATGTTTATAAAAGAGCATCTTGTTTTTCGATGATTAATCGCCAGAATGTAGTTAATAAGCAAAAAAGGGTACTTTGAAAGCTCTTTTTTCTATCGACAAAAACTAGAATTATTTACTGAATTACAATTAATAGTAACAAGTTCCTATGTCAAATTTCATTTACTTAATTCATTACGCTTTTGAGCTGTCGTATTTTTATGAATGCGAAATTTCAGAGAGGTGGACAATTTCTTGACGGATATAGTTTCAAAACATGAATCTTCATTTTAAATGCATAGCCTACACATCAAATATTATTTGTGTTATTCTGTAAGCTTTATAGATACCATGTTCTCTTATACTTGAACATCTAGACACATATGCTTCCTCTGAATATCTTTATTACAAAATTTGATGGAAGTCTAAAATTTTTAAAGTTTAGAAAGTAATTTATGGATCGTATACCAAACTTTTTTCACCCATTTCTTACAGTTTTAGTATTATCCTGTTACAGACAGAGCGACAAACAAACATGATTCCAAAAATGTATTTTTCGAACTAAGGAAGGTTCTGAAACATGGTCAAAATCTTGAATTCGAATTTTTTGACAGTTACTTTATTTTCTCTTTGTATACATCGCATACGGCAAAATAGAAAAATGAATTTTAAATTTATTCTCTTTCTAAAATATATATAATCTATATTTGATGCTCATCTATAATTTTATTATAAAATACACAAATTAAAATTCTTAAAATTATACGGCAATCAGAATCATTACGTTTGCATACGGATGGATACATAGATAAAAAAATCCATCATTTTCCAAATTTTGTTCACAATTAATCACACATATATGATTGTGATAAAATCACATGCCATATTTCATCTACCAAAATAATTACATTCTTAAAAAATCGGCTTCATATATACGTGGGTGATAATGCTGTACAAAGAAGGCGTACTTTAATTGATAGATATATTTTTAGTAAAAGATTCCATCCACAGTTTGAGTAGATTTTTTTTTAAAAATTGATTAAATCCTACCAAATTTACTCATTTAATTTACATAATTAGTTCAGCTATGTATTTAGAGCCCGACAGATATAACAAATGCATTTTTCAATAAAGGATTCGATCTACATTTTAAGTAGAAAAATAAAGAACTTGATTGAATTCAACTAAACATACTCATTTAATTTGCATAATTTCTTCATTTACATATTTACAGCCCGATAGATATATTTTTCAGTAAGAGACTCCATCCACATTTTGAGTAGAAAAAAAAACTTGCTTGAATTCTACCAAATCCACTCATTTAATTTACATAATTTCTTCAGTTATGTATTTACAGCCCGACAGATCTACATAATTCCATAACTCAAATTTCTCTAACTAAGAAAATATAAAATGACGATATTCATTAAAATATCGAGGTCAAAATCTTTGATGATTACAATATTTTCATTTGACCTTAAATGAATGTTTATTATTTGATCATTGATTACCGCATAACAAATATTTTAATTGGACCAATATTTTAATAAAAGGCACAAATGCTTCCCCAAAAAAATTTCCACCGAACGTGTTATCACAGAGATGATGCTTATTAGCTGTAAGAAAGGAACGAAAATAACTAATTAAACCAATTATTTGAAGAATGTACTAAAAAATTTGGAGAAGAAAAATGAAAATAATGAGTAAGCAATCTCATATCTTTACATTTCTTCTCCCTCCCTCCTCCACCCAACTGCAGTTTTCGAAATCGTAAAATTGCGGTTCCAATTAATATCAAAGGGATATGTACCGATCTGTGATAGATTTGTAAATAACATAGTTATTTTAATGTAATTGTTATTTGTAAGTAATTGAAAGAGTTGTGGTGTTGTTACTTATGGCACTTTGCAAGCTGCAGACAAATCTGTCAGCGGTGTAAGCCGTGTTAGCATCTCTTGTTTTTTCAGTAGCGCCAACTAGGGCCGAGAGTGCGACTTAGCTACTTAATACATCACATTCGCTTACACAACCCCTTTAAATAGGGGGGAACATTCACACACCTTGCGAATAAAAAGCAAAAGAAGAAGAACCATGAGTGAACCAGAACTAGGTTAAGACCCGTTATCTCTATGCCAGGTCGCCGGCATAATCGAAATGTAAAAATAGCTAATATATAATTTTAAAACAAAAGAAAATATTTTGTCAATTTTAATTTGAAAGTAATTTATTTGAACAAAACAATATACAATTTTGTAACACAACAAAACACAAATAATATGTGTGTGTGAATGCATTTTAACAGTGCTTGACCGATAAGATAGATCTTTTGGAATTTTTTCATTTCATCCTTATTCATTTATTTCATTCAGAGAAGCATTTTTTTTATATATACAAATAAAAAGCAATACAAGATACTTCGTTTAACATCGTGAAACAAAAGTAAACCAGACAGAAATTCCTTTTTTCAGTAATTTTACAATAAGATTTTGATAGGGAATTCTTAGGCAAAGCAATCTTAGGTATCTGAAAGGAATATTGTAACCCTTACAGATTGTACTGACTTCCCTCGAAGCATGCGAAATTGCTGAAGCCATCAGTTTTCTAGAGCTCCTGTTTAAAATAATTAAATAAAAATTGGAAATTGAATCAAGAAACTAAAACTTTTATAATGAAATTAATGTAGGCTAAATAAAATAAAAATTAGGAAACTGATGAGGATTTAAATTATATATATATATATATATATATATATATACAGATTTCAACTCGGCTCGAAAAAAAGGCTTTAACTTTAATGAACAATTTTAATGAATCGTACCACAAGAAATCACACACTATATGATGAAAACCAACTTTATTGAACTTGACGAAAAGCTGGGTCGTTTTATATCGAAGAACATCATTACGTGACTTAAGGCAGAGTTCTATTGGCTGGAATATCACCGTATTGATTGTTGAGTTAAGACGCAAGCGGCTCCAGGATGACACTTCACACACACACATATATATATAAATATACAATGGCTCAGAAAATTGAGAGTACAACTTACTTTTATTTGATAAATTCGACTTCCAATATAATTAGCACATTTCTGAGAAGCTCAAACATGTTTTTATTTTTATACATAAAAAATGATTTAATTTAAAGTGAAAATAAAGTATAATCAAAGAAAAGTTTCTAAACTGAAAAATCTTAGAAGAATTTTAAATAAACATACTCAGATTTTTGTCTCAAAAAATTGAGAACACACCTATGAAATTTTTGCAATATTCGCATAAAAATAAAATGCCACTACTACGTTGCATGTCTTTTGACTTCTATAATGACCTCTAAACGTCTTCGTACTGATTTGACTAATTTTTGGTGAAACCTGAAAATATTTTACCCCATTGTTCTTGCAACACTTGTTTTGAATGGGTTTTATTTTTAATTTTGCTGAACCACTTTTTCGTGTATGACCCGCAATATATAGTAATATTCAATGGCAATGATGTCGGGGTACTATGTTGGTGTGTATAACTGCTGTTTATAATGAAAAAGACACCATATTTTTCCTTTATGTGCTTTCTGTTTGGAGTCTTTGTACTGCTGAAAAATGTAATTTCCATCTATAGCCAAATTTTTAACACTTTTCTTTAGATTGCTGAGACCGTATGGTGCATCCAACTTGCAGCAGAAATTTCTTAAATCATAGGCAAAAATGCTGAAATTGCGCGAAATGCCATTAGAAAAGTTGGATAAAGTTGCATTGTTAAAGAGACACCTTTCATCAGCTTGCAAATTCAGATAATGCAGTTAAAGTTTGCAAAAACTCATAATCGAATAAAATTAACTTTTGAAAGAAAGTTACATTTAGTAATGAAAGAAAACTCCCTATTTTTGGCAGTGACAGCAATCTACTGTATGGAGAAAACCTAATACTGCATTGAATCAAAAAAATTTACGTCCAACATGGTGGTGACTCCTTCATGATTTGAGGTTGCATGGCTTGATCCAGGTTAGGAAATTTAATTCTTATAGATGTGTTGTAAACCATGTGATTTACTTGAACATACTTCTCAGCAATCTAAAAGAAATTGTTAAAAATCTGAGTTTAAATGGAAATTCCATTTTTCAGCAGTACAACTCCAAAAAGAACGCACGTAACGTCAAAATATGGTGTCTTTTTTCATTATAAACAGCAGTTGTACACACCAACACAGAACCCCGACATTATTGTCATTGAATATTACCATATGAACCTCGATTTTTTTGAGGCAAAAATATCAGTATGTTTATTTAAAATGCTTCAGAAATTTTACGGTTAACGAAATCTTTCGTTCATTTGTATTTTATTTTTACTTTAAATTAAACTATTTTTCATGTGTAAAAATAAAAGCATGTTTGAACTTCTCGGTAATGTGCTACTTATATTGGAAGTCGGATTTATCAAGTAAAAGTAAGGTGTACTCTCAATTTTTTGTGCCACTGTATTACATATGTGTGTGTGTGTGTGTGTGTGTGTGTGTGTGTGTGTGTGTGTGTGT
>JAPMOQ010047630.1:2790649-2852850 GCA_026543055.1 Argiope trifasciata | reverse complement strand
GTGTGTGTGTGTGTGTGTGTGTGTGTGTGTGTGTGTGTGTGTGTGTGCGTGTGTGTGTGCGTGCGTGCGAGTGTGTGTGTGCGTGCGTGCGAGTGTGTGTGTTGAAGACAGTGAAGAGACTTTCGATTTTTTGATGTCTTTTTATTTCATCACGGGGGGGTGCACACATTATGCACAAGCAGGAGGGAGGAACACACAAAAAGACACAGAGGGAAATGAGGGAAATCCCTTGAACAATTTATCCCTAGTCTTATTTAATCGGAGATACTGATAGGGAAAATATTCTTTCACACAGCTTATACAATATTAAGATTCCAATAGCAATCCGCAATTCTGCAATCAAGCAAGGGAAACACAGGGATCTTTTTCGAAAACTATTGTTAAGTCACCATTTTTATACTTTCATGCAGAACATGAGAACGCTTTGACTTCTAGCCGATTTGCATTTCATAAAGCTTCTCTTGAATTAATTAAATAAAAAGGTAGAATAGGATCAGAAAATAAAAGGATATTCTAGAATAAAGTTAACATGGGCTAAACTGAGCTACAAACTAGGAAATTAATTCACTTTAAATTAAATTTTTAAATATCATTACATACCCACATAATATTTAAAAAGAAAATCATCAACATTCCATGATTTTATCAATTTTTCTAATGAAATATATGAGCAAAAGAAGTATTCAGTTATTTAAATCATGAAACAATATTCAAAAACATATAGAGCATGTAAGGCTGATTATTTTCCAGAATGAAAATCAATTTCCGAATGGGTGATGCAAATTTATTTCCCACTTTAAAAACTTCCTTTCAAAAGATTTTTAGAAAATTTGATGAAATTTTTCTTTTGAATATAGAGAGCAATTAAACTTTAAGCGTAGTATGAATGTACACGATTTCACTATGTGCGTGAATAATAAAGAAGTGTGGGTACGAGCCCATACAGTTTGCCTGGTACATACACGTGGAAGGACGGGAATATACATCCTGTAGTGATGGGATTTTTTAAAACTTAAAAATATGACACTCAGTTAAATATTTAGCCAGAATTTTCTCCATCTTTGATTCCGAAAATATATTATTGTAAAAAAATATTTTCCATACTTTTAAAAGAAATTATCTTTAGAAAACTGTTAACATAATTTCCTATATCATTACAAAAATATATATTAATTAATATTATTAATATATATTTATCGCGCAATGCTTTTCTAAATTCCAATTTTACCCAAATTTTAACCCAATTAAATAAAACCAATTTTTAAAAAAGGTATTTTTTTCCAAAAAAAAAAGTTTCTTTGGGAGAGAAAAATATCGTTTTCATTTTTTTCATCAAATATTTTAATAGCGTGATTTTTTTCCATTGTTTGAAGCTAGGAAAAAAAACCTGTTTATTTTCAGCGAAATTATCGTGCGGAATAAATTACACACTAAAAATCCGTACAATTTAAAAATAAATTATCCAGATGTGTTAATTTTTAATATCAGTCTGATATGTATCATAGAATTCTCAAGTAGGACTTATTTATACAAAAAACAGAACAAGTTTAAAGCTATAAAATAACGCGCTCTCTTAATGTTTATCAAAGCTTGATGGCTCTTGAGGACAATTAGAAATATTAAATTATTCATAGGGGATTTAATTGAAACTAAAAACAACTTATATTCCTAGCAAACTAATTACCAGACATCTAGTATGATTATTACATCAAGAGATGTGGATATACTAATACAATCAGTCTGAATAATCCGTTATTATTACTACTAACCGTTTGTTATTGATAATAACTAATATTATTAATTATTTATACTAAATGATAGTATTAATAATAACCGTTTAGTATTAATAACTATTAATATTAACTGGTCATTATCAATATTAGCCGGTCATTATAAATAATAACCAAACCTGTTAGTATTAATAATGACCACTTAATATTAATACTAATCGATCATTATTAATACCAACCAAATTGAGCAGATAGTAATAATACTAACTGGTTTGGTTACTATTAATAATAACTGGCTAGTATTAATAATAACAGATATATGTGCTGTATTGTTAATGTAAAACTACGAAAATAATATTCTATCTTTATCAGTGAATATGAATTTTTTGAATTAAGAAACTTATTTTATGAACATCTATGTAATAACAGAATTGTAGTATTTTATTAGAGATTATTAATTAAAACTATTTTTTAATCGTTTTATTAAAAGATTTGTATAAAAAAGAGGGTATTTTTTTTAATTAATGCGAAAAAAACAGATTTTTTTTTTTGTAGAATCGAAATTTTGAATTTTTTAATATGAAATTTTTTTCTAAAAATGCATATCTCCATCTAATTATTTATTTATTTATATAAAAATATATCAAATATAATTATAATTCTATTGATATATTTCATTCTAATTTGTGAATGTTTCAATGCCCACACCAATATAGAAAAACAAAAGTAATATTATATAACTATGAAAATACATCGAATTTAGATATCTAAACAGTCTATTTGTTGCTTATAATGTGTTTAAAATGTCAAGTGTGTTGAGAAGAATTATTCTCTAAAATTTTTCCTTTGAGAAACTACGATTTCAGCTGATCAAAATAAGTAATAGCATAATTAATAAATAATAAAATAATTAACTTTTTAAAATAAAATTATAAGGACATGTTTTTATCAAATGTAAAATGATATAAAGTTTGGAGGTTGTAAAGTAAATATAATGCTATTTAAGATTTAATAATTACGCAGATTAAAATAATTAATTATCCCTCCTATATTTTAAAATCTACTCTATATATCTATTTTTTCTCCTTAAAAGTAAATTTTGAAAAATAATAAAATCAGTCCAAAAATATTAATAGAAAAATAGAGTTAAAAGAAAAATAAATATTTTGATATACATCACGATATTAGACATTTACTTCATATTAATATAAGGGTGAAAAAACCAGGAAAAGACAGAAGCTAGGAAGCACACTATTTCGAAAATAATCAAAAATCCCATTCTTTATCTTCACGATATCATGGTTAAATATATTAGTGCATTTTTTAATGATAAATTAATTTGCTTTAGGTTCCAAAAATGATGCGAATATTTTTTAAAAAGAAAAAAAAATGTCTCTTAAATTAAGACAACGATGAACTTTTTTTTCCTGTCATAATAACAAAAATAGCGAATCATTTTGAAAATAATAAAAATATACTGGTTTCGGAAACAGTATCTCATTATCACAAACAACAACTTTTTGTCTGCCGCACTAGATCATAAAAAAACTATTCTTGCATCAAAATTATTTTTGATACTTTTTTCAAAGAATTTAGATGATTTGTCGAATTTTGTCTTTTATGTTCACGAAGAATTTTAATTGGCTTCGTTTGTGGCTTTATTAAATACCTAAACGAATGGTTTTCCCTTCTATAAAAGTTTCCAAAAAGAAAAAAAAAAGTGTGTAATTTAAAATATGGTTCCTTGTTAGTTTTTCGGTCAATACCGAATTCTAAGAAAATTTCAACAATTGTTTTCAAGAGTTCATTCGTTATTTTAATGAATTAATTATTTAAAAAATTCCAATAATGTCTTGACTTCTTTTGGGATTGAAGGTTCCGATTTCCAACAAAAAATTCGATGATTTTTTTCCATTAATTTAAAAAAAATGAATAATAAATTGAAAAAACTGCTTAAAAAATCTTTTATTTTATTCTTAATATTCTTGATAAAAGTATGCTGATAGGTATATTTGAATGTCCCTAATAATATTACAGGTAGTATTTTAAGAAAGAACACTAAAAAAGAAATCATGATTGAATCGATTTTTAAACTTAAGTCAAAAATGATTTTACCCAGTTTTGTGAGCAACAGCTCTTATCTTATTCTTTGGAACAATGACTTGGAAACGAAACTTTGAGTACTAAATCCGAAATCTCGCTAAGAAACTCCGAAACGAGCAATGAAGTTGTAATACAGTTTGGCGTAGACAGTTAATGCTCATTTTAAACGTTTTTAATACTAATTTTGAAATATCATCTGATAAGGGAACGATGCCTTTGCTAATGTCTCCTTTTCAATATTTCAGCCGAAATATAAATATGGTCCTAATGGATTTAATATGAAACATATCACTTCTTCGGTGAAATTGAGTCTCTGCCAAAATCAACATCTTACTACACATACGCGCATCTTTAATATTATATATATATATATATATATATATATATATATATATATAGAGAGAGAGAGAGATAGATAGAGAGATAGATAGATAGATAGATAGATAGATAGATAGATAGATAGATATAGATATATAACAAGCAGAATTTGCGTCCAATTAGTTGTACGATGTATATTTTAATTTATAAGAACAGTAAATGTTCAGTCCTTAAATGGGTTATCGGACTCAAAATGGGTAGAAAAGATGAGGCATTAAAATTTTTAAATCTTTTTTTAAAGTTAAAAAGATAATTCAGACTGGAAAAATTGTTATCTCAGCATAACAAACAACGTTTACTTTTTTTTAAAAAATTAATAATAGGAGTTTCTAAGAGGTTGAAGCTTTAAAAATGATTTATCTTTAGCTGTTAAATTCGACGTATTTTTAATATAAATTTTTGTTATTATCGATATCATAGTTTCATTCTAAGCATTTGTCACTTCGTTAGAAAGTTGCCATTAGTTGCCTTTTTTCTACTCTTTCTCATCCTCCTAATGCTTACTAAATTATAAAGGAAAATTATGTAGGTAGAAGGAAATTTCCTTTTCCTTATATCTCTAAACAAAAAAAAATAATCCACAATTTTCCCTCAACTAACCGGAACGAATTTTTAAGTTATCTTGTTCACAAAACGACCGACCGACAGAAATAAATTTCAAAAATCGCTTTCTTCTAAGACAGGAAATTCTACATCCGGAATATCCATCATAATCTTATGTTGAATTTTTTAACGATTACTATACCTTTTCCTTATATATCGTGTACGAGAAAATAAAGACACCTCATTCAGCTTGTCGCATAAAATAAAGTACTGGATGAAAAATGCAGTTTTAGAGGCACCTTAGAGCATAAAAGCATAATATATTTCTCTAACACATTGTTCGTAACCAAAATCTCACTTTCGGTTATAATGTCGAAGATATTTCTCCACATGAAAGCGACCATCGACATAAAATATTCCCCGGCAAGCCTTGATTTAGCATGCTGCAATGGTAAGAGTCACCCGACGTCACGGTGATGTATAAGTCGTCTTAAATCCAATGAGAATTCTTAATGAGGAAACGTCTGTTTTATAGCTAAGTAGAGCAAGGTGAAAATCTTCCGCCAAATCTGTTGCTATGGAGTTACGCCACTTTCGCTGGGAAGTCGCTGGTGCTACAAACTGCATCTGTTCTCTGAAGTGGCAGATCGAAAAGTTGGAGCGTGCATTCTCTCCAATATTTACTCTTTCAAACATTTTTCTTTCTTGCATGATTATTATTTCAAGTCGCGTCCCGAAAAGTTTCTTTGCTAATAGCTCCTAATAATATTTTTCTTCAGTAAACTGTGTGTGGCGCTGGCTGCTCCAATATTGCCATTTCTTTAAAGGAGGGATTTAGCCATTTTCTTTCTTTCTTTATGTTTTTGCTGTCAAAGTTCCAGTCCTATGCAGCAGCGTTTCTTCAAGGAGCTGAGAAGTAATCTTATTTGTGACGTACGGTTTCCTCTTTTTCTTTCTTTTAAGAGACAAACAAAATATCTCCTTTAAGCTCGCGGTGTTTGTGTTGCTTACTTTCGAATGCCTTTTGTTCGAATTTTTACCGATGCATTTCAGGGCTTTCCGTATGAAAGAAAAATTTTAGTTCATTGGTTTGATTTGCTCATAAATAGCACTATTAATCATGCTTTAATTTTCTAAAGCTTTTATGGTGACAAATTAAAAATTAAAATGTCAGAGCATATGACAATATCTCGAGTACGCTTTATTAATATCAGCATTCAACTTTAGAAATATTTACTACTTTTAATTATTTTTTCTAGATCAAGTCTTTAATTCTCAACTAATTGTATTTGGCTTCGTGATTATTTTCGCTTAATGCAATAAAAAATTAAAATAAATGTGTTTTAGTTAAAGCTTCGACTGTTCTAAGCATTGATCCTATTTGATTAGCATATACTCTACGATATTGCAATAAACCTTACTTAGAATTTTATCAATAGAATAAACACTGACAATTTTAATTTAAAAAGTGAGGGTAAATTATTTTTACTTATTTTATAGTTCTTAATACTTTTTTATGCATATAGCAAGCATTACATTTATTGCACTTTATCTCACATAAATCCGCTAAGCATATAAAAAGGATAGAGTACCAGCTTGGTTCATCAAACTCTATTTTTTTTTTTTTAAGTTGCTGTCCTCTAGTTTATTTGGCGATTTTCAGATTATTCCAAAATCGAACATATAATAAAGATTTTTAGAATAAGCAAAAATCCCCAAATCTGCTTTATATACTATATTATATTTTGAAATTTTGCAAAGATATTGGGTATGCCTGTCGATATTTAGAATAACTTTACGAACTTGTAATTTTGCTTCTCCACACGAATAATGTCATCAGAAGAAAGACTGATTTACAGTCATCTGTATTGGATGCAATCGGATGTCACATAAGTGATCCCAGAGCCTGGCGACAATTTGGAGACTTGAAAACGATTTTCGAGACTTTGGCGACAAAATGGATAATACTCAAAACTTCGACAAAATTGTTGATGCTTCCATAGAAACTGACAATACGTTAAGGTATGGCCTGATTGGCCAAGAAGCTTCTAGCCCCTCCTATGTGAACTATAAGAGGTCGGCACTGTCAAGATGTTAGTAGTCTTGAACTGAGTAATTATCGTCCTGGATAGTCGCGAATTGAAGTAGTGAATCGGCGAAAGTCGATGAAAATTGAAATTGTGAATCGAAGTAAAGAGAGAAGGAACAGAGGAGTATTTCAGCCGTCCGGAAAGATCTCAGAACGAAGCTCCGAGGATTTCCTCTCCTGCTGGATCCTGTCTGGCAGCTTTGTATGCTCTGTACGTTGTTATTACCGGATATCAACGTGTGGGCTACTGTTGCTGTGTGCTACTGCGTGTTCGTCTTCCCTGTAGATAGTTGTCAGGTGTAAATATTTGTCCACTTTGAGCAGTCCTGTCTTCGTGTAAATACAGGACGTAGTTGTTTTTCTACTGCAGGACTGTTGGTTGTGTTTCTTACTCCATACACCCACTACACTAAACGAACCAGACAGAGGTGAAAATCCTTAACAATGTTCTAAAATCATCGATCTCAATGGTTGCATTATCTAGTTTACTTCGCGATTTTCAGATTGCAGAGAGATAAACAGTTTACTTGAAAGATTCCTTATAAAGATATACTTAAAATTTCCTTATAAAGGAAGTATAAATACTTATACTTTCTTCTAAAGATATTCTTAAGATTCATAAATTTCACTTGGAGTACTGGCAATTTTTCACGGGGATCGGAAACAAAAATGTAACAGATTTTTTTAATTATAAGATGGGTTAAATTTTCAAACTAATTTATGTTAATAACGAGCCAAATTTCCGAAGTCGATATTAAAATATTTTAATCGAATTTTGTCTCAATACGTCATCAAATAAATGACAGTCAAAGTATCGCCAACAAGCATCCTATTTTTCTTAATTCTGTAATGTCTTCAATTAAAGAAATGCATCCATTTATAATTGAGCATCTGGCTAAAAAAAATCTTCCAAAATAATAGTAATCATTCGTAAGTGGTTTAAATGCTTACAACCAGTTAGTATAAGTATTTGAATTATCTTAATGAGTATTTCAAGAATCATGTCTACCTTTACTCTGAGTGACTACGATTTTCATAATCATTCTTTTCAAATTTTATATTTTCTCTATGAAACAAAATAAATAAGAAAACAATATGCATATTGCACTAACATTTATTTCATTCTAATAAGTAATGTATCCATTTCGAAATTGCATCCATTTATAAAAGAACGTCTTTAAAGAAGTTATTAAAAGCAAAAGTATAGCAAAAATAATAGCGCTTTTAGAGAAATACATATATGACAATTATATATTTTAAGATTATCCGCAGTACAAAAATTATGTGTTTAAAACCACCTAAAAGATATAAAATTATTTCTTTCAATGCTATAAATTTCAACTTTAAAATATAAGTCTGGAGCTGCAGTAACCATTTTAAATGCGAACAAAGTTTAAAATAATTTCTTCGTATTTCTAGCGCTCCTGAAAATATAGAAAGCTTCCCCCCCAAATGATGTGTTTAATTTTCTTGTATTTCAATTTCATGCGACAAACAACATGACATTATTTCTCGCAGATTTTCATCTGCCCCGAGCAAAACCACAAGCGAAGCAATCCGACTACTTAAAATGTTTCTCTTACAGATAAATACGAAACAAATACCCTAGCCATAAATCTCAATGAAACCCAAGACTGCTGCTCCCCCGTGAAAGAAATAAAAAAAGAGGGTAGACAGTGGGGAGGGGAATCGAGAGAAATTTATTTTCCATCCGGGAGGATAACAATTGCTATCATCAAGTCCGGACTATCACGCTGATTATTCTGGCCGGATGAAAATCGTCCGGAGACCCATTAAACCTAGAATCGCAGTAAGATAGCAAAGCGATGCATCAAGGTTCGAGGAAGAGGGGTGGAGGGACCTTGGGAAATTTATCTGTAGGTGATGGGGTTGAACGAGGTGGCTGCGCGGAGAAGTTTATAAGTGACTGATTGTGAGGAAGAAATTGGTGGTTAGATCGCGTTCGAGGGCTTCGGTTCCACCAATTCAATAGGAAAAGGTTGCAGCCGCTGCAAATGGGGTGATTTGGGAACGCTGGAAGAGAGATAGCGTTGCCCATTGCTGAGGCATTAAATACCGACTGAACTTTGGCAGATGCTATTTTCACCCCTAAATTATGAACTGCCGCGGGATGGGGGTATTAAATCATTCGGCGTTTAGTTTGTTGCGCAACTCGAATGGAAATAGAGTTTCTATTATTAAGAGAAAAATGTGCACCAGTGTTTCAAAATGGCAAATTGAGGGAACTTTATCTTTGTTAATTTATTATATTTAACGTCGGTTTATTTATAAAGATTATTGTAAGTTCATTAATTAATTTAAATGAGTGGTTATGAAGCAGCTGCTATTTTGGGAAGCGAATTAAAGTGATGTGGCATTTTAATGATGGCAGTTTTCTTTAACATCATGTTACTGTTTCATACTTTGGAGTAACTGTAACTGCGACGAATTATTTTTTGTTATGAATTTTAGATAAAATTTTATAATATTCAAAATATTAACTATCATAATTTTAAAAAGCACAAAATAACCATTACATGAGAGCTGAACAAGCAGTAAATATTTTTTAATACAATACATATACCAGAATAATGCTAAAACATAATATTTCATAAAAGCTTTAATGATTTTTTGAATATTATAAAAGAATTCTCAACTGACAAAATTTTGGCATTCTTTAAATTTTGAAAATTCTTTCATTCATCACTTATAAGCAGTGATAAAGTCTTTAAAAATCATTAATTGTAATAATTTAAGTTTAATATGTTAATTTTAATTAACAGATTAATTAATACAGTGACTATTTTGTTCACCAGTAAACTGATATTGATCAATTTCAATTGAATTTTTGATAAACAGAATTGTTATAATTAAAGTTCACTTTCAAATGGTAATAAAAAGAAAGCTATTGGACCAAATGTTATCAAACAATAATAATTTAAAGGAGGTCATGGGAGTTTCTAAAGTTCAAACACTCGCCAACAGGGAAAAATTGGCGCTGTATGCAATATTAATAAACAAAATAGGACATAAAGTCATTGGTTTAAAATGTGAAAGTCGTTTTTGTAATGTGTTACAAATCATGTTCAATGTGAGTTGTCTCAGAAAACATTGTTTATGGTGATAATCGAAACAATTTGGCGGAACTGAAAGTTGCAATCCAGCGACATTCCTCCAGATGAGCTAAGAGCTACTATTAAGAATGCAGCAATGCTATTTTACTTGTTTTCAGAAAATGGTGGACGCTACATTAAACAGGCTTTGTAACACGTTTCAGAAGCGATTAAACACATTTCAAACCGATATCTTCAATTCAATGCAATATTGTAAACGGTACCTTTTCTCATTTGTGGTTATGGCGCTTTTTTAAATTATTTTTTAAGGAAAAGAAATTCCCATGGCGTCCTTTTAAATTATTATCAAGTTTGATAACATTTGGTAAAATAATTTTCTTCTTATGACCATTTCAAAGTGGCTTTAATTATAACAATCCTGAAATTTGATGTTTATAAAACTTAATAAAATAATTTCTAACTTCAAATTGTGACAGAAATTTAACCGTGTTTCTTTACAAACTCTTTCACTTGCTCATTTCACTGTCTACATAAATGCTTCTAATGGAATCAGGTACCAGTGTCATCTAATAACTATCTAGACATTGTGGGTGTAAACTTCACTTTCTTAATCCTCATTCAAAATACGCAATTGATTCCAATATTAAAACAGTACAAAAATTTATGAACAAAAAAAATATTAATTAAGTTAAAATCTTTCGTTAAAAAGGATTAAAGATCAGTAACTATACAGTATTTGAGTTTACAAGATATATACTCAATATTTTAATTCAGGAAAAAATCCTTTTGCTTTCTGGAAAACAATTAAAATTCCTATACTCCAATAAATTAATGAATTGGTCAACTTCATTTACCCAATTTCTTTTCCTTTTGAATATCTCACACGCTTTTGATATATCCAGATTTTATTGATTTTTTACATGTCCTTGTAGAATAATTTAGCTGTTTGTTTCAGTGAACTTCGAAATTCTTCCTTACTTTCTTTTCTTAAATGATCAATCACAATTGATTTGCATTGAATGGTTTTGATGCCAATGAATAGCATTAAAAGCTTTATTTCCTTATTCTGCAAGATATCTGCAATTTTGGATTGTTTATTTAAAAAAAAATACTTTATGCAATTTTTTTCAATTCTAACTTAGAATAATAATTAAAATACTTTATTTTTACTTCTCACTTTTACTTATCCAATTATTGGCTGGTTTATTTGATTATCATTTGGCTAACAATTTGGATTCATATTGGACTAAAGAAAATTTAAACCTCAATTAATGGATTGAGATTAATTTTTTTATTTAAAGAAATTTTACTTTTAAAGAAGACATGCAGACAAAATGACTCCATTATTTTTTGTTTTTTTTTTATATTTTGTAAGTAGCATTGGAATTTATTTCGGAAACACAATACTGTCTGGAAATTATTTAGTTACAAAAAATATTTAAAATGTTAATTGTTATATATAAAATGTTGTACAAATATTATAAGAAAAATCTAAATAATCTTTTTTAAAGAGTATTTATTTAATTTAGATATTACAGAATTATACTAATGTTAAGAACGACTAAAACATAACTAACAAAAATGAAAGATACAACATTTTGAAATATTACTTTAAGAATATTTCTTTATTCATTTTTGAATTATTTAAAATGAAACAGTTTCCAAGACATGCCAATGATTCCATCAATAATAACAAAACATAACACAACATACTGCTGAAAAGACAGCTTGAAAGTACTGAGATGACTATATTCAAGGACAAATTACCACGTGATAATCAAAGTTAATGAACAAAGAGGAATCATAAATCCCGTCCACAGTAAGTATAAGGTAAAGATATGAAAATCATAATTTTTATAAAAGCATCTTTAATGAAATATATAAATGATTTTTTAAATAAAAGATTTATGAGAAATTCAACAATTTCTCAAGTAAGAGTAATTGATAAACTCCGTTTAACTACTTTGAATCATGAAATTATTTGATGCATGGCTGCATACTAAAACTATGTTTTTTACTAATGCAACGTATATTTCATCGCAATGTGCATCAGGTAAGTTTGAATATGTGTGTCTAAAATTTAACATGTATTGACTGTTTAATCATTTTCAATAAGGTAGATGTTAAGCACTTTAATGAGAGGAAGCCATTATTTTTAAATCAAAAGTCATATATATTTATAAAATTCTGCAATTACATAATTTGTTGCAGACGAATTTTAGCTGCAAACGATTTAAAAATATATTCACACTCTATTAAAAATCAAAGACAAAACATTCATTTCAGATCGGCCTAATCCAACTGATTTGCAATCAGCACATTTTAATATTTGTCCCAGTATACCCACAAAGTAATAAAATGTTCTTTTTCATAATAAATAATGCGTTAGTTCTTTACTATATTTGTGAAAATCTAAATATGGTTTTATAAAGAAAATTTGAATTCTGTCTTTTAAAAGTACACAAATATAATTACTTTCATCTTTTCTAAAATTCCTCAAAATATTTTATCAAGGAAAAATATGAAAAATTGTCCAAAAACAAAGAATTTCTCAGAAATACATATATGTAGTTATTTCTTCAAAAATTCAGACTAAATGAAACCAAACAACCATATTTAGGAAAGGAAATCGAATGGGTTCAGATTTTACGAATTTAACTTTTATTTGATATGATATTTCATAATAGAAAGTCAGATGCATTTTGACTTTGTTTAAAATAAAAGCATTCTTTGGTTTGGAAATATTCGTGTTTGAATTCAACGTAAATTTGAAGAAACATAGCCGTCATTAATGAATTTCAGGGAAAATTTGTGAAAATTTTGCACCGAATTTACGAGGAAATAAAAGTAGAGAAGGCAAAATATTTATTCATAATTAAAATATTTAGTACGTCATAATTGCTCCAAAGAAATGGAGAAAATATATGTCATGGACCTTTAAATAAAGCATAAATTAATGATTTAAAATCATTTTTGAATTCAGTTCTTTGATTAATTTCCATTTTCCAGTTCTTTTTTCATTTTTCTTAATGGTATGATTCACAATGTTATCACAATCTCATTTTAAATCAATAATATCTAGCTAAATTTATTGAAAGAATTGCACAAAAAATTTTGTTTTTACTCATATTATCATGTTAAGGTTGAATGACATAATCCAAATTGGATATCCACAGATATATATTGCTCCACCATGCTCATATCTTTTTCAATGATAAATGAATTTTGAAACTAGAATTTCCATAATATCTCCTTTAATAAGTATAAACTATTATCTCAAATTATATAAATTTGGAGAATTAATATGGATAATAAAGGCAAAAGGCTATTTGCAACTTAGGTGAAAAAAAATTTAAAGCATCATATTTTATCATGTAATATTACTATTTTGATCATTTAATAGTGAAATTAACCCACCGGGACATATATGTCTCGCTGATATTTTTAAATCTTCCAAAGGCATAAGTAAATTGGGAGTTTATTTAAGTCCATGTCTCAATGGTTTACAGTCATTACATATCCTATGTTATTGTAATTTTTACCTACATCCTAGAAATAAGGAAAGTCGAACGAAAACTGCATATGCCATGATTAAAGGTGTACTCTGCAATAACTGCTTTCAAATGTATCATACTTGGAAATGTCATGAATAATGTTGGATATGTAACTGGTAATAATTTTATTGCGATAAAATTGTGTTGAAATATTATAAAAATTACATACTCAACTTTTCAGGTATTTTATATGTTCCTCTAAACCCTAATGGGCACATGTACCTCATTTATAAAGACCACTGGGATACATATTGCCCATCTCAAAAATTCCACTTATAATTTATTTTTATATTTATATTAGCAGAATATTTCATTTTAGCAGAATAGAACTTTATTCAACCTATTAAAGCCTTGAATTATCTTAAATTTCAAAAAGAAAAAACTGCTATTCAGAGAGTTAAATGGTGATTTTTCCCTATGTTTTAAGATACAATTTACTGTTCAAGCATGAAACAATAATATATTTTGACAGAGTAATAATAACGTTACGTAATTGTTCTCTTATTTTCTTGGTATGAAATTTTTGAAAGACAATAATTATTTTCAAATTCCATGTCCAGTTTAATATTTCCAGATTATGCCAATCAAGGACATTATCAGTACTTTCCGGCACTCAGCAATGCAAGAAATAGCTACTTTGTGATTTAATTAATTCAAAAAAATATTTTCTTTAAAGCATATCAAAGAATCCAAGAATAGATGATGACAACTTCAATTCCGTAAGAATCTGTATTACTCACAGCTATCTTTGCTAATTACTGTTATTAAAACAACAGCAGCCTCGTTCCGTTTTTCAATTCACATCCTCCTTAAGCTGCTACTGCTGCTGGATACCGGATTACATGCAACCTTGAAGGAATCGAAAGTGTTAATTACACGAACCCATCTCGTGACAGACTGACAAGACGCGAGCAAGGCTAACTAACGAAAACTAACTTGCAAAAGATTCCTTTTCCTTCCCACGAACTGAGCTGAAGCGGGGGAAGGGAAGAGGGGGAGAACAATCGAACACAGCAGTCGCAGAAAACACACATCGTGCAGGACGTGCTAATTAAAACAAAGATCTAATTGAATTAATGAAACCTTTTGAAAACAGCAAGAACTGAAGGTCGAGTTTGCTCAGGGGAGAGCCTGGTTCGGAAAAGACTACACGCACAGGAGTTTGTCTGGGAGCAGGCGTGGTAATTAGCATGTTCACGACGTGACAGGATTGTGTTATTCGTGTCGGGAAAATACGGAAGAAATACCCGATTTCTTTTCTTTTGTTTCCGCCGGTTCCCTTTAAGGTTGAATAATCGCATTGCTTGTAGATTCCTGTGTCAGTGAAAGGTTGATTGCAATTGGCCTTTTCGCATGCTGCGCAGCTGAAAGGGTTTCATTTGAGAAATTTGGAAAATAGAAACTCGAAGGTTGCTGCGATTGATTGCCGAGTTGAAATTTCAGTTTCATTTTTCTTGTTGATGCTCAGAAAATGCAGTAGCTAATTTGTAGGATGTATAATTGGAGATGATTTGGCGCTCCTCCAAAATTGCTGCTTTTATGTAAATATTCCTGAAGAATATATTTGAGTCTTACTCCAAGTTCTGATATGTATTGCTGACGACAGAATGGTTGAACAATTTTTAAATTGTTTCACAGGGTCTTTTCTTTCATCATAGAATTCTATTTTTTAGAAAAATTCCGAGTTCTGGCAGCATTGTTAGGAATACTAGAAAACATAGAGTGATAGACAACTTTGATGAATGATGAAAACATAGAGTTCTTTAAGAATGGTGACTCTTGCTTCTTCTAAAACATTAAGTCATCCACATTATTCATTAAAAAAATAATATAAAGTAAAACCTTACAATTACAAAGAACCTACATCTAGACACATAGATAAATCTAAATGTCTGGAACCAATTAACAATTATCAACTATAGTTAAATACGAACAGCCATCACCAGCCACGGTACAACTCTCTTATAAAACATGTCCCTTCATCAGTAAAAGCTATCCAATCTAACACCAGTTTTGTATACGACAACATGGCGAGAATCAACCACAACGTTAAATCTTTCTGATCCTCATTTCTGAGGATCCAGACATGGAAGGAGGGAGATTAAAGGAAATTATGAAATGCCAACGAGAAATGTTAACAAAGCAAAATCTGATGTGTGAAAATACTGCTGCCTGTTGTCCATAATATAGTCGTCTCAAATAATTAAAATTAATTTATGATTAATAAAAAAGTTTTAACAATGCTTCATAAGTATTCTATGTAATAAATCTGCATTAAAAAAAAGAGTTAAACCTATCATTACCGAATCTATTTTCAATTAGTGCATCTTATTCAATCTATTATATTTTATGTATTGTTTTATGTAACAAATAAAAATTTTACAATAATTAGGCTTAAGTCTGCATAACTAAATCAGATTAATTTTGAATTTTTTTTATCGAAAACGAAATTTCTCAACTTAATCATATAATTTAAAATAGATATTCCCCATCTACTTGTATCTATATGAATAATGAATAGAAATATCAAGTAAATAATTTTGTAAAATTTGGCAAGTAAGTTACTCTGTAAATATTAATGATAAATTTTAAGACACTCTAAGACCAGATTTCAACTCAGTTTTAAGGAAACATCCCTAAGATTCCTTTGTTTGGGTAATTAAACTCACTTAAACATTTTTTACACCTTAATAATACAATGTATTTAGCATATAATTTTATTTCCTTTCATAGGCACCAATATAAACAAAAGGCATATTTTATATTCGTTACCATTTTCAAT
Source organism: Argiope trifasciata (assembly GCA_026543055.1). Taxonomy (NCBI): domain Eukaryota; kingdom Metazoa; phylum Arthropoda; class Arachnida; order Araneae; family Araneidae; genus Argiope; species Argiope trifasciata. The sequence goes on along the minus strand of JAPMOQ010047630.1, from coordinate 2,836,597 downwards.
ATTTAAACAAATGATTTGATTGATGTATTTAATGAAAATGATGTATTTGATTTGATTTGGTATTGATCAATAAATCTAGTTACTGAAATCAAATAAATTAAATAACAATACAAACAAAATATGCATTTTTACATTGATACTATTTAAATTTTATTCCGATTGCTGATTTCTGTTTTTCAGTTCATTTTAATAATTGCTAATTCTTATTTAATCTAGATTTTAAGGTTTGGATTTTTTAACTATTTTCTTTCTTAAATGTTACTTTAGCTGCCATTATTTTCTATAGAATACATTCCTTCTGGGATTTTATAACTTTAGTTATAAAATTCAAGAAACTTTCTGCTGAATAATTCCTACTAACAATATCAACTTAGTTATAATTCATATAAATTGAATTTTTAGGGTGTATGATGTGAAGAGGTTCTTGAATTGAAGAATTTTTTAGTATAAAGCATGTAAAAATTATCATAAGCTAAAAATCTCTATTTATATTCATGTCTTTTTCCATTATATAACCATACTGCGTGAAGAAATGAATATTTCTGTTATGAAATATTATATCAGAATTTATGCCATTTTTAAAACAAAAAAATTGTATTAAAACACTGTAGACACATTTACTATACCACAAGTCATTTATAGTTTAGATAGTTCCTTCGGTTTCTATTTCTTTGCAATAAATTATGAAAACAAACAAATGTTTCTGTTGAGAAAATTTATTTCGATATTTTTACCTTTTTCTCAAGTTATAAAATATACTGCCACTGACACTTTACAGAAATAATATAATCTATATTCAAATATCTTTTGCAAATGGTATTTTAAAATCATTTTGTTACTGGAAATAATTTAACTAAATATTTTTTGTGATACTCTTAAATTTTCTAAATATTATTTTTATATTGTCAAGGAAAGGAAAAGAGATATTTTATTTAAAAATCGTTTACCATTTCCATATTCGTTCTTCTTGGATTGATATATATATTAACACTTCAATCGAAAGATTGGTATTTTAAAAACTATCCATATTTTTGATAAACTGGTTTTCCGAAATTGTTAGCTGTGTTTAATTTCAATTCTGTATCCTCTGCATAATTTGACATATGTTTTGCAATCTTATCCTAAGCAAAATTAATTTTATGCGAAAATATTTTTAGTAGATACCACAAAATGTTGAAAAAATTGCTTATTTTTTTAAATTAACTTTTGGCTTTTGAAAAATCAACAGTAAATTACCTTGTGTCTCAAAGGCTACATATGTGAAATTTCTGTGAGAATGGACGAAAATCGTAAAATTTCATCAATGTCTAACTACATCTATAAATTTCCTTTATGATTTAAAATAATTAAGAAAAATCGAAGAACAAAAAAGACATAAAATTGGTATCGTCGAAACGGTAACATTTTGAATTCTAAGCATTTCTATTTTGAATTTAAAATATTGAATTTCAAATTATCTTTTGTGAGATAATAGAGGAAATCGAACAAATCTCGGTTAATTTCTAATCTGTTAAACAGTTAATTAATCCTCGCATTTGATTTGAAAATTTGATTACATTTTTTTAAATTGACCTAAATAATAACTTTACGCAATAGGGTTTAATTCCATTCTATGTGTTAGGAGAAAATATCCAACATATATACGCATAAACAATGCCACAATGATTTTTAATTATATTAAACTTTTGCGGAGAATTATTTAAGCACAAGTAAGTATATTATATCGACGGATACGCAAGAAAAATTTTAATTATTGGCATATATTATCAAATAATTAACTGAAAGAACTTAAATAGAATTGAGATTGAATTAAATTTATTAACAAAATTTACCAGTGTTTGCCTTCTTAGTGTTTCTTTGATATGACCTGGTAAACCTTAGTCACTTGGTAAATAGTTATAGTAAAAGGTAATAGAAATATCAGAGAATTAAATATGTTCTCTGAAATACATTTCTAAATTTACAGTGAAATCAATGAGCAGAAAGGCGAAAACAAAGAAACTGTTTCGGGAATAACCCAGGAATTTCATATTTTGCATCTTCTTTTTTTCAAACTTTATAAAATCAGCAGAAGCATATAATTGTCCAGAAACTACTCTAATCTTATTTTGTACAGAATCGGAATGACTTCCTTAAAAATAACTGCATGATCGCTTCCCTCAAAAGTATAATTCTTAACCAACAAGTGCATCTTTAACGACTATGCACATCTTTAACAACATTATCTTCAAAGCGAAGACATGTTTATGGAACAAATAAAAACGTTATTATTATTATTATTATTATTATTATTGTTATTCTGTTCTCTTCAAAGAATTCCTTAATTCTCTCAACAGAAACTAGAACCTAAAATTATCCATCAGTCTTTATTCTATCATAAAAACCGATAAATTATCTATCCTTCTTAATTCTGGTAAGAGAAGTTTCGAAAATTCGCAGATAAGTGAGGCATCATGAAGATAAATCATTTTGTTTAAGTAAGTCTTTTACTAAAAAAGACAGAAAAGTAAATAGCTAATTTTCAAAATAAAACGGCTAACGCCTCTTTGAAATCACGCCGTTACCACCCAGAGTGCACGACCACACTGCTGTTATTAATGATTCTCATCAAAATGACGCTTAGTTAAGAAAGGATAAAAAATGTAGCTCAGTTAGCGTTCGTAAATCATGCTGAAAAACGGCGCTAAGGATGCTATTTTTCTGTTTTGATTTGTTATGTAACTCGATATTTTTCATTCATCAGTTACGTAAAGTGAGAAGTATTGTTTTATTTCCGAGGTAGAATAAAAATTTCAATATTTTTTTCTATATAATTTCTAATATTATTATTTCCATTATTATTATCTATCTTCGTATAATTTTCTATAATACTTGGAAAATAGAAAAAGCAGAAAAAAACTTATCTTAGTTTAATTCCGATTTAAGTATTACCATTCAAATACTCAATTTAGTCAATGGAATTTAGTTAATGAGCGTAAAATATAAAATTTTAATATTAAATCAAAATAAAAAGGAATAATTTTATTATTATAAAGAATTTAGCTATAAAAATATTATTTTATTAAATAATGAATTACAATCATTTGTAATATTAAATACTGAGGAAATAAATTAAAAATCATCAAATATTTAACGATAAAAATTATGCAGGATAGTTATAATTATAGTTCCCCTATAAATAGCCTCATGCAAATAAAATGGGTGAACAGATTGCAACTAAATTTATTTTATATGCTATAAACAGAATAAATTCAGGAATTTCGTGGGAAAATAAATTAGTTCCCAAATATCCAACTAGGGGGTGTCTTTGAGGAAAAAACATTAATTTTAACACAGTAAACAACCAAAACAGAATAGTGAAACAACATTAACATTTCTTGACTAATTTCTGATCATCTTATCATAGAACCCTATTATGTAAATATAAAGAAAAAATAACTGTCCAATGCTTGAGAAGGGGAGATCCAGTTCAGTTAGCAGAAACAAGAAGAAGTTGGGACGAAAGAGCAATAAGCAGCAGTTGTTTTACACTTGCGGGTTGCCGTTGGAAAAGGTGCTCCATGTGACCATCCTTATTCACCTACAAGATTTCGAGTCGATGGACAATGTGTTCAACAGCAGATCGTAATTGATCAGTTGTGATGCTTCAAGCGTTATGGAGTTCTTTAAGTCATTCTACGTCGCGACGAGATACCCTCATCATTACAACTGGAAACCTCGACATAAAACATGACAACGATTGCCAGCACTTCATACCCTAACCTGTTTTGCATAAAGGTTCCTCTTCTTCAGAAGCATGTAAATATCAGCATTTTTCCCCCTAAAATTAACAATTTTTCCTGGTTTTACACTTTATTACTCATAATTCTTGTTTCTATTTCCGTTTTGGTCGTTTATTGTGTTAAAACTAATGTTTTTCGGGAAAAGGTGCCATCTTATAGACGTTTTGAAACTTGAGCGAATCTCATGTATAGTCTGTCACCAAATTTCATTGTAATCCACTCATCCCTTGTAATATACTGTTTATAGGGGAATTTTTACTATAACCACGCAATGCATTAAACACTTTATACACTGAAAAGTAATTCGACGCATAATTATTCACCCAATTTGCCAGTTAGTATGATAGTCGTAAAATCATTGTAACCTACTAGAAACGTTTCGAGTAAACATGGTGCAATCGATGAAAATAAGAAAAGTCATTTTAAAGTCTTGAGAAATTTAGAAGAAAAAAATTAAAGAGAAATATAAGATGTATATAAAAACATTTCGTAAACGTGTTTCTGTTAAAAAATAATAATTTTATCTAGCTCCTCGAATAAATGTTAGTTAATAGAGTAGCTACTTTACTAGTTACTACAATTTAAATGTTCCGTTCACGGACAGAACATTTGTTGCATATTAAGTAGCTCCCTATCTTAAAGGGAAAAATAAAATATTTAAAAGTATATGTTTTACAATATCTTAATTGCCTTCCTCTTAACTAGTGAAACTAGTAAATTAACAGAAACACAAAATTAGAGTAGCATATCAGCTGATAATTTGCACTGGATTTACCTGAGACAAGTAGAAAGAAATAGAAGGAAATACATTATAACAATTATTTACTTTTTTATGAGAATATATAAGTGGTTTTCCATTTACATTCATGTCCATAAATTAAGTATAATGCAAGTTCAGGAAAAGAAAGAATCAGAAGTAAAATAAATGTAACTTATTTGTGAAGCCTATTTATTAAAAAAAAGTAAAGAGCAAAACAGATGCTGTATGTGTGATATCATTAATAAAAATTACGATTCTCTTTAATCCCTGTAGCAAATTACAAAAAAAAAACCATCTATTTATAAAAACCAGCATTACATGGTTTGTATGATGGTTAATACATAATGTCTCCCAGACGATACAATACAGATCGTATAATGCCTAAGCATACTGAGTATAAATTATGGATCTGATGTTGGGAAGTATTACATCACTCATCAAGAAATGTTCTTCGAACTTCCGGTAAACATGTGGAGTTTGTTGACGGGCTGTTACTCGTCGGCCAAGCATGTCTCACATATTCTCTACTAGATTCAAGACAGGTGAGATTGCTGGCCAGTTCATATAGGCAATATCCTCATATTGAAGGCATTCTTTTATGATGTTTTCATGGTGATGATGGGCTTTGTCATCCATAAACACGAATTCTGCGTCCATTGGCTCCAAAACAAACGTATATGTTGTTCCAAAATGCCGTTCCGATTGATTTCACCTGTCACGGCCCCAATTGGAACATGCAAGTCAGTTTTGGGACTCAGAATAATTCCTCCCAAAAAGAGCAATCCTTCACCACCATAACGGGTTCATCATTGAAAGATAAGGTATCGTTCAATATTGTTTTCTTGGTGTAACGGGTACTTATCACTCCCCATATGAAAGGGCGGCGAGAAGCAGACTGAAAAAGACTGGACTCGTCGTCCCACAAGTCCACTGTTGTGATGTCCACAATGAATGCTCTCTACTCCAGGCTAACTGCAGGTGACAGTGTGTTTAATAAGTGGAATACATCTGTCAAGCCTACGAACATATAGACCAATCTGCTCTAATAATCTGTACATGGTCTGCCTTGACACTGTCGCACCAGTGACTGAAGAGAGCTGACGAGACAGGTGTGATACTGTGATCCGTATGTTTCTTCTGGCAGTGACTGCCAAATACCGGTCCTCATTTGGTATTGTAACTCGGGGGCTGCCTGTGCTGTAATGTCTACTTGCATTACTATCATCTTGGAATCTATGCCAAAGTCTGCATATGATACTCTGGACGATTCCAAGTTCCTTGGGTACTACTAGCTTGGTATGCCCACATTACAGATGGCCGATAATTCTAAAGCGTAAGAAATCCTCCAAATGTGTCTTTTGTGTAATAATTGTGCAGTTATTGCTCTGAAAGACTTATAAAGTGCTTGTGAACAATTTTACTTCTTTACCTGTTTTCCTTACGCATATATACGCTCTTATACTCTCGTCATTGTGACATATTGTTGGTGTCATCTGGTAGATTTTTGTAATTTGCACATCATTTTTGAAGCTGTGTGTAGCCATTTTCCGAGTAATATATACATTTTAGAGTTCGACTTCCGCATAACTGTGAATTATCCTAGATTTATGGACATGACCGCCGGGAGGGCATCTCGGAGAGAGAGAGTGAGATGAATGAGATGAGATACTTCCTGTTGGGTGGTTGGATCTAGCTAACCTCTTGTGTACAATAATAGGTAGGGGCACTCCCATCGATGACAGGACGTAATCCCTACGGTGAGGGTTTACTGCAGTCGGGGATATCCATTTGGACGCAACCACAGTTCCCGCCAGTGTTGCTGTGGCTGCGGTCCGGTCATTCAGCATTTCGTGGTTAATCCATGTGCCTTAGTTGCGGGTCAAAAGTCAGTTAGATGGTTTAATTTATGGACATGAGTGTATTTCACCCAATTATCATTCTCTAACAATTACAACATTATCCTTTTATTTTCTTGTTGAATATAAAAGGCAGTAATGCAATACTTTGGTTATTTCCTTTATAACAAGCCATCAGTAGCATTGGTGTTACAACTGGGAAAATGTGTTGATTTTTGTTTATAAAAAATATTAAATAAATGTCCCAAAAATAATTATATGCTTATTTTTTATCGGAATTATAACTAATGCCGTATGAGATTCCTTCAATAAAATTGCACAAAAAGAAATCACAAAATTTCATTTTCATAATTCTCTGGATTATTTATAAAAGTGTTTTCCACACATAATTGTGACAAAAACAATTGCAGCAATATAGGGCAAATGTATAAAAGTTTTATAAAATGCCTTGAAAATAAGAATTATGTCATTTATGAAAAAATGGATACATTACTTATTATAAAAATATTTCCAGTAAATCTGTTTAAAAATGACTTTTGCACCAAGATAACTATAAAGCAACAGAGTGTATCTTAGAAAAAAAGTACAAACGCAATTTCTGATATAATTGAACGAATAATTTACATATACCGAGTATTCTTTTAAAATAAAAATATGCTTTAAATCGGCTATTTATATAAACTCATATTCGATATATTTATTTATCTAAAAGGACTATGTTCGTTGGTTGTTTGTAAATCATGGAATAATTTATAAAGAAAAGTAAAGTAATTGGAGCAATATGGAAAAATTGGATGTACTATCCCAAAATAAATGTCTATCAGAATATAAAAGATTCTTTCTAATTATTTTCTATTTCGAATTTTATTTAAAATCCCAGCTTTATAACATTAATTATATTTGCTTACAAATCTCAATATTACACATAATAAAACAATTTATAATCAGAAGTAAATTATTAAATTTTTTTGATGAAATAAACAATATTTTACATCTAATTTTTCATTTTTTATTTTAGCATCATATCAGGATGTTTACTAAAATGTATTGATAAAATAAAAAAATAGGAAAAGGGATTATAGAATACTGTATTTAGTTTCTCTATAAATTTATTTCAATTTGTTTTATTCTCAATAAATTAGAAACTAATTAAAATTTTCAGTTTCATCAATGCATATGTTTTTATTTAAATATAATAAAATCCTATCATATGTCTAGGATACAATAAATACAAAAAGCTATTCAAATGTGAACTAATTTTCGCCTAATTTGTTTGCAAACATTTTGTATAGAAATTCCTCAACGGATTAATATTAGTTTATTTTAAGATATTTTTATCAATATTTTCTATATTTATTTATTTATTCAAAAGAATTGGAAAGATACAGTTGATTAAATAGCTTTATTATGTTATCAATTTTGTGCTTCCGTTTATTTAAAAATTTATTTATTTTTATGATTCATAATGTTGTAATTATGAACAAGCCATAAATATTTGCACACGATTTATAACCTTTAAAATACTTTTAATTGTAATTAAACATATTCATGTTTTTAAATTTAGTTTCTGCAACGAGAATTATTATATATAATTCATAGTCAATTTGAATAATTATTTCTTTGTACAGTTTAATCCATGATTATTTCTTTGCAAATTAATTCATTATTTTTATTATTTGATATTTAACTTTCCAAAGAAATCATTTTTTTCTGGAAAAATAAATCAAAATATTCATTCCAAAATTGTTTAGATTTCCTGTTGCATTTAAAATCACATTAAAATTTTCAAATAAGTTCTTGGTGAAAAAAAAATAAATCAGCATTTTAAAAAGCTATGCATAATATTTTAATTTTCTTTTTAAAGTATATATTTTTACTTTTAAAATCGTGTTAATATTATGTTTTTAATCCACGCATAAGTTATGAATCTTATTTTTATAACTTTTTCTTCCTACTTTCAAAATCGCGTTGAAATTTTCAAACAATTTCTTGATGAAAAAACATTAGCATAAATTTCTCTGCCTTAACTGAAATGCACTCGTTTCCATCTAAGATACGCACAAAAAATCTGAGAGCCACTCCGATATAGGACACACTAATCACACTTTCCACTATGGCCTACTTAAAAAGCAAGCCCACTCCTTTTGATGTCCCTGCTCTTTAATTATGCCATTAACTTCGTCATTATCCCCTTAATGGCAGCACAGAAGCGTCAAGTATCTGCTGCGAAACATCGGCATTTTTGCCGGCCTCTCGCAGAAGGGCCAAAAGAACGAAACAGGAGAATTTGATAATGAAAGTTGTTGCTGTACCTGCCGTGTTATAGGAGTTAATGAGGTAATGCCACGAACCAAGGGCAAAAAGGAGATACGAAGAGGGGGAAAAAATGCGAAAGAGAAGAAGATCTTCGAACAGGGCGTAGTGGACCAGGTGTTGAAATTCTGGCAAGAACGAGTAAGAATGTTCTGTTGCACTAACTTCGCCACTTTCGTTTATGTTAGCGTGATCAATGGCGTCATTTTAATACGTTTCATCTATGTCGCTTTATTTTTAGTTTGATTATTTCTTCAAAAAGGTGGATTGTGTTATGCCCGGAAACGAATTAAAAAGGAGACAAACTTTTTAAAACAACTTTTAAAAAATAAATTAAAGATCCATGAAAAGATGTGATTAGTTCTGCAATATAAAACTATCACCAATTGGATTTTTAATTTAAAACAGATTGCACCAAAAATGCTAATAATACGATTACTTTAAAGGTATCAATAACTGTGTTTATGGAATTCTATTTGAAATTGTTTGATTAAATTTTTTTCTCTAAAGAAAAGTTTTATAAAATATTCATAGAATTATATATATAAGTCGTAAAAGAATATTTTCTTAGTAAATTATTTTTAAAAAAATTATTTAATAGTAAAAATACAATATCAACAATAAGTAGTGTATAAAGAATTGTTTATCTAAGAAATAAATGTTTTAATCATCAGCGAAAACTTTAATAGCATTAACAAAATAATTAGAACAAGATATTGATGATAATAAATTAGGTTATCAAACGTCAGAATACAAAATACTAGCTCTTTTCAAAATTTTGGTTAGTATTTTAACATTATACAACGATTATTTAAAAATCTGCTAGTTGAAAACTTAAAGTAAAAAAAAGGAAAGGAAATATTTATTCAAAAGAGAATATTGATGGATTTCCTAAATTTAATTCAGAGTTTCTTGGTTACAAATCAAAAATAATGAGCCAATGCATGCTAATATGTTTATTTATAACAATTCTGTTTTATTGAATGAAAAGAATTAATGAAATTATCTTTATAATGAAATTCCACAGTTTCCAAGGAAAAATAATAATAATGCACTCTGCTGGATATATTATACAAAATTGCAGTCAACATATTATTTATATTTCGAATTAAGCTCATTGCCAAAGCCTTCCGAAAAATAATTTACTCTGTTTCAAAATGAAATTAATCTTGTGCGAAACAAATAGCATTTTAAAATGTTACCTGAATAAAATGTGTCATACTTGATTTATCCGATGTTAACAAATTGTACGCTTTTAAGAAGAAAAAAAATTGTTTAAAAAGGAATTTAATCCTTTGACACATAATCTTATGTTTTCTTTTTTAACTTTGAAATAAACACCCTTACACAAAATTATTTAATAAAATCGATTCTCCCTACTACAAAAAGCTTTTAAATCTAAGCTGAAATTGAACAATAAAATTATTACCGTATTTCCATGCGTGAAATTGGATCTAAATTTGAAACTAATTCATTCGTGAGTTATATTTTTTCTCTACTAGAAAAATACGGTTTTTGCAAACTAATATTAATTTTTTATGTGTTTTTCAATATGCCATGCAATCAGTTTAGCATACAAATTCATGGCAGTGATATTAAAGTGATTTAATATCAAAACCTAAATTTATGAAAAACTGAATAAATATTATAAAACAGCTATTTTTAATTTCTTGATGGTAAAGTAGAAATTTTACGACCACATTTTTCACTCCCATTCTGTGAGTTAGAGCTCTGAATTTTGCTCAGAAGTGCGTTTCCAATGAGAATATGAGACTCTAATATTTTCAAAAATCCTTTGTACTTTAATAAATAAATTTTAATCAAAATTTAATGCTATCTTTGAAGCATCGTATGATATGAAATTTAGAGGAGAACAGGCAACTATGCTTCATAATAATTATTGGCAAATATTTTAAATACGTTTTCGTTTGCTTTTGACGAAACAAACAAAATATTACAAAAATATGTAAAAGTTTCAAGAAGTTTTCTTTGTTTTGTACATTATAAAGTAACTCCAAAGTTTACATTTTACCTTCAGTTTGATGTTACTCGTTTATTCATTTATATTTGATTATTTATTATTTTTGCAGTTGTTTATCAGTTACAACATATTAAACGAAATTATTTTTATTTCGATGAATTAATTTTGTGTTCTGAAATATTTTAGCATTGTCTGACTCTAGAAACAAATTGGCATATTTTATAATTTAATAGCAGATGTTTGCCATTTTTTTCTAATTACAGATTCTTACTCATATTAGAATTTCAGACTTAATTTTAATTTAGACTTTTTTTCACGTATCTCGACAAAAGAAAAAAAGAAAACCCACATTTATTCTTCACAAAATTTATTAATTGGAAAATTTTGACAACAGTTTCTTTATTCATAACATTTTTATTAAATTAGCTCAATAATATTGCAAATTAAAAAATTTTTCAGACTTTATTCGTCAAAGTTAGCGTTAAATTTAACACTTTCAAGATCTAAAGATTATTATGCTTCATTTTAAAGTAGGTATAGCATTAAATAGCTCACTTTTGAAGAAACACTAAATTATATTACATTTGACATTAAACAAACATTAAATTTCTATTTGAATAACTATATTAAATAACATTCGAAACATTAAATTTCTATTTGACAAATACAAATTTAATGAGAAAATGTATAACAATAAAGATTTTTAATAGCTATGCAGTGAATTTTAATAGTTAAAAATCCAAAAAAACCCATTCTATATATTTCCAAAATCATTAATTCATAATATTAGTAATATTTCCTTTTATTTTATAACACAATAAGGTATTTTACTAAAAACCTTTTTTGCTAGCTGTCTAAAATAAAGAGGCTTTTTATAAATAACTATTAACCGCGTGTTAATAGATAAACAGTCAGGAAAAAATATTTTATGTGTTTCCCAAGTCATTAATTCACGCTATTTTTAATATTCATCGACATTATAATACACTAATTCATTTTATTAAGAAAATTTTTTGCTAGCTGTCTAAACTTTTCTAATCTGTTCGCTCAACATTAAAATAGATAATATAATACTACATTGTGATATATTTTCTTTTTTTTTTTCAACAAGAAACTCTCATAAAACACCGACATGTTAGATAGGTTTTGAGAAATGGGAATTCTTCGGTAGGCGTATCTTACGCTCACGAGATAATTACACCATCAGCATAGCGTGTCGGATGTCTTACACGGAATTCTCGGACGTCGAAGGACGCAACGTCCAGATTCCATTCTTAAATTTTGTCCTTTTCCAAGGGAGCAACGCGAGTTCACGCTCGATCAAAATTCGTTTCTGGGATGCAAAGGGAAATGGACCATTGTTGGTTGCCTTTCAGAAGCAGGAAATGACACTCACCATTCAATTATTGTGTCACTTGTAAAATAGTGTCAAAATGTATGTCAAACACTTAAAGCGAAACCGAGAGTTTAAGCTCTAAATTCATTTTTATTAGATAAAGGTATCTGACTACGTTTAAAATACTGGTTAGTTATCACATTGACGATTTTTAAAAAAATGTTTATTATTTCTTATAGTTCAGACTTTTCTCTTCCCAAAACAGTTCATATTTTCTAAGAAAAGGAAGGCATATTTAGGTAAAAGGTAGCATATTTTTCAACTAGAATTTCTTTAGCATAAATTTTCTCAAAATTTTAATTTTTATAAAAATTCTCCACCGTTAAGATAGTATCTTAAAAACTATTAGAGGTATTTACATTAACATTTCTGAGTGTGGTTCAAATAATTTGGGCAATGAAATGAACCAAAACTTTTCTTGCTTTTGAAATCCATTTTCATTTATAGATGTTTTTAGAAAAAATAAGCTGTGAATTTATGGAAATAAATGCATATATATGCATATTTTTACCCGTAACATCTTTGCATTTCAACATTTTTCTTAGATTTTGGTTCATTTCATTCATCATTATATTTAATAACTTGTGTGCAAAGAGAAGTAGGATTGCCGCATTACCACTTTGTGTAAAGTGTTAACCATTTTGATTAAATTTCATTAAAATTTACCATAAATTTTCTCATTTCTGAAATTATATTATATTTTCAAATATTTTTTGTATTTATAGTGTTTATTTATTGATAGTACATCTAAAAACCTGAAAAAGTTTCTAAAAAAATCAATTTTTCAAAATTATTCCTGTGAACGTGGTCGGATACCTTATTATTAGGTTGTTCGGAAAGTAATTTCGTTTTTTCCTGACAAAGGATTTAATTGCATTTTTCGCACCCAATTTCATACTTAAACCGCAAAATCATTTTATGTTTTAAGAGCTGATATAGCAAGGCTTGAGTGTGCAAAAGTGCAGCTGATTCTTCGCAGTAGTTTTTGGATGGTGCCCTTTTAAATATGGAGAGCAATAAACAGCATTTTCGTCATTTTTTTCTTTTTTGCTATAAAAGGTAAAAATGCTGTTCAAGCCAGAAATAAATTAGCCAATATGTGTGGAGAAGATGTGTTAACAGTACATCAGTACCAGAACTGATTTGCAAAATTTTTCCTTCAAATGAGGAGGCCAAAAACCACCTCGATCAGTTTTTTTTTACAGCAAAGACCAAAACTTTTATGAGCGTGTAATCATGTTACTACCAAAAATATGGCAAAAGGTATTAGACCAGAATGGCAATTTTATAATTTAATAAATAATTTATTCATTAAACGAAAATTTCTTTTCATTTTGACAAAAAAATACGAAATGACTTTCCGAACAACCCAATATAATAATAGAGGACATAAAAGTATTTGTAAAAATATAATAATAATATTGATGAAGAATATTGTTTTTGAAATGCAGTAAAATCTCATTTATTCATTGCCGAATTAATTGCCTTTTTAATTCTAAATTTTTATGAAAAAAATATTATTTTGAAATCAAGGAAAATGTTTGTGCATTTTGCACATTTATTGCTGCCTAACAATTTAGACCTCTTCACCAACTGCTCTCATGTTTCGCACAGATATCTATTTGGGTGAGTGAAATGCACACCTTGTTATTATTTTTTAAAATTTTAATTCAATAAAAATTAAACATGATTTTGGCTTTTTTCGCAATAAATATAAAAAATATGATGTCTAATTTAATTTTGTATAAATAATTAATATAATGCATCCCTTTAACCTATTCATTGCCACTTGAGAGATATCTAGCTTCTGTAAATTTCTCTAGCAATGAGTGGGTTAATCGCTTTAGGGTATATATAACCTGTGTTAATTGCTCTATTTAACGTATAAGCATAAAGCACTATAAATAATTTGCTTTAAATGGTTAACTGTCCAGAGAATTACTTTTTAAAGGTTTCCTGTTTTTCTGGAAAAAAAATTTCTGCTCAACTTCTAGTAATAGGTTTTATGGTTGTAATAAAATTCAAAGTATTTTTATTGTTGCATCAAATATTTAATTATTTTTTTCATTATTGCAACATGAAGAAGAAAAATTGTACTAAATTTGAGCACAGTTTAATAAAGGAGTGCCACATTTTCGTCGTTTAAAATAAATGAAAATAGTTAGATGCTTCTATCGAATAACTGTCTGAGCTGTTATCAGAGAAAATTAAATTTTACAACTTTTTAAAATATGAAAGTCATTTTTTATTCAATTTTATATATTTAATTTTTCCCTAAACTTTCACATTTTTGTGCATGATTTTCAACAATTGATTCCATTATGGCAGAGATACACAGAACACTTTCATTGCTCTATCATATATTTAATCACGTGTTTTTCATGTATTTAACAAAAAAGAACAAATCTGGAAGAAAATTCTGCTCAATATGCCTCAAGAGGAAGTGAAAATACATTACCACAAAAATAACATGAAATTTGAAATAAATCACGCAGATATTTGTTTAATGTTGCTAAAACATCATAGGATTCGACACCACTAGAAGAGCTCATGTATATAATAAACAGAACATATTCGACTATTTAAATAAAAATTTCAAAATACTCTTCTTAATTGGATGTTTATATTAGTTTAATTAACCCATTTGCATCATTAGCGTATATATACGCTCAATTTTCCTGGTCACTATCACTGGAGCGTATATATACGCTGCATCATATTATAAGATATGCATATAATATGATATATACTACATTCATATTATATACTATATACCTACATGCATCCCACATTTCAAATAATACCACGCTGAACAAAATTACTAACAAATAATGCTCAAAAAAGATTTTTTCTACTTTTATACAATTTTACACCAAAATATGTAATTAAAAACTTCCGCGATATGGGGCCTATTTTTCATATTTTCATACGATGCAAATGGGTTAAGGAATTGCGAACATCACGTTCTGCATAAGATGTTTGGTTCAAATTAAAAATAAATAATATTAACGAGAAATCAGCTGATTGTTAACGACAAATATTATGAAAATATACGTCACAATGGATGCCAAGTGAAACAGAAAGAAAAATAAAGTCATTATATAAACTTATATATATCATATTTTTGTAAAAGTGTGATTGAAAAGAAGAAATTTCCGAAAAATTAAATTTCGATTTATTTCAACCCAGAAAGCATAATTTGCGTATAAAGAATAAACCGCAAGAAATACGTCAATCTGCATCACGACGCAAAAGAAGAACATCATTTTTCCAACAATGATGATTAATAATGAGATTTTAAAAAGGATTTCTTTGACTCTCTTAGGAGAAAGAAATATGGGTATATTTAAAAGAATGTTGCAAGCATTAAGGATTTTTATTCCTTCTCTTAGAGCGTCTGAAAATACAGAAATAAGAAGTTTTATGGAGCACGCGTTGAATCAATCGAATGACAAAGTTGAAATTGGATCAGGAAATTAAAAAAAAAAACATTTTAGAACATGGGTTGATTTAAAATAAAAATCTGGAAATTAATTAAGACGTAAATTAAAATATTATAAAGAAAACTAAACTATTTATTAGGTAACAAAAAATATATAATTTTTACTAGAGTTACTCAGTAAAATCTCGAAATCTTACATCTTTAACTGAATATGGGCGTTTCTTATCTGTTTCATGAAGGCTGTCACTCATTTTTCACGATCTGAAAGAATTACAACACTTTTCATTCAACAACAGGGTGAGGCACAAAACTTCGGTTTTTGTAACGGATGGAATAGCAACTGTTGAAAGGAAGGTCAACTTATAAATGCTCATAATTGCCTTATTAAATGTCATTTTAAATGATAGAATGACAACTATCATCGGAATCCGAAGTTGCTTTTTTTTTAGAATTACATAAATGATTATAAATTAGCTGAAATATGTACAGAATGTTTTTATTTAAAACTGTTGCCAGGTTTAAGTTGGGCTTTTTTACGATAAACAATTATTGCCTTTTTTTATTATAGAATGATGCTGGTAAATATATTCAAGGAGAACTGGAAACCGTCATGACAAAATTTTTTGCCAGAATATGAAAGAAAAAAAATGCGTCAAATTTTCCATCTTCTAATTTCAAACGAAAATTTTCCTCGATTATTCTAGAAAATCGCTATAAATACTATAATTTTTTTACCAAAGAACTTGAATAAATAGCACCATTCCAACTATATTTTCGAAAAATGGCAACATTTCTGCAAACGATATTTTTGATAATATTTCAAATGCTGAATATTGTACTGACTAGCGCCCTTGATGTGCGAATTAGAAAAATCCCAGAACGAGAGAAGCCATGATGGAGTAACGTCAGAATGACGTTGTGGGTAAACGGTGTGTTTGACGTGTTTCGAGAAATATGTCCTCCTGTTAACAAACGGCCCACTTAAAACAAACTTATATCTTTATATATGTGTTCTTGTGATGTGTGCAATTAGTTAGCTATTAAAAAAATGTTGCGCTAAAAGGTTGTTGACACTATTGTTCTTAAGAAACGTCACAATAAGTAGCAACAATATGTAGATAAAATGTCGTTATCAGATTTTATAAACAAATTCATTTTTCAAATTGCATTTTAATTTAATCCTACGTTATTTAGAATCAGTAAGGTAATTGAAAGCAAATTTTTTTTCATTTCCATTTAATTATTTACTGATGAGATTTCTTATGAGATTGCTTATCATATTCTAAAGAGCTCATTAAACAATATTTATTTTTCCAAATTTATTAATTAATTAAATAGTTTTAATTAGAGAGACTTTCATAATTTCCCACATTTTCTCAGTTATCCCCAAAACTCAGGAGTAATTGAAAGCATTTACTTAGAATTCTGATAAGCAGCAATCACCGTAAACAGTTTGATCACAGTAATGAACTGAGTTGAAGAAGGGATGATTGAATTGATAAGAAACTATTTCTTGCCTCATTCTCTTTTTTACCTTCTGTGTTCAACTATATTTAATTAATCTTTTTTTATCGTATTTCAATAAAAACATATTCTATTTCATAAAATAGAGCGTATAAACTGTTATAACTATACGCCAATAAACTATTATAATTAGATACAGCAACTTTCATAATTACGCCAGCTTTTCCCAATTATCGCAGAAAATACAAAGTAATTGAGATAAATTTTCAATTTTTATTACAGGAAAGAATTGAGATGAAAAGGGTATAGTTGAATTAATAAAAAAACTATTTATCGAAGTAAGTTTATTTTTTATCGCCTATGATCAACTGTATTTATTTTACCGTTTTTAATAAAAACATTTTATTTCATAAAATCTTGCATATACACTGAAGTGACAAAAGTCATGGGATAGCAATATGCAAATATACAGATGGCAGTAGTATCACAGCGAAAAAGTATAAATGCGCAGTTCGTTTTCCAGAGCTTTTATTTGTGTTCAAGTTATTCATGTGAACAGGTTTTTCGTGATTTATGGCGGCACAACGAGAATTAACAGACTTTGAACGTGGAATGTTAGTTGGAGCTAGACGCATGGGTCATTCCATTGCGGATATCGTTAGTGAATTCAACATTCCGAGATCCACAGTATCAAGAGTGTGCCAAGAGTATGAAATTTCAGGCATCACATCCCATCATGGACAGCGCAGTGGGCGACCACCTGCACTTAACGACCGAAACCGCCGTCGTCTGTGTAGAATGGTCAATGTTAATAGACAAGCAACGCTTCGTCAAATAACTGCAGGAATCAATGTGGGACGTACGAGGGACGTGTCCGATAGGACTGTGCGGCGAAATTTGTCTTCCTTGGGCTATGACATCAGAAGACCGACTCGAGTGCCTTTACTGACAGCACGACATCACCTGCAGTGACTCTCCTGGGCTCGTGAGCATATCTACTGGTCCCTAGACCAGTAGAAAACCGTGGCGTGGTCAGATGAGTCACGATTTCAGTTGTTACGAGCTGATGGTAGAGTTCGAGTGTGGCGCAGACCCCACGAAATCGTGGACCCAAACTGTCAGCAAGGCACTGTTCAAGCTGGTGGTGGCTGCATAATGGTGTGGGCTGTTTTTACATGTCCTCTGGTGCAACTGAACCGATCATTGACTGGAAATGGTTATGTTCAGCTGCTTGCAGATCATTTGCAGCCATTCATGGACTTCACGTACCCCCACAAAGATGGGATTTTTATGGATGACAATGCGCCATGTCACCGGGCCAGAACTGTTCGCGATTGGTTTGAAGAACATTCCGGACAATTCCAGCGCATGATCTGGCCGCCTAGATCCCCCGATATGAATCCCATCGAGCATTTATGGGACATCATCGAAAGGTCCGTTCGTGCCCAAACTCCCGCACCAGCCACACTTTCACAATTATGGTCGTCTATACAGACAGCATGGCTCAATATTCTTGCAGAGGACTTCCAACGACTTGTGGACTCCATAACACGTCGAGTTGTTGCACTTCGCCGGGCAAAAAGAGGACCGACACGATATTAACAGCCATCCCATGACTTTTGTCACTTCAGTGTAAACTATCATAACTATTTGATGCTTTCAATCTGGAATAATCAATAATCATTTTATATTTACTTTTGTCCAGAAAAGAACATTTATAAAAACAGAAATGGTCAAATATATAAGATGTAAAAACTTACTTTATGATGAATAAAGATAAATAGTTCCATTTTGTAATAGAAAAAAAAGAGTTCCCTTTAAAATAGAATTCCTTAATTCAACTCATTTTTCTCTAAATTTATGTTGTCTTAAAAGATTTACTCAACGATGGGCCTTTGATAAAATAAATTAATTAAGACGTCAATGATCGTAAACCAGCGTTAACCATTCGCCAAAATAAATATTGATTTATTCAAATTGATGTTCTTCAAACTGTCACACTGAGCTAACCATCGCCAACTCCATCAGTACTAAGATAAATAATGATAATTCATTCTAGTTACTTTCAATATAATCGATCGAATATACATCTTTGTTAAAAAATAATTCCACAATGGATAGTTTGCGAATTGAATTTCCCCTAAAACTCCATTTATTAATGGAAAAATTCAAAATCATCAACTTCAAATTCCTCTTTCAGCCTTATATATTTTCTTTATTTTCAGTCATGATTTTTATTTTCTGCTATACTTGACGCCATTCATCAGGATTCTTAAAAAGTTTCGATTGTAATTTGACAAATAATAATCAGGACACTACAATGTTCCTAGTTTCTTAAGATTTACTTAATTACAAGCCTTTGATAAAAATACATTTATTAAAATATCAGCGATCGTAAACCAGCGTTAACCATGAAAATAAATATTGATTTGGCCAAATTGATGTTTTTCAAACTGACACACTGAGCTGACCGTCGCCATCTCTATCAATACCAATATGAATAATGGTCATTCCTTCTGT
This sequence comes from Argiope trifasciata, assembly GCA_026543055.1. Lineage (NCBI taxonomy): Eukaryota > Metazoa > Arthropoda > Arachnida > Araneae > Araneidae > Argiope > Argiope trifasciata. The sequence goes on along the minus strand of JAPMOQ010047630.1, from coordinate 2,817,083 downwards.
TTCTTCAACATAGTCAAAGACACGTCTTTATTTTTTTTAAATCGACAATAGATATTACGAGAATTGACTTCCACCATTACTTCTGTTCATAATGGAAAAAGTCAACATCATCATCATCGAATTTCTATTTCAGCACTACATATTCTTTTACTTTTTTGAGGTCAATTTTTTTGTTTTATTTTATTATGAAGTCATTCAGTATCAAATCATAATTGATAACTGGCTTTCACAAGTGAAAAATATTATGTACTTAGTTCACTAGATGGATTCTTTAAAATTATCAGTCGCAATTTGGAGGAAAAAAATTATCATTATTGGCGGGACATAACATTACGATTTTTCTAGCCTTAATATTATTTCTTATCATGCAAATAATAAAAAATGAATAGGAAATAGTTTATATATAGGAAATAGGGAATAGTTTTCTTACATTAAAATCCTGTTTCTAATTATATGATAAAAATTGCAGCCATAGCACACTAGGTTTTTTTTTTTCAAAAGAAAGTCCAAAAGTGAAAATTTTATTTTATTCGTAACCGTTACATTCTTCGGATCTAAGAAATATATAATTATACAACGTAGACAAAAATCTATAAATTTAATGTAAAGCAAATTTACAAATTTTTCTTCTTAAAGAATTTAAATTATACATAGAATTTCTAATTTGACATTTAATAATTAACTTAAATTAAAAATAGGAAATGTGGACGATAAAAGATTAGACTTAATGGAATTATCTAAGAATGATTTTTAACAAAGTTATAGACAAGTATCTAAAATTTTAAAAGGTGATTAAAACGAAGAAAGGAATTATAAATTTTCTGTATTTAGATATAAGAAGAAGGGAGGAAGTTTTTCATCCTGCCTTCTTCTCATTTTTATTTGAATTTTTGTTTTGTCAAAATCTGACCTTTTTACTTTCTCATATACTAAGTACACTATCAGATAATATTGTAATCGTCAAAAAAAATTTTAACTTAAAATTTTAAAGAATTTTTATTTGCAGACTTCGATGAGTCTAAAAAATACGTGCTTAAAAGCATACCTGTTCGCTTGTGAATAAGATAACTAATAACACTTTGAGCAAAATAAATGAAATTTGGGATATGTTGATATCAAGTCAATATTATATATTTCTATCAAATTTTAAACGAAATGCATTCAAACAAATTTTGGCTGGTTATCCGAATACAAGTGAAAAGAATTTCTACGAAAGCTAAAGAGATAAAATTTGATTCATAGGCTTAGATCCGTATCAAATTTTGAATCAGATCTGGCACTATTTGATCGTCTGTCCGTCTGTATTTTCGCAAGCCTGTAAATACGATAGCTCAAAAATTCAGATTTAAAGATCTGAAATTTGGTATGTCGTATCTATAATCGTAGTTCTTGGTAACATTTGTTTTTAAATCGTTCTGGGGGAAAAAAGACGTCCAAAATATATATTCGATTTTCTGGTACTTACATATTAATGGCATATCAATGACTGATCTGTTAAGATCGTGAAATTAGATTCATTCCAAAGATAGATATTTCTTAGTTATTGTTGACCATGAAATTAATACCTGTGAGAATGTTATACTAAGAAACACATATCTCTCATGTAATGAATTCTAAGAATAAGGATACGAGCGCCCATGACATTCGCAACTTTGTGGTAAGCCTACAATTTTATGCCGAGTAAAAAGGGATAGAAAATTTATTAGAGAGTATTCAAGAAGGATTTGGAGAGTTGCTTTCGACGACTAACAGTATAATTTCTTCAGAAATACAAAAGAAATATTTATAGCATGCCTTAAGCTATGCGCTGCTGTAAACAGAATCGGTTAATGTATGCATTTAACATTCTCGCCTATAATTGTTTGTGTCCAAAATTTGATACATATCTAAATTTATAACTTATAAGACTATACTCAAAATTTCATTTATAGAACTCGTTACATCTATTAATTATCATGTTAATTTATACTGGCAGAAAGTCTAAATGTTGGAGGATTCCAACCAAAGCATGGAATATATCTATAATTTTGAAGTGAACATAAAGTATTTATTCCTGTCCTTGTTTATTATAAACTGAGGTCTAGAAACAATATATAATAGACCTCCATTACAAGGGGTGCATGAATCAATCTATTTGTATCCTTTTATGTAAAATAAAGACTTAATTATCCATTTAATATGCTAAACATGACATTATTAAGGCCACAGTTATTTCTCAGTATTATTGATTATCTATACTGAACCAAATAGGAGATTTCAGCTGAGATAATTTGAAATAATTAGAATTTCATATCAGCTATTGATTACAGAGCAAATTTGTAGAAAGCTCAAATTAAATTAGAGTAATGGATTATTTCAATTCCATAAAACTTATTAATATTTTGAATTTAATTTATAATATTTTATCAAAGTTTAAATGAATCTAGGTTAAAAGATACCAAATATCAACATGATCTAATTTTTAATTTCTAAGAAGTTAGAGACATGAAAATACTTTATGTTAAAAAAAATAGCAAAATTTGAATAAATAAGTAATTACGGATACAGTAAATTTTAAGATGAAATATTCTTTTGTGAACTAATCCAATTTTAATCCTTGGTAAAAGCTTTTAAAATATTACTAAGCTACTACCGCTATTTCATACCAAGGAATGGGCGGTTCGAGAAAATGTTGTGTTTTCATGATTTGGAGGAGGCTCCTTAAAAATAGCCTCGAAACAGTCTAAAATCATTTAAAAGAATGGGATATTTCAAGATTCATAGCTTAGATAGTTATTGCAGTACAAGTACAGAACTTTCTTCTATTTAAAATATTAGGGTTTCAAGAAAATTTTACTAAATATGACTAATACTCTCAAGAAGATTGGATGAAAATATAGACATATAAAATTTTTAAGGTTTCATAATTAACTCGTCTGAGTAAAATATAATCCTTTCTCTTATTTAGAACAGGCTTACAACTGAAAGTACTCCTCCATCTTTAATGCTTTAAAAATTAGAGATTAGACTATAATCAAACTTTACGGTATATTATATCAAATGTGATACATAATTTATTTTTCATGCTAAAATATAAATGGAAAATTTTTTTTTAAAAAATTCACCGAAATTTAGAATATATTTTAGAAAAAGAAATAATATTTAGAATAAAGATATTTTCAAATGAAATTATTTTTTAAATGCCATTTTTTTTCTTACATTTTTTGTTATTATATATTAACTTCCCATGCTCAAAATGTTTTTTTTAGTTCTGAAATTTTGTATTTTGAAATTATATTGAAATTTCATATATTGATCGTGTCTTCCACTATTAACCTTCATATATATTGTATCAAATACAATGCATAATTAATTTTTTATTAATTGAAGGGTCTTAAAAAATTTAAAATACAAATTTCAAACAAGTTTTAGAACATAAAGAAAAGTTTTTAGAATAAAACTTTTTTCAAATACAATTATTTTCAAATTTTTTTATTTTTATATGTATTTTTTCCGTTGTTTTATATGAACTTCCCTTGTCCAAGACATTTTTTAACTCTGAAATTTCATAATTTATACATTACAATTAATAAAGTATTTACTATTTAATATAATATAAACTATTACTACTAACTAACATAATTACTATTATCATAATAATATTTATATTAGCATAGAGATTAAAAAATCAAGCATTATTAATAGTTTTATCTCGTGTTTTAACAGATTAATTGCGAAATAACTTGTTTCTTAGGTATCATTTCTACAGCAAATTTCATGTGCGTGTCATTTGACAATAATTATTCATTTCTTCAATCATAAAGCATAATAAATTTCAGAATTTTTAGAATAAATTTATTAGTACACGCCTGACAATCTTTTTATTTAAAAAATGTAACAAAAACGATGACTTTTATCTGAAAGGACTGAAGCCCCCAAAAGACGGGGTAGACATTAATGAAAATCCCCACTTCTCCGCTTTGAAATTATTCCCAGTCAACTTGCGACTGCCAAACTTTTTCTTCCTCTTCAGCGAGCATTGAATTCGCTTCAGCTCGCCTCTTTCCGCTCGGATCGGCGAAAATTTCCGAGAGACTCCGAGAGTAAATACGAGCTATCGTTTCCCAAATGAAGAGGGTGCCGTTTACTTTGACGTCTTTCTCCAGACGTAAGAAAAGGGTGTTCTCACGTCGTGATATCTCCTGACGTGGCTTCTGCATAATGGATGATGCCCAATAACGAGAGAAGAAGCACCTCGAAGCCCGAGAAAGGGCCAGCGTGCCAGAACAAGAGTGCCCTAAGTCATATTGACCTTCTTCCCAATCTTCGGCATTTGATGTGCTACTTTGTATCGTCTCAGACACAATGATTGGCCCATCCTAAGTATTAGTGATTTCATTCAGAATGGTGTCAATCGAGGTATGACGAAGACGAAAATATTTCTTATCTTGTGTGTGCGTGTGCGTGTGTGTGCGTGTGCGTGCGTGCGTGCGTGCGTGCGTGCGTGCGTGTGTGTGTGTGTGTGTGTGTGTGTGTGTGTGTGTGTGTGTGTGTGTGTAGATGGGTGTGGGTGTTATAGTTAAAATCCATAATTATTGAAAATGCGAACTATCATATATTATAATAACATATTAATAAAAGGTAAATAAAAAAGTAAAATGAGACTTATGTAAAATGCAGTTAAAAAGTAAACAATAAAATATGGTTTTCCCTTAATTCATAGGTTCTTTCCACAAACACAGTTTTATTAAATTTAGTTTAATAGAATAATTTTAGTTTAGTTTAGTTATATTAATGTCCCATTTTAAAGTAGCACTAGGACAATTTTGGGATGGGCCTCGTAATTTTGAACCTCGGCCAGATAACGAGGACGATACCTAAGCTTGTACACACTCTCCAAACTCCCAAAAACAACAGGAAGACTTTGATCTAGAAGTGCACCAGATCCTTTTATAGGATGGCTCTTCGGTGGAACACAATTCACAATTTTGATTAGAAATTTTTTTAAAAAATAGAGATTTGCTTTTGAAAATTTAAACATTGTTCACCCTTTTCAAAGAATTTGAGTTGTATCGATCTTGATTAAGAAATTAAGATACCTTTCATTTAATAAACAATGAGAGGTGATTAGAATTAATTAAAAAGGAGTTTTATTCAAAATTCCGTCAATTAATCATTCATTAATTTTATATATATTTTAATTCATTAACAAAATTTGCAAATGAATGCAAACTTCTGCGATGATAAATTGTAGAAGATTGCAAGATCAATTATATTTCCAGCATATTGATATGCTGGTTACATAATGTATCCAAGTCAAAAAATAGCTTGGTTTTGTAAAGAATTTCAAAATAAAGAAAAAGATTTCGAGCTTTGATAAAAAAAAAGAATATATTTGATTTTCTAAATTGCACAAAGTACTTTTTAAGAAAACCAAATTACTAGAAAAAAGAATTAATTCTTTTATAATTTATCGTGCAATGAATATCTATTTCAGCGTCGCTGAGCTCTAGACTAATATGTTTAGAGTGGCATATTATTTTAAGTTAAATATTATTCGAAATACTAATACTCTTTTAATTCTTAACTTCCATGTATAATTCTTTGTATTTTTCTGTAATTTTTCCCACTAAATTCCCGTCTCAACTATCTTTCTGCCTTATCGTTCTATTTGACAAAGCGTCCTTCTTCTATAGAAGAGGATACCGCAAACAAAATTCGAAATTAAAAAATAATTATTTTCTTCTGAAAATTTAAAAATTGTATTCATTTCCAAAAGGAAAGAACTGTATCAATCTTGATACAATCCATTGATTAATTGTATTGATTAATTGAGACCTTACCATTAGGTCACCGAAAATTATAATTTTCTCTACTTGACACAACCAATCAATTAATTGTAACAAAAAAATTAGGAATGTATTAATCTAAATACATTTATTCATTTAATTGCATCAAAAAATTAGAATTGAGTCAATCAATTCTAAATATCTAATCAAATAATTGGACTTATATCCATCCTGCTTAACAAATTAAACTCCCTTAGATAGAATTCACAATTTCTATTCTAATTAAATAAAAGGATGTTTTGTCTCCAACTACACCAATTAATATATTTATTGTTGCCATGTTTGATTTTCAGAAAATTAAATATTTAAAAAAGTTCTTATTCGACATACTAATTTTTAATTTATGTCTTTCATGTATAATTATTTGTATTTTTCTATGATATTTTCTACTATATTCCCATGCTAGTTATCATTCTGTTTTATCGTTCTATGTGACATAGTGTCCTTCTTAGTATAGAAGAGGATACCACCGATAATATCAGCAGTGGTAAATAAAAATAAGAAAGAAACGTAACTTAATACCTTGCATTTAAGTCCTTGAAACTAAGCGTGGAGAAGATTGAAACATTGATTCGAATGATTTTCGCATCTAATGAGAATCTAAGACGTACATATATATTTTGTTACACGAATAATCTCTTAAGAAATTTCTGCTAAACTAGGTTAAACGGCGCCTTCAGCATTTAAATTGAGCATTCTTCTAATTATTTTTGAAACATTATTTGATCAAACCAGATATTCGGTTCTTTAAAAGCTGTAAAATAATACTTTAGATTCTAGAATTTTTTTTTTTTTTTTTTTTTTTTTTGTAAAAAGAAGAATCCAATGACATCTGATAAATACTTTTAAGAGGTCTAAATTAAGAAGCAAAATAGTTTCTCTAGAGTTTTTAAAACAGTGGACCATTAATATATATATAGAAGTAAAAATTATCTCAGAAAAGTGCGATTACTCATTGCAATGATTAAAAAAAAACGGCATAATCAAATTTCTTCAATGTCATTTCATATTAAAATATCAAAAATTACATTCCATAATACTGCTTTAACTTTTCTTAACTAAATGCATGTGGATAAAAGTTACAGATGAAGGATATCAGGCTCTTGGAATATTCATCACAAAAAGAAATCAATTAACTAATTTTTCTTTTAAATTGATTTCATATACATATAGTTTGTATTCGTGCTAATATGTCATACGCTTTTGTATGATTTATTTCTCTACTGAAAAGATGAATTATTGTAATTAGTCTCTTAATTACCTTTTACCCGCTACATTTATTAAATTTTCAATAGTTGTTTCCGCTTGTAACAATGCTCTACTTAGTAGTATTCGGAACTTAATAATTTGTTAATAGATTTATTTAATTAAGTTTGAATCAACTGGAGCGGCAACACTTCATATAATGAATTTAAAAAATCATCTGAAAATTCAATAGCGTTTTTGATAATGAGTTATAACAATAAACTAAAGAAAATAATAAAATAACATGATTCTAATTTTTAAGACTCGATAAAATTACTTTAGCATTATTTTTTTCCTTTACTCATAGAAAATAACCAACTCCAATTGACTAAAATTTTAATATATTCTAATAATTGCATTGAGATTTTCACTAGCGTGATATCTAAGCCTCCTTCAAACATAGCCATGGATCGGATCACCAAAAAGAATATTTAAAGAATAACATTCATTTTTAATCCAATAAAAAGTTTTGCTTCAAGTAAAATAAACGTGTGTTTGTTTGTGTGTGTGTGTGTGTGTGTGTGTGTGTGTGTGTGTGTGTGAAAAAAAAAAAAAAAAAAAAAAAAAAAAAAAAAAAATTCACTAAAAACTAAATTGGACCCAATATATGTCCGTAATATCACTAAAAACTAAATTGGAACCAAGGATACACCGATACGTCTTATTTAAACGATATATCATTTTACTTATCTGTATCTGGCATACTAGATTTTGGCCGACTCATTCAGTGTAATTTTTGGTTTAACATCTTAGTAATACCGTATGTCCTATATTCGCAACATATTTAACTTATTTGATGAATTAGTACTGAAACTGATCAATTTAATTTGGAACAAATTATTTCACCATAAACTGGCATGTGATATTTTCAGCTATGTGCGTTTTTCTAAGTCAAAGTAAATTTGAATTAAATGTCTGAGGTATCTTATCTTATTCACAACCAGAGAAATTTAGAGACGCTTTGTTTGATAGCAGTTTCCTAGGAGATACCTTGTATATGGCAGTGAAGGGGTTAAAGGCCTTTTGTTAAATTGTCGGGTTATTTTGTAAAAAAGTCGAAGAAAGATAGATATTAAGTAAATAAAAGCATATAAATTGTTGATAAACATGTAGTTTTAAATCATGTTTACCTGTTAAAATAGAATAAAATATAGGATTAAAAAGTAAGACAATCACGGTCTTCTAAATTTTATTTGTGTGTATCCTGACTTTTTAATAGCATGCTATTACCATCCATCCATGAATTAGAGTTTCACTTCTAAACGAAATTTCAATAAATGAAACTATTCAGTTTTCATTCACATCCGAAGCACAAAAAAAACATTTGTTTTAAGCATACAAAATATCAAATCTTCATTTAACGAAGAAAAAAAGCCTTTCTATTTATTTTAACCTGCTTATATCCACACACCGCTTTCGGTTCAAATCTTTCTAGAGATCTTTTCAAAGATATTCGCAAGTTTGGAAAAACCTGTGGAGTTAAAAGCAATTGCTTCAAACTGCGTTGGCAGTTCATCTACCGTGATTAATATATCCAGCAGAGGAACAGCTGGTGCGCTGTCAGCCGTTATTTATTGGCACTTTTAATTTTCGAACACTTAAGCAAGACGGATCGGACTTTTTCACCGGAAGACTGCGATTTCTCTTCTACGTGATTATTTAAAATAGTCATTGTAGTAAATTAACAAAAGAAGATTGGATCTACACTGCATTGCGTCACCGTGTAGAGTTTATAACTTCATTTTGTAATCGTCATTCTTCAGACGAGATTTTTTTTTTGTATTAGATTATTACACGCGTATGGTTTCAAGTGTAAATATTTTTTTAGTTTTTTTCCGTCGTCCCTGGATGTATTTCAAATGAATGGAAAAACCTAATGAGGTGCACTTGCATCTTATTTTTGCAGAAAATATCATGATTGCTAAAAGTTTTTGAAACAATTGAGATATACATCTCAGTGACCTATGTCTGTGTAATGTTTCGTATATGCTAACTAGCAATTACATGGCTTGAATTGCATTTTATTTGTTAAAATTTTGTATGATAGAAGTGGTTGCCGTGATGAGCTGAATAAATAGGAATTATATATGATTAAACATCACAGATTTCAGAAAAAAAGGAAAAGAAACGGACTGTCGAGGGTTTAAAACAACACCAATGTAATAGTATTGAAGGCTATCGTTGACAAAACTATAATTTATACAGTTAAGTTTAGTTGAAATTAGCTTTTTGATGGTATATGAAAATCAAATGGAATTAAGTGATAATTTTGATTCGTTACCCAATTTGAAAAAAAACATAGAACACTCTTATTGACCTTAACATATCAAACGAATTTACCACGTTCAATGCCCGTGTAAATTGTCAGCCATTGATGGTATTTCATATACATTCGTAGTTTTCATGAATAACTGATACATTTTTCCAAATCTAGAATTTAAGAACAATAATTGTCGCAATCCAAAAAGTAACTTTAAATCTTGTTGGATGGAAAGATAAAATGCTCCATAAAAATCATATATTAGAAAATATTTCACACTTTATATCTTTAATTGAACTCTTACCAACTTGGCCAAATTATATCAAGTAAAAAAAGACAAAATTGTGGAAATTTATTGCTGGAAATTTAGAACGTTAATAATAACAATAATGTCTATATAAATCAGAGTGAAATATTACAAAAAAAAAGATTATATGTTCTCACAAAATATGAGAAGCACTCTTTCATAGACAGAAGATATATACCAGTCTATATTGTTTAAAATAAATCAGAAGTTATTATTAATAAACTGTAATTACTGTAGTCATATAACAGCTTGTATGTTATAAAGAAATCAAAAGTATTCTTTTTATAGTCTGTAGCAGTATGTGTGTATTTAAAAATCAGAAGTGCTCTTTCATAAGCTGATGATGCATGTAAGCTTGTTTGTTATTAAGAAATAAGAAGTGGTCTTTTATAGACTGCAGATGCAAGTCATTTTATATTCAATGAAGAAATCAAATGTTGTCTTTTACGGAATGTAGTCGATGCCAATTTGTATATGTTAAATTGTATGTATGTTCAAAGTTGTCTTTTATGGATTGAAGTTGCATGACATTAATATACTACTAAGAAATTAGAAGTGGCCTTTTATAAACTAAAGTTAAATTCTTAGTATTTCAAATGGCCACTGTAAAAAAAAAACATTAAATATCTTTACATCACATAAACAGAACACTTTTAAATAATAAAATATTAAAATATTAATATTATTAAAAATTAAAATATTAACAGAACTAATAAAAAGAAAAATACGAAGCAACTTACAATTTAGTAACAAAGCTAAAATATATTTAATTATTAAAATGAATTAAATATATATTCACTTTTGCAAATCTATACAAAAATAAACTAAAAAGAATAAACCTATTTATCAAAAAAAAATCACGAATCAGTGCAATTTACATGTAGTCACAAAATCAATTATTTTTTTTAAATCGTTGATTAAAGTTTAGAAATAACGTATTTTTCGATTTTAGATTACTCAAACAAAATTTCCAATCAACAATCACAAATGTGAAGAGGCTTTCTTGGCTTAAAAAAGGAAGAAAATGATGAAAAAAATGCAGTCCATCTCCTGCCATTCGCTCCAGTAATCTCGTTGCCTTCCAAAGCTAACTGCTCTTGAAGCCATTAATCAAATAAAACACATTTCGAAGATTTCGATTGTCTTTCTTACTTTTTACTCAGTCTTGTCTGCAACGAAAATAGGCTTAACAACTTTCAACATTAGGACACACAAATGCAAACTATACAATTACTAAAAAACACATTATCTGCTTTTCCAATCAAAATCCAATTTATCTTTCACTTTGACAGCAGTTCGTATTAAAATCCGACTTTGTTCGGAAGCTAGTTAGGTGGGAGAAGGAAAATAGAGTTTGTTTCTTTTCACTGTATTGGAGGCGCTGTTTTTAGCCCAAGTAATGTTGTTTTGCACTTTGTCCACATCATCCATATTAATCAATGCCTGCAATTGTTATGTTTAGATTTGTTCGTCCATTTTATATTATACAATCGCTTGCAAAAGGCATTTTCAATACAAGAGATTCACATTAGATAAATTCTGAATTGAGAGAGCTGTGTATTGTTCGATATAACCTTACATTAAAAAATAGACAAAATTAATATTATTAAAAAAATTGAAAAACTGAAATTTTCGATAATAAATTTCAAGTTACCATGTGAGAATATTATTATTTTTAAGTTATTATTTGTTTTAATTAGTTTGTCATTAATCAGGGAAAACCGGTTTGAAGCAATTACGAGACTATCAGATTATCGATATGTCGATGTTTAGAAAAACGATGAATTTTTTGCGTCTCAAATTCGGACGAGCACCAATCTTATCTTAGTTGGTGCTATAGCCGAATAGCCGAATGTAACAATCCCTCAAAAGCAATAAATCATCACTTATTTATTTAATCATTTTGAGGCTTCAAAAATCTCAAATCAAAACAATATCATGTCTCACATGATAATAATATAGAAGGAAAATTGCATTTTTCTAACTAGGTATTTTCATGACAAGGGATTCACGTTAGAAAAATCAGTATAGAAGTTGTATATTGTTCGATATAACCCTTACTTAGAACAGAGCAAATTGATTTTATAATAATATGGGAGAAGGGAAATGGTATTTTTCTTAATTCAAGAAATCAGCACTCGGGATTCACATTAAATAAGTTCTGTATAGAGAACTGAATATTTTTCGATATAAACTTACTTGATAAAAGAGACCAAATTAATTTTACAATATGGGAAAAAGGAAATAACAATTTTTTTACTAGATATTTTCAATACAAGGTATTCAAATTAGATAAATTCAGAGCAGACAACTGTATAGTTTTCAATTTAACCTAATAAAATATAGCAAATTAACTTTATAATAATATTGGGAAAGGGTAATGGTAATTCTTGTTAGAAGAAAAAATTCTTTTGATAGATTTTAAAAAAGAAAGTATCTTCTTTTACCGGATAACAAAATATTCTATAAAAGTTATACACAATTTTATCTGTCACAGTGAATACGTCAACAGCAAGAAAATTTGTTCTTTTCTTCTTCATTTTCTGATAAAATCCTGTATATTATATAATACAACTATCGCATGTTTAAAAATGAAAGGAAATAATCTAAATTTTTTCTCGAAATATTTATTTTGCAACGGAATTTACCACAAACATTTTGTAAATTTTATGTGCCATCAATATCTTCAAGTTATTCATAACAATATTTTGAAAAGCAAATTTTGATGCAAATTTATTGCTGGCAGTATTGTTTCAAGCGATAAGAAATATTTTATATAAATAATTGTTTTTATATTTAGATTGTCTGGGATTTAATAGAAATTTCAAAATCTGTTTTTATAACCTGTTCACAATCAATGGGAGTATTAAAAACATTATGACAAAAAAAATGTGAAAATTTCATTAAAAATGAAATATACTTGAGCATCTATTAAAAATATTATATACTTGTAAAGACAGAAAATATCAAGACGAAAAATTTTGGTCCTTATAAATATTAATAAATTTCAATCGTAGAGAATATTTTCTATCTTTAAAAACCCCTATGTGATATTTATACAGCCAATTGAGAGATTAAATATTAATATGGTAATTTCTAGTATGTTTTAACAAAACATAAAATTACAGACGTCCTCAAATTTTTGGTGAAACCAATTGTATTATCTGTAGTAATATAACATTGAATTTTAATATATATTATGCTTGAATATCTTATAATCAATATATTTTATTATATTATGTATCATAATTCTCCAAAATATTATAAATCAATTTCAGAAATATAGTTATCACAGATGTTAGAGATAATTTTCTTTTTCTTTTTTTCATTGTTTCCTTTCATTTTAATAATCTTTTAAAAAATTGTTGCATTTAATTTCAACAAATGAAATAATAAATGCACATTATGCACAATGCAAGTCTTACTCTAAATTTCAATGCTCAGATATGCACAATGCAAGTCTTACTAAAAAAAAAACTCTTGCGCCAAAAAAACCTAAACAAACAAACAAACATACTCTAAATTTCAGTTTACTAACTTATTTGAAGAAATAAGTCATACCTAAAATATTGAAGAATTAGTCTCATTGGAATTAGTAATGTAGATTTATATAGGGAAATATGCGTCTCAAAATATAAAATTCAAAATATTCAAAATATAAAATTCAATTTCTACATTCATAACTTGCAAGGATCGGCATTCGCATTTTATATAAAGTTAATAATTCTTCCACCCAACAAATCTCCATTTTTAGACTACGCCACCCGTTTTTATACTCTAGTTTGAGAGCTAACGTGGACTTATTTGCAACTGCCTTTTTTTGTTAGAATATTTAACTAAAAAAAAAACATGCAAGAAATATGACTGGAAGTTTTTATGCGTGGTATCAATTTCCTCCTGTCTTACTGTCCTCTAGATACGAAATACACAAGAAAAAAAAGGAGGGGGGGGGGGAGGATACGAAATCCTTCTATACTAGAGTCCCCGAGACGTATAACTTTTTATTTATTTCTCTTTCCCCCAATTTTTCATCTCTTTTTGAAACACAATTTTTGAACAAAATGCAAGATCTCTCCCCCCTCCCGTGCATGAAAACGCATTGCTGCGCATCATACTTCACCTGTAACTTTATTTGAAAGGCGCAACGTTTTTGTTTTGCCTTGTCATTTTCTATTTCTGTTTTTGCAGATGTGCCATATTCCCAGAAATGTAGTTTTCAGTTATTACAGAGCATGAAGAAAGATATGAGGAAAGTTACCCTTTAGTCTCTGATCCACTAGGAAGATGGTGTGGAAGTAATAATTTAGGGTACTTTGCACCTAGATTGCTTTAGCCTGGTTGAAACTTTTCGGTGGAGGAGTGTTTTATCAAGTGGTTTGTTCTTTTTATATCTCACAAGAAATATATTTCCAGTTTTTGCACTTTTCGTTTTGTTTCTGAATCAAAAATGAGCATTTTTAGTGGGTTCCCGCAGTTTCTGCATTTTAAATTCATAAATAGAATATTTTGAAGATATAAAACTTATCATATTTGGGAATTATTTTCTAATTTAGAACTTTCTAGAATAGAATAAATTTTGCTACCAGCAATACAAATTTGAAAAAAAAGGTGCAAATGTCTTCTCTCGGTTTTTTTAAGTATAGTTTCATGCCGCAACAAGTTTCGAAATCAATTACATCATAACGATAATCGAATGTGCATTTTAAAATCAGAATATCTTTCTGTAGATTGCTTTGGATAAAAAAATAGATAAAAATCTGATAGTTAATACAAATACCTTCAGATAGTTGACAGTGTTTAGAATTACTGCACTCAATCATAGATGGACAGATATACCGATGTACACTATATGAGATTTCCATATACATTTGCACTTTTGATTGATTATAAACCATGTATCAAGTTCTATACATCTCATGGCATTTTAGAATTATAATATTATTAAGAAAATCGTCCAATGGACTTGCGATAAACATTTTACAACAAGATGAATACTGGAAAATAATGTTTCATTCCAGGTAATATGAAGCACGTGTAACAAGAATACGACCAAGATGCCCACAAAGAATAGTATTTGTCGAAATTAACAATACAAGTTAACAGCAGTTCAAAACTTTAAAAAAATGCTAATAACGCTAGCAACAGCTTCCTGTATCTTACTAAGAACAAAGCAAGAAAAAAAAATCTAAAAAATTAAGATCATTATTTGTTTTAATTAATTTAAATCATTAACTTGCTTAAACATGTTTGAAACAGTCACGAGACTTCTTGAGTGACGCTATATGGCCAATAATGACTCTTGCGTCAAAAAAAACCTCAAACAATCAACGAGACTTATTGAGATGGAAAAAAAAACATCGTTTTTCTAACTATTGACGCATGTGTAATCTGATAGTCTAAAGAGGTATAAAACAATCCCTAAACTGAAGAATAATTTAAATTAATTAAAACAATTCAGAGAATGAATAATTTGGAAATCATGTTGTAACTTGAATAACCTTCTAAATTATTTTCTAATCATCCTAAAAGCGAAAAATTGTGGCCTCCAAAGCGATAATTCTCCAATTTGTTGCCTACACATTTTGAGACTTCAAAAACTTCAAACCAAAGCAACATCGTTCTTATACGATAATAATAACACGTTCAGTGCATGATTATTTCCATGCAGAGTATTGCCAATGCAGAAACAACTTTTCTTCCAACAAAAATTGAATTTATGAAAAAAAATTTAAGGGTATTTTATTTATTTCTATTATTTACCTTCAGCTTTCATCCTTAAAATAAGTAAGTATCGTTAACAAAAAAAATCATTTTTATCTACTTGTTTTCTTTGAGTCTAGTAAAAACACAAATAAAATTAATATTTCATTAACACATAAAAAATACTTGAAAGGGAGACAAATTGAGCCCGAAATGATAACTAAGATAGATAAAACAAATACTGCGAAAACTAAACATTTATCATCTCTAGATGACGACTTTATATACTTTTAGGAAACAATAAAAAAATAACGCACAAACAATTAAATATAGCAGAGGAAAAAACAGTGGGTTAATAAACTTAATTTCTAGAAGTTCTAGAAGTTCAATCCTTAATTTAATTTAGATTATATAAAGTTATAAATTCAACAAAGGCTTAATCATTTTACTGTAATCATTACAATAACAATTAGGATTTCGTTTTATACTTCAGTTAAAATTCGTTTAATTTCATACATTTTTTAATTTTTTTCTTTACTTTTAAGAGCAAAAATAAATATTTCGATCGATTTATAACATTGTATTGCATGATAATCAGAAAACTATAAGGCTGTTGAAACAAATTGTATAATTTCTTTTTCTATTAATTTCAACGCAGTATTCAACTGTAAAAAAGATAAATATGAAAGAAATAAAAGAATTTCTACTGGTTTTGTAAGTCGTTTCAAATTGTATTTCTGTTTTATCTCATTAGTAGTGATGGAATTTTTTTCTTCTTATTACATTAGTGTAAATTTCTACTTAGATTTCATCGTAAATTATATCTATGCGGTTTGATACATTTTTAATTTTCAGAGTTACTTTGAAACAAAAATTAAGCTAAATTCAAATATCACAAATATTTGTTTCATAGACATAAGGGCGGATTTCCCCTTAGAGATCTGCCTAGGTTTGCTAGGCTGCAAGAGGAGGCAGAGGAAGATAGATTAATAAATGTTATTAATCTATCGTCAAATAAATAAGTTTCATAAAATATAATTTTTTAGTTGTAAAATCACGTTTGTTGTTGAGTTTGTAGTAGTTGTTGTTGTCAAAAAAGTCGAGTTTGTATGCATATATTGAATTGTAAAAATAATTAATGAAAGAATTAGTAATTACTTTTTTAATATATTACGATTCAGTTATCATATTATATTAAACTTGAAAGTTATTTAAAATAATATTTACTTTTAATTTTACATTTCTGAAAGATACTATTGCTTTACAATCTTTCGAAATATTTTTTATGTTAGTATTCAAGTAAATTGTGAATTAATAATTACAGCTAATTTTCCAAGAATATAATTATTCTAGTCACTTTTTATACGATATATATTTTTTTAATTCAGAATTAAGAAAATAAAACAATAACTAAAATAAATCACTATTCAAAAGATTAAATTAAAAATGTGCAATCCATTTAAAACGTTAAAATTATTCCACTCAATATTAAAAGATGGATTTCCTAATATGCATTGCTAAGGCTCATAAAATTCCTAAATCCAATATTGCATTTATATATTTAAACTGTTATAATAAAACCCTATGGAATAATTTGCTCAGTTTAAAGTGATATTAAAAAATTAGATTATTAGAATGTATTCTGAATGGCTATAGCTTCCCTGGCATATATAATAAGGGTGTGAAACTGCTGTCAATACTACGATGTCGAGTCACACCTCTGTGAGAATGAATGTATGAATCGCACAAAAGCTAATCAAAGGTTCCGATCAGGGTTTGAAAAAGATGATTAAAGATACAGCCAGAAATTAAAGATTTAACTATTTTCTTCCAGTTCCAGCAAATTATACTTATGTTCGTCCACATACAGGGTGAATCCACTAATATGTATGTCACCAGGAATATCTCAAATATGGGGATGGAAAGGTGCCAAAATTATGATTTTCTATAGTTACCCTGGCAGATACAATAAGGGTGTGAGACTGCTGTCAGTACTCTGTGAGAATGAATTCAAGAAAAGCGCCGTTATGAAGGCTATTACGGATTCTAAGAACCTCTCGTTCCCTGCCAATTGGATCATTTAAATCATCCTAACTCTTAACTCACGAAATCAATGAATAATTGAGGTAGTTTTTTACTTTTTCGTATGCGTAATATAGACAATATATACTGTTAAAAAATTTGAACCCGAGTTTTTTGACGAATAACCAAGTTTTAGACTTCCATGAGGTCTAAAAACACAATTTTGGAAATGTCCGTCAGTTTATATGTGACTAAAATCATTTAAAAACTCTTTTTGCTAGAAGGTTGAAATTTGATCTACGGTCTTTACACCAAATTTGCAGATTTATATCAATTTTTGAGTAAAATCTATTAAGAATTTCATTTGTATCGCTGCTCGAATATAATTTAACACGGTAATTGCAAAACGAAGAGAGCAAGGATAGATAAAATTAAGAACACAAATTTAACATCCATAATGTAGACACCTGTCATGCATTGATCCAAATACATCTTGGATAAGCTGTTTATCTGTCAGCACATTAAGAAACATATAAACGTGATAAATTTAAAACGCAGTAGCACAAGTATAACAAATTTTGATATGGGATTTTGTGATTACAAGGGTAGTTTTGTGCCAAATGTTTATTTCAATTGGCCGACCAAATTTTTAAAGTACAAACTATATTTTTGGGTACAATTAATGGCATACAAGAAATTAATTACCAAATAACTTGTCAAATATGACACGTTAGATTTAGCAAAATTGTCAAATTCATGCCAAAAGATAGATTATATGTCATGCCATGATTATTGACATAAAGACTAATATACGGCAATGCCATGTAAGTCTTTCTGGAGCATGGCAAACTTATTTAAGAGTAAGCGAGAATGTTTTGGAAAGACCACACCCACTGGGTGTATATACATGTATATACTGGGTGTATATACATGTATATACTGGGTGTAAATATATTACATATTTGATATTATCATGGCATAATCTTAAAATAAATAAAGTATACGCCTAACTTAAAACACAAATATTCTATGGCATCAGCTACTGTAAACTTTCATCTAACTCTAGCGAACAGATCCATTCTAGAGCAAACAACAAAAGTAAGTAAAATACAAAAGTTCTAAAAGCAATCATTAAACTAAACAATTACCCAAGTTAACTTTCATGCAAAACGAAAAACACCAAAACACACCGCACGTCCCTAAGCGCAACACTACACTATTCTATTCATTCGTTAACCAGACAAACAAAATCTTTTGGTGAATTCGAATTTTTCCTTTCTTTTCCTTTCCATGCATATTATCTCCAAAGTTGGGCAAAGGAAGCGAAAAAATCGGAATTCGATAAATAGATGAAAAATTGTACGTTTCGATCCTGCAGAAGGGACGACTTCCGAAGGCAGGGAAAAAAAAGGAAAAGGAGGAGGAGTTATAAAAGAACCGTGGGGGATAGAAAACACCTATTACGAAAAATAGAACTTCCCAAAGACTTTGGAGAGAAAGTCACAGATGTTCGATGACCACCCGCCGAGAAAGTTCTCACGTTCTGTGATGATAGTTGGAAGGAGGTTGGCTACGATTTTAGTTGCAATATACGTTGAGGGAATTAATTTCTAAAGAAGGAATACTGGATGCTGCCGTGTTTTACAAATTAAGGTCATAAAAAGTGTTGATTTAAGAGATATTTTATGTAAAAATAATAATTAACAGTATATAAGTAAATATCTTATTCTGTTAATGATAAATGCCTGAGTAAATGACGATAAAAGTATTTATTTATGATTTTCGCGTAAAATTATTGAAAAAAATTTATTCTTGATGCTAAGATCGATAAATTAGTGTCCGTTTTTATTTCATTATTAATTTACTGTATTTATTCAGAGAAAGTTTCTTTAAGATATTCAATTTTTAATGCATAAATCGTCATACACGCATCAGATTTTAAATTTTCAAATTATTAAATTGAAATTAATCCTTTGTCGGCATCCTGACTTAGAGGTAGAGTGTCAACCCCGTGATCTGGGCGTCCTGGTTCGGGGTTGGTTGTTCTTCGCTTGTGTTTTATTTGTGAGATGTGTGAATAAGCCCCTCCCTTTCATAAAAAGGACTTGTGCAAGTGAATGTGTGTGTGTCATCCATATTTGAGCTAGAAGTCAGACTTCTGTCTTCGGCTGCTCGGGAATCTTTATCCTCAGAAGCCACTGCATCCTCTTTCAGAGTTAACATGCACACGGCATCATCACCATCATTAAATTATTCCTTTCAGATATGCTAGTATATAAAAATTGCACATAACCTATAAATAACTTGTGTACTCTATTGATATCCGACTGAAATCAATACGATTGCGCAGTCCCCAAAAATACGGAATCAGATCAGTTTATTTCAAAAATAGCAAAACAGTTAAAGATTATAAAGTAAAAAAATTCATTGTTTAATTTTTAATAAATATTAGAATATATATTTTCTAATGTCATTTATCATATCTTTTATTAGATATATAAGCCTTCAGCAAATATAAATAATTCTATATGCTGCGACTTGATAGATTTAAAATAGCTGTGTGTGAAATTATAAAATGAACGAAATTAAAACAATGCGTTAATTTATCATATATGTATTTTCCCATTTTTAAATTGTTAATACAAGTAGATTAAATATTTGTCGCATATTTACGAAATACAGAACAATTATAATATGAAAAATTATATATGATCTTATATTGTTCAAAGTATAATTACAAATAGGAACTTTATAAAATTGAATTAGTAGGATAATTTGTTTTACAAATGTTTAGAGCGTAAATTTTCAGGGCACTGTCAGACAAGTTTCTCTTCACAAAGAATCAATGCATTTAGAAAGATTATAAATAATCATTTCCAATCAGTTATACATTCTCTAGTTCTGTTCCTTCCGTTTTATAAATTTGCAAGAAATATTATAACTTTTTTTATGAGGATCAAAAAAATTTCACAATATGAAGTGCAATATTCTGAAAGTTTAATTTTCTCGCCAGTATTTTTTGTAAATGAAAAGAAAATCTGCAGAAGAGAAACGAATGAAAAAAAAAATATATGCTATAATAGCTGAATCCATGATATAATATAAAACTAAATGCAGTTTTGATAAAGTTGATAACGTAGCAGAATGTCTCATTCTAAATGTATAATGAGTCAAAAAAGTAATTAAGAAAATTTTTCAATCTAAAATATTGTTGTACAATATATTATTATGCAACTTTTAAATATTTCTGTTAGTTAATTGCTTCATTGTATAACATTAACGGCAATATTACCTCTCTATTATACAAAGGAACTTTTGTTTTGTTTTTGATAGATAGCGAGTCGCCTAACCAGTGAAGTTCGAAATTTGTTTTGTCAGTATTGTTTGAATTAATTAAAGTTATTATTACATCATACTAAGACCCAGGAAGAGCACCTCTTAATTGAGAATGAGAAGCTATATGGTGGTTGGTTCTCTCTACCCTTGAGGTACACGAAAAGGTGAGTTCTGTACTCCTGCCCTTGACGTACTTCCTTAAGGAAGAATTTTACAGTGACCGATGATCACCTTTAGGACTCAACCACAGTTACTGTCAGTGTTGCTTTGTGCGGTCTACTCTAAGATGGGTTAAACACATTGACACACGGGTGTGATAAATGCCGCAACAGGTTTGGTAATTATGTAGAGTAAGGACCGCCACATATGCCATTCCTTTACCTTGTAAGCTTTTTCTTTTGGATCACTACTCGTAAATTACATTGTTATAAGCTTTCAATTATTATTAAAGTCAAATAGTATTGCATTATTTTTGAGAAAGAGTAGCATCATTGTAGTTTACTTTTAAGGAAAGTGCATCATTTTTTTTACAAAAACCTAAACAATAGCACGAAGAAAAGAAACTAATTTACCAAAGTGTGAGAGAGAAAAAGCAAAAACTCCCCCAATCTCGAAGCTCTTCACGAGTCAAAGTTTTCCAATTTGTCTTCCCACTTTTCAACTCTTTTCAAGCAACGACTTTTCAAAGCACCTCAGACACAACAGGCGTGAGGAAAGGAAAAAAAAATTCAAATATTGGTAGTTTACTGCGTCCCAGCTGCCTCAACTGTATCAGTTAATTTTCCCTGTCAGCGTCTTCCTTGCCCAAGAAACAGACTCGTCCCGAGTCCTCTGATCGATGACTTTCTTAATCACCCTGATCAATAAATAACATCGACAGCCACGGTCTGTCTCATTCGCTCGACCTCGTGGCAGAAAGGGCGCGAAAGCGACAAAGTAAAGGGGAAAAAAATGGCTAATCGGGCTCATCTCCCGATGCCTGCTGTAAACTATCTTTAATTTAATCTGCCCGTTTGATGAGAAATACTCAGACCAAATGTGAGGAGTGGGAGATATTTCACACAGACTTTCCCATTCGTGGCAAATTTATGAGTTTCTTCAACGCCAGCACAATTGCGGCTTGCTCTTATTTATCGCGTCTTTCACGGCTTGGTTGAAAAGAAACCATTACCGAATGGGTCTGGAAGAATATGGCCTGATGGAAATGATTTTAGTTTTATTGCACCATACGTCTCTCGCCCATTGAATTGCAGAAATGAATTTCGAAAGATGCAGTTTGCAACAATTGTGACCTTGTGCGGCGAATGTAAATTATGATGTTAACATGTCACAAGATTAAAAGAAAAGGAATATATCTTAAGTTGTTTATTTTGTTAAGTACGCCTTTTTCTTTTCAATTCTTCTGGTTGTCTAAATTTATTTGCTCTCTTTTATTTTAAAAGCGTAATTGATGTCTAACTATAATTTAGAATAATTTTTTTTTTTAATTTCTGGTTGCAAGAAGTTTTAGGACTTAACAGAAAATACTAATTTTAAAATCTTTCATTCCAATCAAGGATTAATTTGAAAGTGCTTCATCAAAAGAAAAATTAGGAAGGTAATTAAACTTTTGTGCTTTACAATGCAGACCGAAAGGAAATAATTACTTTTCTACTTTTGGTATCTTTCCTTAATGGTTTTAAATTATGATAATTTATAGTCTCTTTCATTGATTTTCGGTGGGAGAAAAGTTAATTCTTTGGTCGTATGATAATGATTATAATTCTGGCCGACATAACATCAAACCAATTTCTTCAAACTGTTATATCGTAACAACATTTAAAAATTTCTCAATACCTTTCAATTTCTCAATTTTCAAATAATTTCTCAATACCTTTGTAATAAAAAGCTGCTTTTTTACTATTATTTACAATTATCTTGTTAATTTCATTTTGTGTTCCTTATACAATTTGGTATAGCATTTTTTGCCATGTTCATGTTTGTATGTTTACATAAAGGGATAAAATGTTTATTATGCAACTTGTTAAAAGCCAGCATTTTAGCGTAGAGCTAGCAAACCTTCCAGGTGATTTGGAGCATCCTGGGTTCGAATCCTGGTTTGGGCATGGTTGTTCTACACCTGTGTTTTGTCTGTGGGCGTGTGAATGAGCTCCCTTGTAAAATAGAGTTGTACAAGCGAGTGTGTAAGTGTAACCTTCATATGAATTAGAAGGCAGATTTCTACCATTGAGTGTTCAGAGGTTTTTATTCTCAGATGCTACTGCACCCTTCTTTCCATGGTAACGTGGACACGACACTACCATCAACTTCTTAGTAAAAATCTATATATTCCCTTGGACAATTCTTTAGTTTATCTCACGTGAATAGAACAGGTTGGTTTCTGGCAAAATTTCCAAGGGAAACTAACTTACATTTCATCTTTGAGAAAAATTAAGATAAACTCTAACCACCAGAGAAATTTATTAATAAAGAACACAAAAATCTAACTGTTTTTAAATAATTCAGATGAAAAAAGTAGAGGGAAAAAAATATGTAACACATTCTGCATATTTTGCGATTCCCTACTATGCTGTGTATTAATGTATTATGACATAGGTAGTTATTCGACTTTCTAACAGTCTGAATAACAATATATGAAAAATACAACAGTTTTCAAAATTTTATTTAATAATTAAGTACAGTATTTGGTTTTCTAATGTCTACTTTAGAAAAATATAGTTATTTTCCACATTGATTTAAATGTTCTAATCTAATTTTTTTAATTAAAAAAGTAGCAATGCAATATTTTGCTTTAGAATGTCCACTGTATTCGATTAATAATATAAATTATACAAGTGCAGATGTTAATAAGTAATACAAAATCTTATAGATGGCTTTTTTCTATACTGTAGCTTATACTTGGTTAGAGATTCATAATACTGGGGAGATTTACAATTATTTTAAATGGGCAAACTTTACATTTATTGAAAGTATCACTATAAAAGTAGCCTAACTTCACATTACATGAGAATTTGAAATGTTATTTATACTATTGGTTTGATTACAAAATAAATCAAACCATGGAATAAAGGCTAATCTTAAAATATTTTCAAACAATAGTGGATTAAAAAAAGAAATGTAAAAACTTCTTTCCTTTCAGAAAAAAAAAATATCTTTTTTCTGCCTCGTGAAATGGCCAAGCACTGTTTATCTCTGAAAAATTCATTGTTCTGAAAGTGATGAAGTGGATGGCAACGGATTCGGTTTCAAAAAAAAAAGAGTCAGAATATTTAAAATTACGGGAGCTCTAAGTCTAACTTGTTCCATTCTTATATCATTCTTATTGTTTTCAAGTACACAAACATAATTTCAAAATTGGGCTTTTAGGATTCAAGGAAATCTAAAATGTAATACCACTTTTGATGATGTAAATACTCATCAAAAATCAATGAAGAATTTTTTTTAATCCTTAGAATACTTATTATTTAAAAAAAATACATTGATGACTGCAAATTGACTATTGATTATTACAATTAAATACTATTTTCATGATTAGGAAAATAAAAAATTCGCAAGTACATCTATAATGTTTAAAGATACAACTAGGTCAGTTGATGCCTGGAGACTAATAAAACAAAAATAAATATTCTGGAATTTTCTTTTCAGCACTTTATTAAAATACTCCAACTCCGAAAACTCGAAACAACTAAACTTCTACAATAAATTTTCTGTAAAAATAAAATCGAAGAATTCTCTCTAAGTGTTCTAAAATCTAAATGCGAACATTTTGTTCCCATGGAAACAAATATCCTAAGGCTAACCAACAAACGTGTCTTCTTCACTAAACTTAACAATTCAATCCAAGTAACAAGTAGTAGACTCAAACTGCCTCAAGCTGCTTTTCTCTATCAATAAGAGTTTTATAAAAGCAACATTTTTTTTTTTCTTAAATGTATTCCAATCTCATGTAAATAAAATACACGGTTGTCAAATGCATTTCAGAGATCGCCTGAAAAATAATAAGACAAGAAAAAAAGAAAACTATGCTGAAAGAAGCTGTCAGTGCATGACTTCGTAATGTCATTATAGGAAAGGCGAAAGGAAAAAAATAAGCAGTTTTTTTCTGACACAAAAAGTATTATTATAAAAAAGGAAGAAAAGAATACCTATAGAAATGCATGAATTTGAATTTAGCATAGCTTTCTGTCATAGATTTCTTTTAAAACTGTAATCCATTTCAGTTCAATTTAAGAGGTCTTGTTGCCAAACTTCATTTTGTCTGTCAAGATTTAACGTTTTATGGCTTCCAGATATCATTTTAAAAAATCGTTTGCTGCTTCCAGCTGTTGAAACTAGCAACATCAAACTGTCACATTGAATTCATGTAGCTTAAGGGAAGATCTACAAGAACGAATTTCAATGTAAGAACAAACATATTTTACTGTTCAGTTTTTACTAGTAAAACAGACACAGAAAAAAACGTTAACAGATAATGGCTTCCGATAACAGCATACAAACTATCTTAAATTTTAAAGTAACATTTTATTATTGAAAGTAAGGATTTACAAAAAATGATATGACGTGACATGATTTAAAGAAGGCGACTTTGCCTTTATACTATTTTATAATAGCAATGGAAAAATAAGGATATGTTCCAATTGCTATTTGTGCAAGGAAGTCTGTATAAATTTTTTGAAATAATCTACGTGCTACAGTATCTTTCTCCAGTAGGACCTATTTATTGCTAGAATTATATTCGAATAACTTTTATCTGTTTCCTGTTTCCCAATGATTTCCAGCTTATAGGCTTACGATAGACTAGGAAGCATGGAACGGATTTTTCCTATTTTAGGTACTGCTTTCTAAAAACAGAAGATGAAAAAACATATACTAAGAATTCTTTTTAAAAACGAGAAACAAAAAAAGTAAAAGTACTGATAAAGAGCATGGTGATTGAACAATCATGAGATCAAAATTCTTTACTTATATATATCTATACTAATATTATAAATGTGAATGGTTGGATGGATGGATGTTTATTATACAATCACGGCAACTTTTTATTTCGATTAATTGAGCAGTTAATTTTTTATTAATTAAAACCTAACTTTATCGCCAAAAAGCCGATTCCAAATCCCGCCAAATATGAGTAAGTCTCCGTTTTTCTTTTTTTTTTCCTAACAGTAATCAGTTTAGGCTTAGTGAGATTTCGACAGATTATTTCAAACAATTCTATATATTTCCTTTGTGTTTGATGTATTTAAAATCAAATGTTGTTAATTAATCGATCTTTCGGATTCATTCTGAAGTGCTCTTAAATGAAAAGAAAACAGAATGAAGGAAATAAAAATATTCTCATCTGCATTGCGTTACCCCAACTGGCGTAGGGAAAGTCAGACATGTGCGTTACTCCAACTGGCGTTGAAAGTTCGAGCGTGATTGTTGCAACTGCTTTTTCATTTAAATTGAAAGTTTAAAAATTATGTGTATAATACTGTTATAGGTATCCCGATCTCGGTAAATAAATAATATAGATTTGACCGGACTTCATGTGCTGTTTTGTTTTATTTTTGGTATACAACGTAAATAAATTGATTTTACGTTAGTTATGTGTTTTTGTAATTAAATTTCTTTTATGCTATATATTTCCGTATATAAAGGAAATAATATATGCTTATACTTTTAAATGTATCGTTTTTCGTAGATATACATCAAAATTTAAACGCGAACAGAGTCGCTGACAATAGCTAGTATATT
>JAPMOQ010047630.1:2770366-2790549 GCA_026543055.1 Argiope trifasciata | reverse complement strand
TATATATATATATATATATAGTTCTAAGTAGAATTTTCGCAAAAAGTCAATTTACATATCTTTACCATTCGTTAGATGTTTTAACAATCGAAATTGGAAAAAAAAATGAACATCCCAGTGATGCACTTTATTATTTTATTTAGCCACAATGTGTAACAACTACTAAACGTATTGAGACAACTGATAGTTTTATCGACCAATTATCAATCTGACGGGGATATTTTAATTTTTACAATGAAACAGCTAAATAATAAGAATATAACGTTTCTTGTTTGCACACATAATTTGTAAGCATGCATTGTTACGAATTTGTAAGATTGCTTCCCTACGTGGTATATCACTTTATAAAGAAGATAGTTTTACAAATTTAATACAAATTTAATTTGGTTGCTGAATGAATCAATCATCTCTGATCAATGATCTCTGGTCTTGTCGATAAATCTATCGGTAATTTGGCGACAAAAATACAGGATCCTGAGTACACAATCTTGGTGATGGCTCGATTAGGATTCGATTTCCGAAATTATTTTCTGATATTTAACTTCCAATCTCTGAACCTATAGAATGCGAAGGCGTACAGGTAAAAATTAGTCAATAATAAGTAATCGGTAGTTGAATTGAGCTCAGGCGAATAATCGTGCGAAGTCTCTTTTTGGAATGTCGATCAACAGTTAGTTTTTCCGACATGCTTAACTTTATCGAAATTGTTTAATACGGATTTGCTATTTATGTGTGATTTATTTCTGTAAATGGTGATTTGAGTAAGCTTCATCTGTGTTATGTTACCTTTTTTTGATCGCTCAAAATAATTCTTAAATGAATTTTAATTTTTGCTTCCATAGAAATTTTGTCTATCATCTTTTGGTATTTTTTGTTGTTGTTGTTGTTGTTGCTGTTGTTTTTGTGTAGTTTCTAAATTTTCGAGAGCATGGCTAAGAAATATCGTTGTTAGATTCTTTAACCTCATCGAAATCAAATAGCTTTTTCTCTTTTTAATCAAACATATATATAATGGCGTTTAAATAGTCCAATGATAGGAAATTCGATATTGATAAAATCAGTTATAATAAAACAAAGAATGAGATTAGTACTCATATATCTTCCTCCAAAAAATTTTTATTATACGTAAATACGAATGAGCTGTTTTGATTATCAACTTCTTCGTCAATATATCACGATTTTGCTTGATTTTAAATAAGTATTTTATTCATAACTTACTTTTATGATCCTCTACGCTACGCAATTTAAACCTCAAAATGTAATAAATATTGAAGATCAACTAGCAGTCTTAATCCTTTCTTTGTTTTGCATATAAACCTTTCTATTAGATACATAATAGACCATGGTATCATAATATCATTGCAAATATAACTCTAAAAATAATCAGCCTTATAATTCCACCCTGTAATTTTATAAACTGTAGTTTCTTTTGTGTAAATTATGCAGATAATAAACTAAATCTTTTTTTTATTTTAAGCAATAGAAGATAACATGTGATTGAATATCTCATAAAACAATGAAAACGACCATTCAACAATGAAGATTATTATTAAAAATAGTGCAAAAAATATTTTTTATAAATTTTTAAAATTTTAATTAAAAAACATTTTAATTATTGGGATGCTATTATTTGTAAACTATTTTGGAAGATATCATAGTATAACTTCAAAACCTCAGATTTTGCAATACAAAATAGGAATTTCCTAAGTTAAATTTGATACAAATTACCGAATTTTTAGTTAAATCCCTATCTTCAAAGAGATAGTCTCTACTTTTGTAACGAATTTGTGATGGTGATATTGCTAAAATATGACAACGTAACTACATTAATAATAATGTATTTAAATTTATTATTATTGTTATCATGTGAAAACATTATCTAGTCTTCATTAAGAGGCTTGGAATAATTGAATTTCGGAATATGAAAAGCAACCAACTATTGAAGCCACAAAACTCCACGGCAACAAATTGTTGAAGCTTCAAAATGTGAAGGCAACTACTCATTAAAGTTTCAAATTGCGAAATCAACTAATTGGTGATTTATCTGTTTTATCGTGTGAAAACATGATATTGTTTTCGCTTGAGGTTTTTGGAGCCTCAATTTTAAAGTCTCATTTTAAAGGAGAACCTTCAATTTTAAAGTCTCACAATAAGTAGGCAACAAATTGGCTATTTATTCCTTTGTATGTTTGCTTCTTTAATAGCAAATTCGGTTGCGTTTTTCTTTTGTTGTTGTTTTGTTGTAATTTTTCGCATAATGTCGGACTAAAATCAACATAATAAATACAAATTTGATAAAACATTTTATAATGCGTATATTAAACACAAACTCTCTGATTACTCACTGCATAGTGATGATAAAAAAAATTCCATAATTTTTTTTAATTTCTTTATAAACATGTATTGCTTAAATTTGTTTTATGTTATTTATTTTTTATTTATAATATAAAATTTATTTTTCATATTTTTTGCATTTTAATGTTTTTTATTTAATTTAATTAAGTAATTTATTCTGTATTTTTGTTTTTATTATACATTTATTTTATTTTTATTCAATTACTTATTTCTTATACATTTTTATATTTATTATACATTTATTTTTTGTTTAATTTAATTTATTTATTCATTATATATATTTTATTCTTATTATACATTTATTAATATTTTTTTAATTTAATTCATTAAATTATTGTATATTTTTAATATATATTTTAATTTATTTTATTATATTTTTTATATTTTTATTTTTTATTGTATTTATTTATTTTTTATTTATTTAAGAAAAGAGGAGTACAAATTATTTCTGTTCTACTTTCTCAATACTTATATTTTGAGTACTTTAAACAGAACTATAAAAAATTTTTCAGATATATATTTCCACTGGGCGCCTCTAATTTTTTTAACCTAATTTTGAAACTCGACAGCATGTTAATTTTTATTCTCGTTATCAAAAAAAAATCCTTCATTACTATTTTTCAAGTGTCTTTCTGCTAGCATCCAAGACTCCCTTTGAGACAACAAATATTTTATGTTTTCCAATGAAATTCAAGACTCTTACGTAACTAAACGTGGCGCCAGGTCAATTATGAAGAAGAAAAATTGATGAAACAAGGATATGCAGTTGTTTAGAAAAATCTGAAAAAGAAAAATTGGTGTCGTTGAGTGTTTCACATAACTAGAGCCGTCTGCTGAAGAATGGAGTCAATTCAATTTCAGTCCATTGTATTTCGTTAAAATGAAAGCAGTATATCAGACAATTCTCAGACGCTTCACAAAGAAATGACACGAGTTTTGACTAGAATAATTAAATTGTTTTTTATTAAATAAAACTTTAAAACAATTGAGTTATAATAGTTGCAAAGGATGCATATGGAACTGTACAATTTACGTATGTAAAATTTAAGTATGATATGCACTGTCAAATTAAACTTAAATTTTGCGCAATGCTTATTTATAAATATTTTAAACACTAATTATAAGTCCAATTCAACATTAATTACATTCCAATATTCAACATTAATTACAAGAAAAAAATTTACTGGATTTAGTATTATTTCCTTCATGTTTTCGAATTCTTCAATTCAACTCTTAATTTCAAGAACTTTAATTTATACACTGTTATGTTTAGCTTATGCACACTTTAGATCTTTACAATATGCACTGTCCAATGAAACTTAAATTATGCACAATACTTTTTAAAGATATTTTAATCTGATTATAAATTCAATTCAGAACATTTTCTAATGAACGATTTAGTAATAATTCTTTACTCCATGTCTTCGAATGCTTCATTTTAATTCTGAATTTCAAGAATTTTAGTTCATGAACTTCACAGTATATACTAACCGATAAAACTTAAACTTAAACTCTTTAGTGGTTTATAAATATTTTTAAATATTAATTATAAATGTAATTCAGAAAAAATTTTGTTGAACGATTTCATAATAATTCTTTACTTTATATTTTCGTATTCTTCATTTCAGTTCTTAATTTGAAGAACTTAAGTTTATACACTGTTATGTTTAGTTTATGTACACTTTAGGCCTTTATAATGCGCACTGTTCAACTTAGATTTCGCACAATACTGGCTTTTAAATATTTTAAACAATAGTAAGAAATTCAGTTGAGGAATTTTTTTATTTCCCGATTTAATAATAATTCTTTACTCCATATTTCAGAATTTTACATTTCAATTTTTAATTTCAAGATCTTTAGTTCCTAATCTAAAGAGTAGAAAAAAAAAATATCTGCTCATGGATTCAAAACATTTTCGATGAAATACTTTAGATATCTAAGCTTTAAATAAAGCTTAGTCAATTATGGCAAATGAGCATTTTATTTTTCTTCTAAAACTTACCGCATCGATCAATTATAATTACACTCAATTTTTCGATCTATAAAATTACTAGTTACTTAATTTTCTGTGCAATTTTCTTGAACGTTTTAGGAAATTCCTCGCTAATTGGTTGAAACCATTACTCGAACTCTATCCAAAAAACACCACCCTCTGCAGAGAATTAGTTCAAATAATTAAATTTGAATAATTATTACTACTTGTCTTTTATGTAATAATTGTTCAGTGGAATATTTTTTATCATTTTACGAGAGGAATTAATTAGAAAATACTGTTCTACTATCCTCCAGTGCTTTGTAATAATTATATCGAAAAAGAATGAATACAATGTTGTTTATATTTGCATTTAAACATTACTATATTCTAGTTAAGAATTAATTTCCTCACTTAACTATTTAAGAAGATACATTTTCTCTGTTACTTACTTAATAAAAAATATATTCCAATTTCTAAAAATAAATATTTATTAATAAAAGAATTACTCTGTAAATACTACATAAATGCACCATGTTATCAAGTTTTCAAAACGAATCATTGAAATCTTTACTTTTTAAATTTATGGGTATCTTACTGGTTTTCATATTTGTATTTTATTATCTAACGGACTAACTAAAGATTTCATCTTCATCGTTTTAAAAAACAACAATGGAATTTAGATTTAACAATTTAATGATAATATCTTTTCGCGTATTACTCATGTTTTATTAAAATATCATAAGTAATTAGAAGAATGAAGACACATAAAAGAATGAATTTTTTAATTACAGCATATGATACATAGTATCAGAGAATAACAAGTTGAGAACAGACACATTTAACCCATATTCATTTCGGTGTTAAAACTCAACATTTTAAATGACACTTACGAGATATAATGTTAATGAAAGTAATATAATATGAACAAATCTATTCAATTTTATATATGAAAGCGTGTTTACCATGATTGAAAAAATTTACTTCTATCGAGGATTCATCAACTCTAAGTTCCATTCCAAAGAAGAAGTTAAGTGGATGAATTTCCAGTCACAGGAGTGTTGTCAGTAGTTACATCTGACATATTTCGTTTATTTCTAAACAATCTAATGATTTTTCCGATTTTCTCATATTCTTCTATCAATAATTCCTCTGATGGTCCTTGATGCTTAAGATAAATGTATTATAAGCTATATTTTGAATTGAATTTCCCAATTTATTGATGAAAATTGAATATATATCATGAAGCTCTTGTCTTCGACCAGTTGGATCAAGAACATCATATAGATTCATAATTTTGATGCCTGTTTAATTTTTATCAGATTTTAATTACATTGCTTGTTACATTTTCAATTTCCTATACTTTCACGCACGCATACTTTTAAATTAATAATTACGCAGATATATTCCTA
The DNA here is from genome assembly GCA_026543055.1 of Argiope trifasciata. Classification (NCBI taxonomy): domain Eukaryota; kingdom Metazoa; phylum Arthropoda; class Arachnida; order Araneae; family Araneidae; genus Argiope; species Argiope trifasciata. The sequence goes on along the minus strand of JAPMOQ010047630.1, from coordinate 2,784,810 downwards.
TAAAAGACACAGATTCAAAATTCTAAGAACATATACTGGGATTAATTAATATAATTACCTTTTTGAATTATAATATTCAAATATTTATTCTATCCGTATAAGAAGGTCGATAAATAGTCTACCTGATCACAGATTTGATTCATCATTCAAATACACACAAATTGTGTGGCAAAATCATTCTCTCCCGCATTAACTAGAAAATTTCTAAAATTATTGCCACGAATTTGTTGTCTATCTATATTAAAGCAACCACTCGTTATGCAATATAATAAAGATTACAGCGCAACCGCGCAACCTGGAGGAAAAAAAACAGCGCTCGTTCCTGTCTTGAAAATTATTAAAGATGCGGGAATAAAGAGTTACTTAAAAATTATAGAGCATCTTTAATTTAATATTAAAATAATACCTTGAATTTTTAATGATTCTATGAGCAAACCGTAAAAAAAAACACATTTGTTTGGTATAAATGTAAGGTTTAACAATTCGTGGTAACAAAAATCAATTTTTAAGCATAAACGTAACTCGATGGCGTAAAGCAATTTGCATACTAAAAAAAAATATAGTACTCATGATAACAATTTGTTCTGTTTCGCTCTCTCTTTCTCTAATGTTATTCTGGTGTTGAAAGTTATAATTAAACAAAAGCATGTTTTCACGATTTTTTCTTCGCATTACTGCAGACAAGGTGTCTTTTTGTACATTCTAGCATGTGCGTGTGGGCTAGCACGAGCCGTGTATGCGCTGTGTTCCAGCCATTTAACTTACTGATTTTAAGAGTTGCAGAGTTCCGTTATGCAGGGATGAACATGTAAACAGTCCCCAATTCGATAAATTTCGTCTAAATTTCATAGAAATATGCTATCTGAGTATTAAGGCCAAAATAATAAACCTCAATCTGTTGTATTTTGTCTAAATTTCAAGTTTCATTGATATATATAATCGAAATACAAACCAGTTTAATTTTATTGTCTCGTTTCTTGTTTCAAGTTACCTTATTTACAGACAAACATAATTTTTTCGAACCTACAAATTCTTTTAAATGTGGAAATTCGTCGAAAATTCCCGGCCAATTTGTTTTAACATTTACAAGATTCTCCCCTTGGGTATGTAAGGAATTAAAAGAATTCTGAAGTGCTAAAATATACTCTGCCTTCTGTGTTGCAAGTTTCATCAAAAGAATTATCTCCCAGAGTTATAAATCTCCTTAAATATTCACTTATTTCTCCCAAAATATTTATAAAATACAATAAAGGAAATACATTACAATAAATAAAATACATTATATCTATTAAACTTATAAATAAGACGACATTCTTTCATCTATAATATCATTACGCCTCTAAAATATTTATCTAAATTATCTAACTCGCTTTCACATTCATTAAGCGTTTATTCCGTATCTGATACTTCTCTCCACAAGGAAAGATTCCTTTAAATCTTAACTCAACATCTTCTTTAGAAAACCGATATCATAAATCGTATTCCTCTCGGGGTCCCCAATCCATCCCCGAATCTACAACCCCCCTCCTCTTCACCTACCCCCACAACATCTCAGAATTTCCATCTAAAGCACGAAACTTCCGAAAGACAATTCGAACTTGTCAAGAATCTCAGATGTTTAAGATGCGGTGTCAAAGTAAATAGTGAAATCAAATATTTACTTACACTTCAAACGACAAACGCACCAAAGAAAAGCGAAGAAAGAAGATTTATGCCTCACTAACATATTCTTGCCTGCATTATTAAATTAATAATGGAGGAAAAGGGATTGTCTTTCAGAGATATGACGTCTTCTTTATCTTCTGAATAGGGTGTTTATGATATAAGAACTCACATAAGAAAATAGAAATTATTTGAGCATCGCTATTATGTCAGAATTGTTTAGGATTGAGATAATTATCCAGAGTTCGTCATGGCATTAACAAATCACTCGAAAAGACGCATGTTATTGCGAGAATTAAGTTTTATAGATTGATATGACGATTCGATAAAGAAATCGAAACTTGGCAATAATTAGCGATGAAATCACTTGAGAGAGATAAGCATATGGTGAGTTCACAATTTTCTGTATTCTCGATTAATAATTATATTATCATAATTTGAGTTCATCTATTAAAAAGCGTCCTACTAGTTTTTTTCAAAATAAATAAATATTTTAATTCTTATATGAGGTTTTTTATTAATATAAGGAAAAAAAGATATTTTTGAAATACATACGCAGCTTTTGAAGAAAAACCATATTTTGATGTAAAGTTTAGCATTTATTTACAAAAATTAGGATTGTTATTGAGAAAATATTTGCAATTTTTTCATTGTAAAATTGCATGTGTAACATATTTTAGAGTGAAAATAATTATTATCTAATAATCATGTTCAAAATTAAGATTTTTGTGGGTAATATGTGAAATCTATGACATTTTATAATTTCTTTTCAACAATTTACATTAAACATTTATAAATGCATTTCTAGAACATTCAGCATCAAATCCACCATAAAATGTGCATAACATAATGAGCACTAATTTAAATTTTAGTAAGACATCTGAATTCTGTTAATGAAATATACCGATATTCGTAGATTAGAATTATGAAAAATAACTCATTCATTAGAAAATGCATCCAAAGTTTTTAAATGCTTATAAATAGGCACATATCAATAGTTTGGTATAACTTGGCTTCTAATTGACATAGAAACAAAATAAAGATACCTTTAGACATAAAAAAGTACCCATCTTTTGAACATGCAACAAAATAAAAAAGCGAAGTTTCACTCAAATTTAGGTTTTCAACCTATATATCTTTTAATTCATAAACTATACATCTGTGACGATATCATCAATTTGATTAAATTATTTCATGCAGATTCCTAAAAGTATTCTTATTTACTTTAGGTAGTTAGTAATATTACATATTGCATTGATTATCAATGTATATTTATATAATCTCTATTTTAATATTGAAAGCTAATGTCTACTCTATCTAATATCCCAATTCTTTAGAAAAAGGTGTATAATTGCAATTGAAACAATGGTTTAAATGGTATAAGAAAATATATTTTAAATTTTTTCAGCCAATTAATGATTTTTTGAAGAAATTGCAAAACAAATTTTATTACGGCTGTTTCCGATCCTATTATTCACTTATAGTATAGCATTAAAGGCATGATTATAATTTTCACACGAAAAATATCTCTTCGAAAGAAAAAACGGAATATGGAGCTTTGAATATCAATATTTTAGATCAGAGGTGTCCAAACTACGGCCCGCGGGCCAAACCCAGCCAGCCAAGTGATTTTATCCAGCCCGCGGAGGGTTTTAAAACATAATGATGTTTTCGCCCAAACCCTTCCATTTTCATAAAGGTATATCGAAAAACTACGTGGCCAACAAAACGGAGTTGTACCTGACCAAACACAAATGTCTACCGCGCTGTTAAGTTATAAGACTAAATAAAAAAATATATTTCGGTAACTCAAACATAAAAGAAATTTTATACGCATGTGAATTTTGATTATAAGCAGTCTTATTGACTGAATGTAATTTTACGCATTTTCCGTGCTGCGACGAATTTAATAAAAGAACTGAAGAACAATTTCCAATTGCATTTGCAGTAAAGATCCTCGCCGATTTAAAAGAAAAATTTCAAAAGCGATTTTCTGATTTGGACATGAATTCAAAAGAAATTCGGCTGTTCCAAAATCCATTTGATTGCAACGTTGCTGAAATTTCAAGCCAGCTTCAAATAGAAATTATTGATCTTCAAGCAAACGAACAAATCAAGGACAAATACAAGGAAGGAAACTTAATAGATTTTTATAAATATTTGGATGCAAAAGAGTTTCCAAATTTGAAGAAATTTGCTCGTAAATTCATTTCAATGTTTGGGGCTATTTACGTGTGCGAACAAACTTTTTCTCGAATGAAGTATCTCAACTCAAAATATAGAGCAAATTTATCTGATGATCATTTGCAGTCATTGCTTATGATTGGTGTAACAAATTTTGATCCCAACTATAAAGACATTCTTCAACAACAACAAAAACAGTTTCATCATTCGCATTAGAAGTTGCATGAAAATATTTCAATTTATATAAAATAATTATATAATTATACTTTGTTTGTTTAGTATTTTGTATTTTCAAGTTACAATAAAATAGTATTAATTAATAGTATTTAATGCTACTTTACTCATAATGATATTTTTCAATTTGTATATACATGTGGCCCATATAACATGGATCTAATTTCGATCCGGCCAGTGCCGCGAAAAGTTTGGACACCTCTGTTTTAGATCCTTTCAACTGCTGTCTTAAAGAAGATTTCCCTGTTATTGAACCAATTATTCCTATTAAGAAATCTACAAATCTTAAAGTAGATTACCCAGTCGCTGTTTTAAAGTTTATCTAAATAAAGAAAAATGTTCAATCAATATTATAAATTAACCAGTATTTCTTCCTGAAAATCATTGATTGCTCGATAATAATTGATTCTTCTAATAATGATTACTCTATAATAAGGAATATCAAAATGGTCGGGATATTTTGCTTAAAATATTAAAGTGGCGAAACTGTTTTAATGTATATGATTTAATAAGGTAGGAGAACTGAATAAAAACATTTAAATTTAGACCGCGGTTACAGTGAATACAATGTATATGTGTGACTCTTTGCTCTTTTTAATTGAATATGATAGAAAAATTATTTAAAGTATTTGAAAGTGTGAGAAATATCTCAAATTCGGCCGAGTTCGTGGACTAACCTCCCAGGATAAAAGGATAGAAATGGAAGTTTGAAAGTTTTATTTATCCGTAACTTTCTTATATTTGAAAATAGAAAACTATATAAAATCAAACAAGTCATTGAGTAACCATAATAAACCAATTTTGTGATGAGAATGGTCTTCTCTCACCCTTCAATTTCTGTTTTTTATTAACCTTAACATGTGATATTTTGTTAGAAAAGTTGCATCCCTTATATTTTTCTTTCTCCATCCTTATAACCCCATATCTTATAAAATTAGAGCACAAAATGATTGCATGTAATACCGAACTGGAAACAATTACACAGTTCATTTTTGAAACTAGCAAGAAATTTCTGAAGAATATAAATAACCGTGAGTTTCTAGTATCATTCGTTAAAAAATAACACAAGATTGATTAAAGCCAAACCAAACCAGACAAAAAATTAACAATTGTAATTTGGAATAAATACCAGCAAAAAAATCGAATTTGAAAACCGTCAGCCTAAAAGTTTATTATATAAACAAGCAAACTTAAGCAAAAAAATAAAAAAATTACAATTAACTTTTCTGAAATAAGGTGTTTTTCAGGCTTAAATGTTGAAAAAATATATCTGTATGCATTTTTTAATTATGTTTCGCTGAATTCAATGTTCTTTAATGTAAATCACTTTATACCTACTAAAAATAGAAAATATCAAATTTAATTTATAAAAATGAATGACTGCTAGCTGTGCGCTATGAATTTGCTTTTAAAAAATTATTCAAATAAGTTCATTAAATGAAGATACGATATTGCGCAAATCACGGGCCTATTGTTTTGAACTTATCAGAAAAGCACGAAAAAAAAAAGATATGATATGATGAAAATTTTTAATGAAGTATATTTTTTCACTGCTATCTATTTTTCGAGTTAAACATTTTTTTCTTATCAAGAATATTACAAAAAATTAATTAATTATAAAAAAGGAATTTGGAATACGTTAAGATAAAAAAAAACCGTTTATTAAAATAAGTCTATTAAATTTGAGACTGCATTTACATTCCATAAAAAAAAGATTTCTAGAACTAAGGGGAATGCACGTGAAGAATCCTTCCTCCTTGCCCCTCAAACCCAATTATCTAATTTAGGTTAAATTTTTAGCCAAATGATATTTAGAGAGCTAAACAAGAGAAGAATCCCTAATAAACGGTATTTATTATATATAAAGCCAAGAAAATGTTTATAAAACAATGGAGATAATTCACATGATAAATATAAATGTGCAATGTCATCTAAATTTTAACAATCAATTGTTATACCCTGTGAAATAATACCGTTCTGTCCAATTAAAATTACCTTTAAACACATACATGCTATAATGCATGCATTGCGTACTAATAAAATCATGTTTAGTGTTAAAGATCATTTAAATTTAAGAATTTCTTCTATGTTAAAACACATTTAGCCTAACTAAATCTAACTAAATTCCACTCTTTACAATCAGTAGACTCGCAAGTGTAATACTACTTTTAAGCGCATCCATAAATTAAATCAAAACAAAACACTCAGATTATATTTTTTATTGAATATGAAGTGTGAAAAAAATATTTAAATATTTTGACTAAACTATGACATCTTTCATTATGCTCACTGTTGTTCAAAATCAAAAATTCCATCAAATTCTTAGTTTAGTTATCGTTCATAGTTTAGCTTAGTTATGTTAATGTACAGTTTCAAAGCAACACTATGGCTATAGTGTTCTTTTAAAACACTATGGCTATAGTGTTGTTTTAGGACGGACCTCGCAATGTTAAGCCTTAGATAAAGAGGAAAACATTGGAGCGTGCATCCAATTTTCCAAACTTCAGCATCACATCAGCGGGAGTTCGATTTAACGTGTGGGTCTTATGGAGAATCAGATCAAGAGAATGAAACCGAGACCTTAAAACCGGACCATTGCAACCGTTGATATCATTTATATATGAATATTTAGTCAATTAAAAATAATTTCAGACACAAATTATTTTTTATGGACCAACAAACCTCAGTCTTTATCTTATTCTTGCATCTGTCTTACACACATACGCACATACATATATACACTGAAGTGACAAAAGTCATGGGATAGCAATATGTAAATATACAGATGACTGTAGTATCGCAGCGAAAAAGTATACATTCGCAGTTTGTTTTCCAGAGCTTTCATTTGTGTTCAAGTTATTCATGTGAACAGGGTTTTTGTGATTTATGGCGGCACGACGAGAATTAACAGACTTTGAACGTGGAATGTTAGTTGGAGCTTGACGCATGGGTCATTCCATTGCGGATATCTTTAGTGAATTCAACATTCCGAGATCCACAGTATCAAGAGTGTGCCGAGAGTATGAAATTTCAGGCATCACATCCCATCATGGACAGCGCAGTGGGCGACCACCTGCACTTAACGACCGAGACCACCAACGTCTGTGTAGAATGGTAAATGTTAATAGACACGCAACACTTCGTCAAATAACTGCAGTAATCAATGTGGGACGTACAAGTGACGTGTCCTATAGGACTGTGCGACGAAATTTGTCTTCCTTGGGCTATGACAGCTGAAGACCGACTCGAGTGCCTTTACTGACAGCACGACATCGCCTGCAGCGACTCTGCTGGGCTCGTGAGCATATCTACTGGTCCCTAGACCAGTGGAAAACCGTGGCGTGGTCAGATGAGTCACGATTTCAGTTACGAGCTGATGGTAGAGTTCGAGTGTGGCGCAGACCCCACGAAGCCATGGACCCAAACTGTCAGCAAGGCACTGCTCAAGCTGGTGGTGGATGCATAATGGTGTGGGCTGTTTTTACATGGCATGGACTCGGTCCTCTGGTGCAACTGAACCGATTATTGACTAAAAATGGTTATGTTCAGCTGCTTGCAGATCACTTGCAGCCATTCATGGACTTCACGTATCCACACAATGATGGGATTTTTATGGATGACAATGCGCCATGTCACCGGGTCAGAACTGTTCGCGATTGGTTTGAAGAACATTCCGGACAATTCCAGCGCATGATCTGGCCACCTAGATCGCCCGATATGAATCCCATCGAGCACTTATGGGACATCATCGAAAGGTCCGTTCGTGCCCGAACTCCTGCACCATCCACACTTTCACAATTATGGACGTCTATACAGACAGCATGGCTCAATATTCCTGCAGAGGACTTCCAACGACTTGTGGACTCCATGAGACGTCGAGTTGTTGCACTTCGCCGGGCAAAAGGAGGACCGACACGATATTAACAGTCATCCCATGACTTTTGTCACTTCAGTGTATAATACCTACAGACCCTAGTGTACGTACAAGCTAATATCCACTAGGTAATGTCTAAAATTACTGCATCTCAATGCTTGATTTTCCATATTTGTTGAATAAAATAATTGTATATAAATTAATAAGAGAGTTATTATTTCTATCCGTTATCTTTCAGAACTAGAGGAATAAAGTTCTTAGTTGTCATATTTTGAAATATGCATCTATGACTAACATCCCTATCTATTTCATTATTTCGATATCCTCCTCATATTTTTGTTTTAATTTATGCTCTTATTATTTAAACATAAAGAACATATTTCTTTTTAAAGAAATCTTTGTCTATTTAAAACCTTCCGTTAGGATTATTAGGAATATTTAAGCACCGAATAAAACTTTTTAAATCGATTTACACAAAATCTATGATCAAGAGACCAATATTCCATAAAATGTTCCATTTGACCGTATTGAAACCTTATATTACTGACTTATATTCCATCCGTTTTTTTTTAATCTTATTTCAATGTAAAACAAAATAATTATCAAATTCAATAATGATCAAGATCAGAAACTAACATAAAAACCTCATATCTAGCGGAACTTTAATTATGTATTGCACAACTTGTATCCAGCTCTTTAAGAAATTCCTCCACTTCAAATCACTCCTGAGTGGCAGGCCTCGAGTTTATTCAGATACCAGCAATAAAACAAAACTCGGTGCCGTTTATTTTATCTCGAGGGAAACGCCACACCGTCCGTGTACTTAACAAGTTCTTAACCCGCCCACAGAACTTGTGAAAAATAACTTCCACCCGACCCACCCATGCAGCCAGCTCATCACACCCTTCGCATGCAAAACTAGTTGACCCCGTAAGACCTTTCGCGTGTGTTCGAAAGCATGCCTTTTGGCACTCGTGAAATCGGTAGGCAGTCATGGAATCAAAAGAAAAAAAGAATGAAAAGCTGTTTTCTTTTGATCATCTAATAGTTTGCTGAAGGTTTTGAACCAGAATAATGAAATGCGTGTTACATTTCTTTCTTGGGTTTTTATTGCTTTTTAAAGAATATTTGCTTCCTGCCAACTCCTTAGATTTCAAAAGGCGTAGTAAAGAGATAGTTACAGTATAAAATGTTTTTGTATACTCCCATTCTCAACAAACGATAGTTAATTTTGATGGTTATAAACGTTTGTAAGAGCTGGTGATTAGAAGACAGTCAATTGCTAGGTGGTCTTAAAAAATCAATGAATCGGAATCAATCCCAAAAAATTTGGTGCAGAAACAAAGGAATTCAAATAATTAATGCTTTGTAATAACTGCTATGAATAATTCAACTGCAGCCAGTCACTCCGTTACCCAAAACTAAGCTAAGTCTTTGAAAAGAATAAACAGGGATCATTGTGACCCGCTTTTATGCTCATTAATTTACCAACTTTAACTTAATAGGAGAACAGTAAACAAAAGTTCATATTATCTTCAAACAGTTGGTAAAAGACTAAAAATATTTTCCATTATGTTTTAACTTTCTTTAATGTTTAATGTATTGTAATATTATGTTACAATTATCACTATCCACAATGAGCCATTCTCTAATTGAGTTCGATGCATTCATCCGAAACTGACGAAGTATTCAGTAAATCTTCCCCGTTTCGATATAATAGTCACTAGTATCGGGTGAAATATTCTTTTTGTGATTTTTGGTTTAAGTAGGAATTCATATGCACGACACCTAATTTGCACGCCATTATCCATCCACCCGGCCACTATATGATCAGAGCTCTTCTAATTTCCTTGTTTTAACATTTGGAATGTTTTGGGAATTACAATATCTATTTAGTCTTTCTATGCAGCCTTTTTTGCATATTCAACAACTCTCACGGTTCCATGTATTCTGATTATATCCTTTATCAAATCTGATCTATTTAGCTTTTCTGGAGTTTCCTTTAATTTTGGTGTTCGTGGATTTCATTTCTTGAAGGGTTGACATAGAGCCTGAGAATTTAGAACATTTATGCCAGTTCTCCAACCCCTCACAATAATCAACTGCCTTTTTTATCGCTAAGATTTCAACTCAGTAATTTGTAGTATAAATAGAAATATGAAATGGTTTTTTTATCTGTTCCCCTACCTTGAATGTATGCTAGCTACCATTGCCGAACCTGTTCTTTTACCATTTTTTATCCATTAGTGAATATTTCAATCGTTTTAATATGCTATTCGACCCTTCAATGGAGTTTAAATTTGAGCTAATTTTTTATTTAAAAAAAGTATTTGCTATTTCTTAAAGTTTTATGAGTGTAGCCGAATAGATTTTCAATCTTAAAGAAAATAGAATTAAAACACAAATCTTTGAATTTTAGTCAATACCTTTGTTGTTATTGTTACTTATGGCACTTTACTAGCTGGCTGTGAGAAAGCTATCAGTTATTTAAGCTTAAATCAGCCACCCTTGTTTTTTCAGTAGCATCAACTAGGGCGAAGAGTACGACTTTAGCTACTTCATGTTTCACATTCGCTTGCACAACCCATTTTTACAGGGAGGGCACATTCAGACTACTCACAGATATAACATATAATTACCATATCCGAGCAGGGACTCGAGCCTGAGACGGCCAGATCACATGGAAAACATGCTACCTCTATGCCAAGAAGCCGGTCGGTCAATACCTTTAAGTTAATAATCAGAGTATATGGGACGTTAAAACTTTTATGTAAGATTAAGATTACATCTAGTTCATGTATGTGACAGGACAAATCTTCATTATTAAAGTAATTAAGAATTTATATTCATTTCTTTGAGTCGACAGTAGAAGAAAAAAAGTGAATTGAAACTTCCAAGAGAGGCATGTCCATTTTAGAAATGTGATTGAAATTTTTTTCTATTCTAGAAATTTTTTAATCTATCTAAATTTTTTTCTAGAAATTTCAAGCATAGATTAACATTTTAAACTTTTGATAATATGTTACCAACATTCAAAAATTAATTATATTGCTATTTATTTATTTTCCGTTAATGAACCAAAAGTATATGTGTTTAAAACGTGCATATCTTATACTAGTCAGATAAAAAAAATATGGAGGGCAGGTAATTTGCTATAAATTAATTTTGTTACTTCATTTAAATAAAATAAATTGATAATGATTATATGTCTGGTTTTATTTATAATTTAGATGTATAAATTTTTTTCTTATTTTATCCATTCCTTTAATGAAACGGAATTATCCTGAAGTTTAATTGTGAATCAGATGCTACCTTTAGAATACTGTAAGTGGCAATATCCCAAACTTTTTCTGGTATACTTGTGTTTTACTAAGCATTAGACATTGGTGTTAATAATTACGAAAAAATCTATCAACGCACGATATTTGGCAATTAATTGCTTTGATTCAGTTAATACAAAGGAATAAAAAAAACCGAATGTGCCTATTGAACGCATTTTTTTATCAAACTAAAATTTGAAACAGAATAAAAATAATAAACATAAAATCACATTTCAAATTTCATAAATTTACATCATTTCATTTTTTGAATTATCACTTTTGCAGGTTTTATAAGTTCAGAACAATGGACATTCAATCCCTTTGGTCGAAAGGATTTCAAAATTAATACACATCTACGCTTTATATATTTAATCCGTGCACTAAATTTTATACATATATATATATATCTTTCTTTGAAGTTATCAAACATTTATTAAGAAAGACGAACAGATAAAGTTTCTCAGATTGGGTTTCATCCAAAATTTGATAAAAGTCTACAAATATCGTATGGATATCATATACCAACTTTCATCTGTCAAGCTCAAACATTTTTTGAGTGATTCTGTTCAGAGATAGACAGATGCCGCAAATGTTTTGTTCAGTATCAGAAAGATCTAAAGCACAGAGATCTGTCAAAATCTTGAATTCAATTATTTTGACGTTTACATTTATTATATATATATATATATATATATATATATATATATATATATATATATACAAGAAAATAAAAATGGATAAAACGAAATAAAATTATAAATTGTTTTAGAATTTACTAGTGTTTCTTACATTACAAAACGCTGTGTTTAAAATAAACCACTACACTTTATTTCTACATGCTCTATATTCAGAAATTGCTTTTAGAACAAAACTCTTTCATATGTATGATTTCCGTTTTCTTCAACGGGCGGCTGCTTCAGAATGGTTGAGTCTGCCTTGAACACAGCTTTTAAAATTTCATTGAGAGATTTCTGAATTCAGCGACACTTCTGTAAGCAGACGTTATTGAAATGAAGTAGAATTTTCTAACCAAAATTCTATTAATATGATTAATTCAGCACATTTGTAGAAATCTATTACATGTAAAAGTTACTTCTTATGCCTTGCTGGAAGAAGAAGATTATTTTCAAAAAGAAGCTATGTTTCAATATATTAAAATTTTTCATCAATTTAAAAGCTATGTGTTGAATTTAAAAACTTGGGAAAGTAAATCGAGACAGTTCATCAATATATGAAACTTTAATTGGATTCGGAAGTTTATTCAACTCCATTTTGCTAAACCTTAATTTTTATTTTTCACTTAAATTCGAATTGTTCTTGCAGCATAACTGACTTTGCAAATTAATTTCATGCAGAGTTATTTTTAAACAAAATTTATATTCAAGTCTGATTTTTTTCGTTTGACTAAATGTTGCAACAATGCAGAATCACTATTTAAATATTTTTCCTCATAAGTTTTGTAATAAACTTTAGAAAAATTATTTATTAAAATTTATTTGCAAAATCTGAATGCATCCATTTAATTTTATTCTGTGGATATATATTACAGATTTGTGCAGTAAAATTCTGAAAATCAGGTAAATAATTTAAGATATAAGAATATTAATTTACGGAATAAATAATTCGAATATGCATTTTCAAAATACAAACTGCTGTTAAAAAATTCCTTTTTGTGAGCAATCTCATTTTTAATATAGATATATTTTTAACGATTCCAAACATACATTTATTCTAGGAATTAAAAAAAACCTGCTCGAATGATATATTAATTAATGATGATAATATAAATTAATATAGTCATTTGATAACTTTTATCGAAATGTTTAAATGAGAATGATTCATTTCAAAGTTTAAATGAATAAATATAGTAATACAATGAAGTATAAAACCAATAAATATATCTCGAAAATCCACTTAGAGTTGGAATATACACGTATTTATAAATTTATAATTTAAAAGCATTGCAATCGTATTTCTTCAGACCTGTTATTAATATGAAATGTTCAGAGTGAAAAGGAAACAAGTCGCTTTAACATATTTGCGAAAACATAGAAATAAAATTTTTGTGGAATGCCTAATTGCAGTGAAAACTTTAAACTACTTCAAAATTCAGAAAACACTTGGCGTAATATATCTTTAAAACTCTGAAAGGGCCTTCAATTAATTTTTTAAGGCTGACTTAACATCAAAATCATCCAAAACGGATCTCATAAAATATCTCGGTGAATTTATTGACTGACCCTTATACATACTAAATATTTTTCCTTTGAATTTACTTAATCTTAAATGAAAACACTAATATTCATGATAAGTTTATAAAAGAATCTCTTAATATTATAAAATTATCTCATATATACAAAACAAAAATAAGTACAATTAAAAAAATGTACTTTTTAAAAATAAATTCATCTTAAATGAAGTATTTATAATAAAAATGTTAAATATTTTAATTTCATATTATTCATCTATATTCATAAATAAAACATCTGTAGCTTAATAAAAAAAATTAGCAAACTATTTAATGTAATAAATAGTGGATAATAATTTACAACAGCAAATTTTATAATTTATTATCAATGAGAAGTAATGTGATGAATGAGAATGTTTAATGATAACCAAATTCGATGTGTTGATTCATATCGAATATATCTTTATTGCTTTCCATTATAGATCAGTTTAAAATGTATTCGTGTCCCATATCCCAATTTTTAACTAATAAAAAAAGCTATATATATATATAAAGTTTTTTTATTAAGTTTTTTTTATTTCTTCGTGAGATTAAGGGCAAATAAAATATTGAAAAATATCTCTTTCTTGAACTAAACAAATCGAGATGCATCACTAAAAATTATCGAATATACTATTAGTAGTATATGACTATAACTAAAAAAATATCAAAACGCGCATTCATTTGATATCACAATGTATTATCTCAGACTGAATGATTATAAATTCTGAATATAACTTCCGTGGTCAAATGAATAGAAACGCATAGAATTCTTGCTATATCACCATCTAATATATTATTTGTGGTATATGACTATAGATCGAAAAATGTTCAAAATATTATTCATTTGATACCGCAATATATTATCAAAAACTGACATTAGAAATTCTCGAAAGCTGCACTCGTTCTCTTACGAACATAAAAGACACAGGATTCTTGCCTT
>JAPMOQ010047630.1:2738156-2770356 GCA_026543055.1 Argiope trifasciata | reverse complement strand
ATGGTGCTACGAAAGGGTATGACTATAGTTAGAAAAATATCTAAAATGTTATTCATTTGATACCACTATATATCATCTTAAACTGACATTAGAAATTCTGGGGAAAATGCTCCCGTGCTCCTACGAACAAATATGACACAGCATTCTTGCCTTGTCACCATAGGAGTGCCGAAGACGAAAGAAAAGCGAAAGTACTTGAACATATGCGAAATAAATACATTACGATTTCCTTGGAAGTCTACCGATATGATGTATTGCATTTCAGCACAAGCTTCACTTACTGTAGGAGGAAATCCTCTCCATCACCGTCGAGGAGAAAAAAAATGACAGTCTCCTCCTACAGCAGAAGGCTTCCGTCTGTAATAGAACTGAATGAAGTTCATGCAACGGACAAGGCCTGTGAGGTGTCCTACCTTTGCACAGTTTAGAGCCCAAGAGGTTCCTTCCCACTTATTCCAGGAACACGGGAGAAAAAGTGCTTTTGTTTTTATGCCGACAGCACCTTTTTTTTCTGTAGGACTTATGACGTGACAAAAGCAGTATATTGCAAACGCGAGAGCGGAATAAAGTGTCATCTTGTGAAGTCGAAATTTAGAGATCAATCACAGCGTCGAAATGCAACGCTTTTATGGATGTTTTTTTCTATTCTTTATTCTCGGGGTTTTTCCCCCTTCTTTTTTATATTTATTCCTCTCTGTAAAGTGAAGCCAGCATAAAGAAATTTTAATCTTGCATCTGTTGAGATAAAGCGAGAAAAATCTTTCAGGTTTTTATTAAATCGAGAAATGAAAAAAAAATACGGTTTATTGCAATAAAAATAAGAAAACTAAGTCTCAG
Source organism: Argiope trifasciata (assembly GCA_026543055.1). NCBI lineage: Eukaryota > Metazoa > Arthropoda > Arachnida > Araneae > Araneidae > Argiope > Argiope trifasciata. Next base: position 2,769,519 of record JAPMOQ010047630.1, on the reverse strand, counting down.
AAAAGATATCTTTCAAAAGAGTAAAAGATTTCTCCGTTCTATAACTAATTTCAACACATTTTTAGTAAATTCGGATTCTTATTAATCCAACAATATTTAATGCTTCTCATTTATATTAAGATGGGATTTTATAATCGAATTTTTAATTTTTTTTCTTGATATGCAAGTGTGTTTAGTTCTTTTGTGAGTTTTTGATGACAATGCGCTATTATAATGTGCCAAAATAAGATTATTATCTAATGTCTATATAATTAAATTTTTACTATAACCAAATGTACCATCAGAATCTGAATTATAGAAAAAAGGGAAGACAAGATTTCATCATTCTAGAATACTTAATTACCAATTAAAGACCAAAACTTCGAAATGATGAAAATAAATTCTTATCTTCAAGATCAATATACTGTATTTTTTATAGAACTTCTTTTATAATTGGTGTATTTCTTAGAGCAGATTTTTTGTGCCTCAAAAGTATTCATAGTTTTTTAATATTTATAATATTTTCTTTTTCAAGTAGCCAAACTATGAATGATTAAATGATGAAATTAAAAATAATTAAGATCTGATTTCAAATATATAAAGTCATAATTAATTTCAAATATTTTACTAATTTTTTCCCCTTTTGACTATTGTATAGATTTGCTGCTTAATGTGCAACTTTTGAATAAATAATATCAATATTAAAGTTCCGTTTAGCATGTACTAAATGAACAAATTGACAAATAATAGAAGATAGTTGAATGAAAAGAAACTGCGAAAGTTTCTTCATCCGAATTTCAAGATCAACTGACGATAAACATATAATACTTTCAAATTTCATTAACGGAACTTTAAAAAAATATTTCTATAAAAAAATTTAAAACGTATTGAGCAAAATTATTCATGTTAAGAAATAATTAATGTTAAACACAAAAGATAAAAATGAATTTATTCGCAGCAGTAGTTTTAGATAAAAAAAACGTCATTTTTCCAGATAAATTTCCGAAGTATTCTAAACAATATCACTAAAGTTTTCAAAAGTTTAAAGCCATCTAAAATTAGAATTTTTACTAAATTATAAACTATTAGTAATAATTTGTTTTATTTTCCATAATTAATTACTGAAACACTTTCACAATAATATCAATTGATATGATATCGGTAATGATATATATATTTACAGAGAGGAGGTGAGGCTGTTTAATCTGTTAACTGTTTCTACCGCTTTTGAATATGCGTATATAAATTGTCATATATCTATATAAATAAGAATGAATGTTTGTCTGTATGTCTTATGCGCTACCGTGCCTTTCATACGATTGCGATAAAACTTTGGCAACTTATTACTTGCACATACGGGAGGGTTATAGGCATAGTAAAATTATCTAATGCATAAAAATATTTTTTGATCTATTTACCGCATCTATTAACCAATGATTAAAGAATTTTTGTTCGTTTGTGCCTTATGCGCTGCCGTGCCGCTAGTCAGATCGCGATAAAACTTTAACAATACTTGCACTTTAAATGTTCGGATTGAACCTAAAAAATCCATATTTTTCTCATAACCAGTTGTATTTTGAATGCTTACGAGTCGTACAGTCAAGAAATTTATTTGTTTCTGCTGAAAAAAGAAAAACAAAACAAAAAAATACTGCCTGCTCGAAAGCTCTTGAATTATATTGTAAAAAAGAATAGAATAAATACTATTTACACTTCTCCTTTGTATATCACTCAATTTAAATGAATGTATTCATGTCCGATACGAAAATAAATGATATTCTTTCGATAATTCCCAATTAAAAAAGACAGTTATTTTAAATTTCAAATGATATTTCCAAAATTATTTCTTTTGTGGCAGCAACGCGCCGCGTACCAGCTAGTATATTATAAATATTATATTATATTATATATATATACACATAAACTAGCTGGTGTGTGTGCGCGCTAACGCGTGTGTGTTTCTAATAAATAATGAATGAATGAGTAAATAATGAAGAATACTGAATGAATATAATAACTAATTATTATATAAACATCATAACTGTCAAAATTAGTAAACATAATAATTAATAAACAGGTCATGACTCAAAATTTTGTACTTTTTCCACGTAGAGTATACTCTTCAAAAACAGTTGACTGGTTAACTTAATACAGCCTCATGTATTTAAATATATAGTTTCGCCCATTTATAGTACTTAGCATTACATGCACATTTGCATATCAGTTAACCTTCATGCGTATAATCACCCAACTTATTATTCGTTTACGAATATTTTATGCTTCATGTCCATGTAAAATGCGAAGATGGCGTAACCAATCCTGGGTAGTTATATTATACAAATTTGCTTTTGAGCAATCTACTCTTTCATAAGTTTGCATACACTGTATAAAAACATACAATAAACCGAAACAACAGAACTAATTTTAGAAAACCCTTTTTAATATTGAGAAATGAGAGAACATGTTGGTTATAATATATCTATTTTTAAGGTGGAAGGCAGCAGGTTTGAAATCCAATGCCACAGAACTCTATATAGTTGGATTTTTTTCACGCTCTGTGAGGAATAAATGTCTTTCTGATGGTAAGATTGTATGTGTGTGTGTGGGGGGGGGGGGGGGGATTTCGAGTATCGTCTTATCATCTTTGTCATCTGACCACAGTTCAAAATTACGATGTCTGGCCCAAACTAACTCTCACGGATTGAAAAAAAACATGAATATAATTAAAACTTAATTCAAAGCAAGCTATTCTTAGAGCTTACATCAGCTCATAATATCCTGTATCACACACTAGGAATTTTCCTTTGATGAAAAAAAAAAACACTCCTTTCATTGAAAAAAAATCATTGCCGTCTCATGTGACGAAGTTGATGATTACTTGTCACGCTAAATAAATCACTAATCGTTTGTTCAGTCTGGATATCATTACTATATTAAACTAATCTCGCACCATATCTGGAACGAAGAAAGTATTTCCATTTCTTTCCTTTGCTAAAATGCAATCTTATCACGTATGTATATGGTGCATCACTATCTGTTGCACCAATGACTATTAGAAAGATTCCAATTACACTCTGCAGGCACCTGCTTTATGCTAATTACTCAGCTGTCTACAGGCATCTAAGCGAATCACTGAATCACTCACAAGTGGAATCTTAATGGGATATTTAAGGAAGATGATACAACCTTTTGAATACCACAGTTTGTCGTTGCAATAAATGAAGATGAAGCTTCAAAGAGGAATCTTAACACCAGACATTACTCAGACCAAAAAGAATTCTCTATGGGAGTTTATAAGCATTCCATGATTTTTTTTAAGTTCCCACATCTTACTGCCGTAGAAAACCATACATGGCGCGTAAGAAGATACTTTCAAAAATACAATGATAAGAGAATGAGAGAAAAAAATGGAAATCATAATGAAATAAGGGTAATTAGTGAATCTTTTTTTAATGTCTCAGGCACGATTAAATAATGACAGAAATGAGAATGGAACGTTATTAAAAATATACTCTCTTGCATTATGTTTCACATAAAAGTATCGATAATTAATAAAAATAAAAAATACTTGAAAGACATCGTGAGAATGATTAGTAGACATTTCCACACAGAAATATAGAATGTCCATATTTTATCAAAAAATATAATGTTAGATCAAAGATATATGAGCTATTTTAAGAGTGGAACATAAGAAAATAACATATTTTTGGCAAGCCTGTAAAGTTTATTATGAAGTTCACTAAGTAATAAAAATAAAATAAAAATGTGAATATTTGAATATGAAAACTTTATACTGAAAAAATAATCTTTATACGGATTTAATATATAAAATCTTTTTGATACTGATATATTGAATGAAAATGTGACTGCATTTCTCAAACTTCTTAATTATATGGTTTGAAGTGGGACAGGCTGCTTATAATAATGACATAATATATTATTTTAAATTATTATACTATTAGTTTAACAATTGCGACAGCCAACAGAACCTCTAAAATTGCTCACAAAATTATCCCTTTATAGAATTAGATAAATTTCTAATAACTGCCCTGTACTATGTGGGGAATGATTACTTAATCCTACACCCTCAACAGTTCAGAAGAAAAAAAAATTGGGAAATTCAAACATAAATCTGTCAATATCCTTTCGGATAATGTATCTTTGCGGAAGCCGGTAAAATTAGAATTCGATTTATTATGCATTTATATGTTAAATGAAGGATTAATTTAATCTAGACATTAAATACATATAGTATACTAATGCATATCTTTTTTTATAAAAATGGAACAAAACTGTCATTTTGAATTCAATTAAAAAATTAGCTCAGAAATCATTCTGAATATTTATGGACGAAACATCATTAGATAAATTGACAAGGCTCATTTCTTACTTAGGTTCTTTTGTTTATGTGATATAAACTATATTCATAGTCTTGAAAGTCATAGACTTCAACATCCTTCATAAATGTTTTGTTAAAATTGTGCATAGTAATTTTAACTAATATATCATTTTCACTGCAATTCATGCAGAGATTATATGCTAATTTTTTCATTGTTCATAAAAGCTGTTACAAATTCTTATAATACATAACTTTATTTTTAACTAATTCTTTATCTTTCGCTGACAGTGAATATTTCACCCATGTGGCAGCTGACATCATTTGATTCTTCGGAATGTTCTATTTCATTTTATCTTTTAGGACATGGAAAATAACTTGCAAACATCTAGATCCGTTTATTTTCTATTCGCCGTAATTAAAACCATCATTTGTCAGATACAGATATATCTGTCTACGTGCAGCGTGATATTCATCTACTTTTTTAAAAATTCATCATGAAAATGTCTCACTCAGAGAAAGAAGCGGAAGTCTCAATTTCTCTTCAGATTTCGTCACCGAAAACGCCGCGTGCCACCCACGAGTCTGTCTCGCCTCACATTACAACAGACACGGATTTATTTCCCATTCTGAATCACCAGATCATGTCACTCTTTGGGCAAGATCGCTGTTTGCTTTGCTAATTCCACCTTGACCGATGTGGGTTGGGTCGACAAGTGTGTGATCCTGAAATGATCTCATTTCAGTTCATTTTATAACCGAGGGTGGTCTTCCATCTCGAAGAACTCATTAGGATATTGTCACCGTGGTCATCAGTTTTTAAATCTAGTCTCCCTCTAACACAGATGTTACCGCCATCTTACATCATTTTGTTGACTAACGGCATTAATTCATTTCCTCAGTTTAATCAGTTTGTTACACATATCATTTACAATCTAGCATGAAGGTCTTGGTAAGATTGAAAGCAACATCTTGTTTACATTTGTAATGGCATGAGCATCTGAAATGTTGGAATGTAAATCTGAAGCATTTACAGCGATACAAACAATGTCCGAATCCAGCAGTTTAATAAGGAGTTTTTTTTAATGTGTATCTTTTAATAAGGAAGAGTTAACATAATACAGATGTATAAAGCGCCAAAATAAGCAGCTGCTTATTATGGTGTCGTAGCAAAAAATATCGAAAATGAAACTTTAAACATGTCGTGCATGGATTATGGTTAATTTATTAAACATAAACTGATTAGAATTTTTATTTGAAGCAAATAGAGGCTGACGTAATCTAATTAAGCTGGCAATTTAATTAAGTTTGCATCTCAGACGTAAAAAAGTATTTCAATTTTAATTTATGTGAAATAGCAAAAAATGATATAATTTATCAGCTACATATGCGGGCATTTCTGTTAGCCAGTGTGTACTGTTAAGTTATCAATTGTATTATATTATTATAGAATTGCATAAAAATAAATTCTCTTCTTTTTCAAAAAACCTTCATATTATTTATAACAGCTAAATTTAACAAGCTACTTTTTAAAAATTCAAAAGCTCCTGCTTTGGGTAAGCTATTCCATGGTACTAATGTTTCAAGCTAGTTTGACTCATTTATTATTATGTAGAAGTTGCTTTGTTCAAAATATAATAAAATTTTCTTGTAACCATTGTAAAAAACAATAATTAATAACAATGCAATTTGAAAGTTAAAACATTTATCAAGCAAAATTCAAATTATTGATTAGAAACACATGTTTTAATTCTTGCATGGAGTTTCCACAAGAATAAGAAGAAAATTCATTGATAAATTATTGGATGAGGTTTATGAAGTTTTGCTACTTTCACTGTGCTATAACCATCATTATTCATGAAGGTATAATCCAAAGAGTTTTAACAAAAAAATGTTCGCCGGGTTGTGTTTTCGGGGAGAGTTTTTATTTTTATCTTCATGCAAAATAGAAATATAAGTTGCTGAAAAACCTGCATGAAACCTGCCTTTAGAGCTAAGTTATACCACTACTTCTACTTCGGCTTACCAAGATGTTAGAAGTTACTTTAATCAATGAATGCGGTCAAAGCTACCTGTAGTATATCTGTTGCCCTATTTGAAGGTAGTCATTAAAAATAAACATTCCTGTAGCATATTTAGCATTTCTCTTTCCACATTTTCTAATTTATTTTTGAGTCTTGATTGAGAACTTAAATACTATATAAAGGCAACACCATTAGTTAATAGACAAATTAGAATTAGAGTAATCATCATCATAAATAAATCCCAGTAAGGACTTTTTAATTAAGCATATAGCTATATTACAAAGCTTGTACAGCACTACATTCTCGGTAATGGAACCCAAATTCTTTGTTAGATTTGTTTTTACTTCCACTATATTCAGTTAATATTGGTGATTTTCTCAATAAATTATTTTGAAGTGTCTAATAGCTTGTGTACATAAATTTTTCGAATGGAATCAAGTTCCAAGACATCCCAGTGTCTTTAAAAACTTAAGTGCCAAAGTAATCTATTTTAAGTGGCGTGCCATCTTTTGAAGTAATGTAATTTTATTTTGCAAAGAAATTAGTTTGAAGAGTATTTCAACAATGAAATCTACTGTTCAAAATCATGCAAAAACCGATCTGATATACAAAATTCGCTTCTTCTATTGCTTGTCTAGTTTTGTTGCTCAAAGCCAAATGGTCTATCTTGTATGTAGCTAACTTTTATTCATGTACAATGTATTTTGTAGATAACAATTTAACAAAACGGAGATCGGATGTATTTATTAAAAATATTTTTATTTACTGTAGAAAATATAAAAATAAAATATTTATAAACCTTTTTAATATAGAATTGAACGTAGGCTTATTCTGTACTAAAGCAAACATAAACTAATGTCTACGCTTTTAAACGTGAATGATTAAAACGTGAGCCCTCTGTACAGAAAGAATCAGTGAAGAAGAACTAATATTTAACATGAGTAAGAATAAATTAAACTATTATTTAATCATTTCTGAAGTACAAAATTCGATCCTTTCTAAGAATATAAATTCCTTATTTGATATCTCTAGGTTAAATGGTCCATCTTTATACCAGTATTGTTACACACGTTCTTCTTTTTTATTAGTAGATATTTTTTGTTAACAATTTAACAATTTTGTAACTAGATGTATTTGTTTTAAAAGGCTCTGTTTTCATTTACTGTAGAAAGTCATTGAAAAAGTTTCGTTAAATATTTATGAATCTTTCCAATTCAGAATCAAACATGGCATTATTTTGTGCTAAAGCAAAGGCTTACTTGTTTCGATGTTTTTTATATCATAAACGCGGATCTCCCGTATTACTACGAAAAAAACCAATATTTAATAATAAGAAGAATTAAATAAAATTCTTCTTTGTCGTTTTCATATATAAAATTCGATTCTTTCTAAGAATATAAGTTCCATATTTAATATCTCTAAGTCAAACTGTCTATCTTTATGCACGTAGAATTAACATTTACACACATTCTCCTTTTTTATTATTAGAGATTGTTTTGTTAACAATTTAACGATTTTGAAACCGGATGTATTTGTTAAAAAGATTATTTTCATTAACGGTAGAAAGTCGTTCAAAAAAGTTTCGTAAACTATTTATGAATCTTTTCAATATAAAATCAAACATGGCATTATTTTATACTAAAGCAAATGCTTACTTATGTCGGTATTCTTTATATTATAAACGAGGATCTTCCGTACAGATGCGAAAAAGAACCAATATTTAATAAGAATAAGAATAGACAGGTCAGCAGAATAAAATATATTTTGAGTTATGAAGTGTCGCAAGACACGTAAAAAAAAAGACTTTTAACAGTTGAATAAATGGAGCAGGTTTGCAGGAAAGGAAAACATATTCATTTTATATATACTCTTCACAAAGTAAATGTCAGAAGCCGTCGTTTGAGTTTTAAATCAATGTAAACGAAAACGTACGGTTATGTCTACTTTATCTTTGCTTTCCACGTGAAAAAAATAATAAATTTTCAACCAAAACCGAATAAAGAGGAAGGAAGAAGCGGAAGGGAAAAGAAAGGAAAATAAATCAAGATTTTGTCTGTTCCGAATAAAAAAGAAGAAATCATACATGTGTAGGGAAGACATAGAACAAAATTTAATAGCCTTCCTCGACTTGGAGCTCTTCATACATCCTAATCTTGGAACATTTTATCTTATTAGGTGTGACGGCCATTTCTCAGAGTTTGTTTAGCTCCTTCAGAAACCGTTGAAATATAAAAAAATATTTAGAAAAAATATTCATTTGTTCTTTCATTACTTTGACAGGTTACTACCAAAAATGTTCGAATAATCGAAAGAAAAATATGAAGATAATATTTTTTCATTTTCATTTCGGGGCACGTAATTCCTCAAATACGGTTGTAACTTTTGCATTGACAAGAAGAATAAAATGTTTTGTATTTTTGAATTGAAATTTGTGTGATAAAATTTGTTTCTTAGAATAAAATATTTCTTCAGTGATTAATTAAGAAAATGCATAAAGCAATTATTAGCCTGTATGCTTTTAAAAAACGCACAATGATGTATAATGATAGAAAACAAAAGTTACAAATGCTCATATTACAAAGAAATATCGGGCCTTCGCATGTATTGTAACTAGTGCCAACTATTTATAAATATACTATCTATATAAACGACAATGGTGTGTAAAGACCCCACTCATGGAACACTCCAAATTGCATTTTCGACATCCATTGTCTGTTTTTTTCTTTGATTTAAATAAATCTGCTGCCAAAGCTCATCAAACATTTTTAGAAAATTGTGATGATGATGGTTTCAACTATTTAAGAGTGGTGACATCAATGTCAATGACAAAGAACGGACCTGGAAGAACAAAAATCAATCAAAGACAATCTATTGCAAGACTTATAAGGCGAAAATGGAAAAAAAGTTGGAGAAAATTATGGAAAAAATATTTTGTACGATATACATAGTACCAATTTTTCTCAATAAAGGCCTTTTTAAGGTGAAAAAATGGTCAAAATACATGCAAGCATTTAATATGCAAGATATAGTGTAAAAGCAGACCAAATGAAAACAAAATGAAAGAATTTAACTCATGATAACGATTACTTTTGTTTTTTCCAGGAAGTAGAGAAATAAGAATTATCATTTTTGCGACACTCTATTATTTCAATTTATTTAAGATAAAACGTATCCCACCTGTTTAATCCCTTTTTCATTTTAATGAATTGTTTATATGCGTCCAAAGCGTTTAAATATTTATCATATTTTCATCCTTTAAATATGCATCCCAATTTTTTAAAGATTAAATTTTGCACTCTAAAGTGACATACTCTCAACCACAAGTATGAAATAAGATATACGCATAAATGACATTAGCGAAATGTTTTCTAAGAAGCTTCAGTAAAATATATTTGAAATATATAATTTATTCTGACGATAATTTCAAGAACTCATGATATTAAAATAAGCAGATACCAAAAGGTAATCTTACAAATTATCTAAGCGTTAAAAAATATAAAACGGTAATTAGATAAGACTCTCATTAGAATTTTCGTAATACTTTTATTTATAGTGTTAATTATAAGAAACATCATTTTGAATCTTAACAAAATTTGACTATAAAAGCAATTTTCATGAAAAGCCCGAGGACATAAAATATTCCAATAAAAAAAAAGATTTTACTCATTTTAAATGAGATACCGATATTTTTATTCTTTGTTGATAGTAAAATATTGATTAAAATTTTCAGTTCTAAATTTCAAGAGCTGTCACTCCAAGCTTTATTTGGTGTATTTTTTGTTATAAAATATCTTTTATGTCATTAAACTCCATACAACCTAAACAGTTTTAAGAATGAATTCTTCAATAAATTAAGTCGAAATATATGATGTTTTTCATGACAAAATATTGCATGTAATTTTCTAAATAACTGCATTTGTTCTTAAATCAAACTGAATTACATAGAACCATACATGAGTCGATTCATATCATGTACACCATACATTTTTTTTTATTTTTAATTTTTATCAAAGGTTATCTTTTAAGTTATTTCTTGGAATAAACTTTCAGTAATGCTTTCCTGAATTTACTAACCTCATGGGATTCTCAAATAAAATCAAATATGATATCTTTCCATCGAATGTATATAATAAATAGAAAAGTTTAAGACTGATTTTTTTCATCATACTGATTTAGTTGAAAGCTGATTCGAAAATTCTAAGGAAATAAGGAAAATAATATACATACTTTACTGAAAAACAAATAACGCTCATTGGACTAAAGATTTCAATCAATGTGAAATTTATATCTTTATTAAAAATTAATTCAAGAAAGTTTATTAAAAATGGAGTTTAACTAGAAATTGAAACCATTATTTTGAAACAAATATATTTATGAAGGCAAATATTTGTTGAAATTTTTTTAATGGATACAATTGGCTTATTTATATTGTAAATGTAAAAAAATGATTATTTACAACGATTATCCAAGCATACATCGTGAAATTTGGTAATTTGCATTGTCTTAGCTTATCTTTTGAAATTTTGGTGAAAATGATAAACATTTACTATATGAAATGCGCAATCCTTAAGATTAATTTAAAATTCTAATAAGAATAATACGCATACTTTACAGAAATATATCTTTTATGCGATCTTTGAAACAGAGATAACATCTTCTTTTCATTTAGGTATTAGTGTTAAGTTCTCATTATCGAAATAGTCGGAATACATTCTTTAAATCATCCTTTCCATTGAAATTCTCTTTCATAAACATACATAGTATAAAGGCTCGTGATATTAATACATGAAAATTTCTGAGAAATGTCTTGTTATGCAAATGAGACTCTGTTGATAATTAATAATCGGTAAATAATTTTCGTATGTGAACTCTTCCTAAAGTGATGAGATAATTGATAATTTTAAGTCACCAGCTGTATTATCTCGTAGAAAATAATGGTGAAATATGAATCCAAAGCGCGCAGTTATAATACATTTTAAGAAATTCATGAACATAATTAGAAGTCAGGTACTTTAATAAAATTAACTTTTTTTAATGAACAAGTGAAAGCAAGTATACAGATTATAAAAGAAGAAAATATTAAATTTTGGAAAAGATTTACTTAAATGCTGTTGATACGACTGTTCGAAAATATTATGACGTTTCATATTATAAAAAGTATCCTTAAATCTAATCCTAGTTGAACAAGCCTACGAGGCACAGAGATGTGAGGAAGGTAAGTTTTCGATTGATGAAATTGAATTTTGCCTATGATTCTAACTCTGTTTGTTCTAAATATATTTAGTCCAAAAGTTCGCAAGCCATGAAGAAGCCATCGAGAAAATTGGAAAAGTCTTCTATTAATTAAAGGAACCTTGTTTGTGACTCTAATATTACTTTGGTACTAATTCTACCAGCAATTTTATATTTACCTTCATCATATCTTCTTGACTCTTGAATCAAGTTATATATAATGTATTTAGCCAAAATAGCAAATCTCAGAAACATAATGTTGATCAAAACGACCTGGTAGAAACTAAGCAGAAACAACACTTAATTCAAAAATAAAGGAATAAATTTCGAGCCGATCAGACTTCGAGGACATGGATTATATGGGTCTTTTCATGTGATTAAAAGGGATACAATCTTCCAAAAGCAAGTTAGACAACTAGTGCAATCTGAAAATCAATGATTCAGATTACACAATGAGAGAATAAAACCTTTTCCTGATCCTCAACCATGCCATGTTTTAATCGATAGCTAGTGGAAATTTTGAGAAATAAAAAGCACAAAAAAATTATTATAATTTTACAGATAAATATGAAAAATAATCCTAATAATTATTTCTCAATCATTGATTAAGCACTGGGAGAAGAGCTTGATTAAATATTAATAGTAGCAATGAAAATGGCTTGAATTTCATATGCCAATAATGCGTAAAAATATTTTTAATTTACAAAACTTTGAGTACTATCTAAATTGAATTCATTAAAAATAAATTTGTATCGCATTTTAAAGTTTAAAAAAATCAATGCTAATATTTCTGAAAGTTATTATCAATATATCCCAAATTTTTGCTTCATTTTTTGCAATTAAAATTTTGAATAAAGAATGGTTTTTAATGAGCACATTTTCATTCTTTAAAGTACAGTTGCCTCAAAATTAATAACTTTGTATAAAAAAATTCTTTTTCTTATAAAACATCAAAAAAAAGGACAAATTCCCATCTGAGATATAAATTTAAAACTTCTAACGAATTTACAATTATACTATTTGTCTTTTATTAAACCACAGTTTCTTGCGAAGCAGTTTTTTATGGTGTCTCTGTAAAAATGAAACTCCAAATATAAAATAAAAGCCCATCCTATGCAATGTTTTATCTGATCTCTATCCAACATATTTCGAAATTTCTTTAGAAAGCAATTTCTGTAGTAAAGTTTCAATTTTTATCGAAGAAGATCGCAGCTTAAGTTCATCTTTTCAAAGTAAAATAGAACTCTCAACCCTAAATAGAAATTTGTCCCCAAGTTCGCGGAAAGATAAACGATTTTGATTTGAAATGCTACAGCCGAGAGACTGAAAAGCGAAAATCGCACTTCGTCTTATCAGGATGTTAAGAGTGGATCAATCTTACCAAAATTGTGAATCTTTCCCACAAATTGATCCTCATCAATTCTTTCACTCGCGTGTTCCAGAATTTTATTCCCAAAACATTCAATGAGCTTTTTTTCACTTCTACATTGAGCGATTTTATCGTGGGTTTTTTTTTCCAATGGAAATATAGAAAGAACTTTCGTTTACCAAGAGGTTTTATTATTTTTTAGATTATGTTATACAAGTTGATAGTTAAGGTTGATGAATTCTAATTAAACCGTATGTCCTCACAGATATAATTTATTTTTATAAATAAAAACATTCATTTTAATAAAAAACTTTTATACTTTAAAACAAATATTTAAATATAATAATGTTTATAAGGTTCTGCAATGTAAAAACAGTTGACACATATGAAGAAAAAAATATTCATAATGCTATTAGAGCGTAACATTAGATGGTGTTTTGGCATAGGGGAAGTCCAACTCGACCATAATTGTTCTGAGTTCTTTCTGTGAGGTGTGTGAATGTCCCCCTTGTTAAAAGGGGTTTGTGCAAGCGTAACAGTTGATGAATTACATGTTTTATCTAAAATATTAACCAGAAGAATAAACATAGAATATAAGTCAGTTTTTCTATAGGTAATGTATTTGACGTTTGTTGTGCAAGTCGAATGCTTTTACACGGCTGTGTGCCAAATTTAGAACTCGAAATTCTAAGCTAAAACCTAAATTTCTTTAACAATTGAATACAAAGTTTATACACTTTTAAATTGATGTAACTCAAAAATAGTATCATTAATTTAGAACAAAATCTTGTATACTAAGATACTAGTACTTAGTATATCATACCTTTTATTGTTATTGAAATTTAAAAAGTAGTGAAATCTCTGCCGCAAAACTTTCAGAAGACTCTGTTTCGAAAAGTTAATACATCAGTTCAACAAATTTCATTAAAAACTGAATTTCTAATGCGAGAAAAGAATATCCTCTCAGAATATGATTTCATTAATACCACTTTTTAGATATAACGTTCACACTGGCTGCCTTTTCATAGATTTTGCCATAAATTTAAGCTCATGCTAATGTAGGCCTTCTTTGAGACTTTTCTTAAGCCTATATTTATTTACCGAAAATTCCATCCTGTTCCAGACATTCAACAGAAAGAAGAAAAAGGAGAAGAAAAATCTCAACCCATCTTATTTGGTTGCTTTTTATCATCATCCGTCGCGTTCCATCGGCAGACACCATCGCTCTTACCTCAGAGTGGTTTGGGAGAATATATTTCAGGCAAGCCTAAACCCTTCTTTATCTCTCCTTGCGGGAATTACGGGACATAAAAGCAGGCGCAGAAGGGATGTCTCTTCTGGGATAGGAAAGGTAGAATAGGTCCGATAAGAGTCGTTACACTTCAACTACTTCCATGTCTATAAGTCAATATTCTGTCGGGGACGCCAGCAGTTGAAATGTCTGACTGCCACGATCTCCTTTTTTTCCTTGCTCTGTGAATAAGGAGGCAGTTCTCAGTTGATATTTGCTCTTTATGGCCTCGGGCGGAGATTTATCTGGGCATTTCCTGCAGACAAGGGTTGAGCAAACGTAATATAGCGTTTCTCTATGCCTCGGACTTGCCCGCCATCTTGCTGCAGCTCGGGACAGACGCAGATGTTGTCAAGTAGGATAGACATGGATTTCCTCATGAAACTTATATATTATTGCTAAATATTTGGTAAAAATTCCGCGTTGAATCATTAAATTTTTAATTTCAAATATTTTTCCCAAAGCAATTTTTTTACAAATTAAAAATAATTATTACTCTTAAAGAACTCCTATTAATAGAATAGACAGAACTATTTTTATAGAAATTATTTTTAAAAAATAAGCAATATTAATTTTATAGAAATGGTTATAGTTTTATAGATATATTGTTATAGTATAATATTTTTAATTTTTATAGAAATATTTATAAAGTTTTATAGAAATTATTAACTGTATAGAAAGTATTTAAACTGGGTAAAAATTGTAATTCCATTGTAAAGTATTGATAAGAAATTTTAATAATATTACAGATAAACTTTAGTACGTCATTCAAAGGATTGCTTCTAAACGGCGTAGTAAATATAATACTCGAACTACTTTTGAAACTCGGTTGAAATTATATATTAATAAGATAAAAAATATTTAAAAAAATTATAAAAATTCATCAGTTTTAATCTAATTTAATAGCATTAAATTATAATTACAAGACTTTCCTTGCACCAGCATTTTTAAATACCTATGTAAAGATACTCGTACTTTTTCGTTGCAAATAATAATTTCCATCATCAGATAGTGGCAATATTTTAAAAAAATTTAATAACAATAGACACGAAAAATTAAAATTTCTAGTGCATTATTGTAAGTAAATTTCTAATTTTTAGTGTGTTTGAAAGTAGATGGACAAATTTAATTTTGCAGTAAAAAAACTCTGATAATTATGATGAAATTTGGTTTTGAATTCGAATTAAACACAATATTGATTTAACCTGATATCTTTTCCTCTCCGTATTGCTCCACAGTGCATTTTATTCTAGTATCTGCATTATAGACTTAAAAAAAACTGAAATGAATAGGAATAAAATGGAATCAAATCATATCAACAAATATATTATAACGAAATTCTCATGAGCGACTAAAAAATTTCTTCTTCAACAACTGCAGTTATTTGGTTCCAATTCTTTGAAAAAATGCTTATCCTAGGCTAAAATATATTAAAAAAGAATTGAAAATGAAGGAATTGGGTAGCTGAACGTTGTTTGACTTCTTATTTCAACAATATAAATTTCTTAATCGATCAAAAGAAAACACATATACCTTAGAAATTAATCGTAGTGTATAATATGTCTAAATCTATATACTGTAATAATTGTATAATTAATAAAAAAAATTCTTTTATTTGAATATTATATATTTTAAGATCAATTAAAAGAATATGTGCACACTATCATAGTAAACATTAAAGTCCTATTTAAACTGTAAGGACCTTGAATCACTTTAAGTAAAAGAACTATTTAGTATTCATTTTATATATAATAAAACCATGCACAGTTTTCTTTCAGAATTTTAGATTTTGAGCATTAGACAATATATTAACTTATTTATTTATTTCTAAAAAATAATATGAGGAATTACGTTTAACCAATTTTTTTAGAACGATTGTATTCAGAAACTGAATTATTGTTAACAAAAAAAGAATGAGTGGAAATCATCAATTTATAAATAAATAATTAAAGACTATTTTAAAATATTTCATTAATATTTATTTTCTGAACACTGTATAGATGATATCGTATATATACTCATTCATTGCAGCGGAAATATATTAGAGCTCGTGTGTAAACGAGTTCATATTTTCAATAAATGATATGGCAATATTAAGAATAAAAGCCATCAATGATCTTAAATGTGGCAATTTACATTTCATAAATATAAAGAAGCATTACTTAGTAACATTGCCTTCATATACGTTAAAAAACAAATATGAAAAAAATTGAAAAAAAATCACTCAATTCATAAAATGCATTAAGGCGTTAGGAAATATTTTATTCGATCAAAAAAGGAACTTTCTGACTTATATGCTTTGGCAAATCCTTTCACATATCTTAATAAAATAACTAAAAAAACTGAAGTGAAGAGAGAGTCGTAGGAAATGAGCTAACTTTATCGGAAACATGAACTACAAGTATAAAAAAAATTCAATAAGATAAATGTAGATCGGAAACTTTACCCTGTGTTAAAAAAAATACATTTTTTTTCTATTTACTTTACTAGCGAATAAATTTGCCATAACGTTTTTTTTTTTTTTTCTTTTACCTTTTTCATGTGTTATTTTATGAACTGCAAAACACCTGCTCTCTTCGGATTTGCATTTCTCCTGGCTTGCCGGTAGGGGATTTTTTTCTGTATGAACTTGCAAATTCATCCGTGTTATATATTGATACTAGTGGTAAATTCATGTATCATTATTTCACTCTTATAAAGAAATGAAAGTAACTAATGTGCCTTTTTAAACAACGTTAAGTTTATGTTTCGAATGATTCTTCAGATTATTTCAAAAGAATTTCATAAATAATTTTTCGTTTACTTAATATATGATAGATATTTTTTATTTATAAATGCTAATAGACGTGATTTTTTTATTTAATTGAAGAAAAAAGCTTTATTTACATTGCATTTTCACCATTTTATTAAAATATAAATGTTTTATCGAAGTTTGAAAGAATTGAATAATTATAAATTCGTCCATAATTTTCTATCCTCCTATACAACAGTATAAAAAAAATCTTTCGTATTATATCTCAATGAATAGAGAAGCTTATTTTTAAAATCATATTTGTTTATATATCCATGTGTATGTGAACACAGCAGCTTAAAAGCGCTATTGAATGTATGGAATTCAGCATATGGCTTCTGCATCTAAATTTGAATTTTTAAATAAGATCAATGCTTTTCAAGTTTAATTATATAAGAACCAATATAAACGATTAAAAATGATAAATAAATTTTTACTTTTTCCCAACGTTTATTTGAAAAATAATTTCAAGTAATATATTAGGTTGGTGCGTATGAAATGTCGGATTCTCTTTACATGCGGACGTTTGTCTCCCTGTTTTCGTTATACTTTTGTCTTTGGCATAACCTCATTCATAGTCGTATTGTCCATTGCCAGAGACTCATTTCAGCAAAATAGGTTTTCTCGAAGGTCTTCCCTTTTGTTATTTCTTTTGAGTTTATTGCCGATATGAATTCTGCCGACATTCGCGTCATTTTTTTATATGAGTACAAACTTGGTAATAGTGCTGCAAAAGCTGCACGCAACATAAACCAAGCGTTTGGGGAGAATACAGTTAACGATCGGAAAGTGCAGCGTTGGTTCGAAAAATTTCGGACTGGCGATTTTTCACTGCAAAATGAGCCGCGCGGAAGACCCAAAACGTCTGTGAAGAATGATGACCCGAAGGCTCTAGTGGAAGAGGATCCAGCCGTATCCACGAGGGAACTTGCTATCAGGATGAAAGTTGACCATACAACGATATTGAGACATCTTTCTGAGATTGGCAAGGTTAAGAAGATGGACAAGTGGGTACCGCACGCACTGACAGAGCGAAATAAGCTGGAACGAACTGGAATATGAAGTTTTGCAGCATCCACCATATTCACCGGATCTCTCGCCGACCGATTTTCATTTTTTCAAGCATTTAGAGCTGTTTTTAAGGGGCAAACACTATGAAAATGAAGACAGTCTAAAAAACTCGATATCAGAGTTTATTAATTCTAAAGACCAAAATTTTTTTAAGACAGGCATTTACGCTTTAAAATCTCGTTGGGAGAAGTGTATTGAAGCGAATGGAGCATACTTTGATTGAATAAACAGCTTTTGACGAAAGATATGCAGTTTTATACAATCACTTAAGAATCCGACATTTCATACGCACCAACCTAATAGTTCAAAGTAATCATTAATAAAGCAACAATAAAGTACAAAATGTCAAGGTGAAAACCACAAAAGTTATTTGAAGCAAATTTGTAAAACTTTATGAATTTCGAAAAGACAAAATAATTAAAATGTAAGTATCTGACAAATAGCATTATCTTTCAATTTAACGCATTTATCTGGCGCATGTGTTCTTTATATTTCATTTTCTTAAAAGCAATATAGAAATAGGCAAAATCTGAAAGCCATTTTGTGCATGCAATTTATCAATTTATATAAGGTAAATTGTATATGATTTCTTGATACTTTCTTTGTTTTGCTTCCATGGCACCATTCACATTCAAAAATATGTTATATAAAGTATTAACTATTGAGCTCATTTACGAATAGTTCATGTCAGATATAATAATAAGCTTTTTGCTTGCAAAAAATCATTATAGTTGTGGTAAAAAAAATAATTTTTATAAAATTACAGATATGCAAAAATTTATCACAGTAGTCATGTTGCTGCCTTAAGGAAAATAGTTCATTTTGCTTTACAATAGTGAATAAGAGAAACTTTTTTTGAAAAAAAAAATATTATTTATCAAATCGACCGTCTTTATCTGAAGACTACAATGACAAGTCATTACTAAAAGAATAATTTTAGATTCATTAAGAAATTTTAAGATAGTTTTTATTGATTTTAAATTAAAAACTATTTTTACATAAAACCTTTTCAACCATAAATTTTAAGTTACATTGTTTTTTTGATATACTCTTCGAAAATGGGAGGAAATGAAATCTGGATTTTTCAACTTAGTAGTACTGACATTCAAACCAAAAAGAAGAGAATGATGATTATTTATAAATGCTTTTTATTGTAATAATAAAAAATTCCTTTTGTTGACGATGGTAACTTAAGTGTTTTCCTGGTAACATAGTTCTACTGTGATTAGACTATTAATAATTTACCCTTAATTAATTTGAAACCATTTTTAAAACCAATATAATAATATTGAGCTTTTTTATCTTTCTTCACCTAATAGCAAACAGTCAGTCCTTTATGTATAGATATTAGAGGAATTAAAAAAATTCATTTTAAAACATTGATGCTATGCATTACGAATTTAACATCACTTGATTCAGTTAAGTTTGAAATTTGAGATAAAAAAATTATTTCTAATTTTTAGATAATTTTTAACTACATGTTTCTTGTGTTCATCAACACCATTTATGATTTTTGCTTATAATTTTCTCCTTCTCGCAATGTAGAAATCGTATACCATTTGTTTCATGCAGTTTGGTGAAGATTTCAAAATAAATTTAAAACAAAACCAAATGTTTTTGAAAGATAAATAGTGATCGTAAAGATCATAAATCAGTCAACAGCTACTCTCTGTTTGTCATAAAGGTTTACTGATCTTCATATAAAGTATGAAAATTCAGTAATTATTTTCAAATTATATTAGACTTCAGACTAAACAATTATGTAGCAGAATGTCATTTTAGTTATCTTTACAGTTATGAAAAAGATTATTTATAAGAAAAAGAAAAAAATCACATTTCCGTGTAGAATTATAAATTCCATAATAAAACCAAAAGTTATTAAAAATACTACTTTATATAAAATTAATTATTAAATTAATGATAAATTTGCGTCATATAAAAAGAAAAAACTAATGTTATAAAACATTTGAGATAAGAGTACTCAGATAAAGTAGCTTAATTAGTATGTCAATATAAAAGTTTAATCAACATCTATTGTCTCCAGGGACAATATCAAAACGCAGTAAATTTTTCAAGCGAAATTAATCGCTCATTTTTAAACTAAATAAAAAAATCGAAATTTGTCCATATGCTGCAACTGCGAAATTTAATCATTTTGAAAACAAAAATAAAAAGCAAGCGTGTTAACCGATAAAAACTTTATTCCCAGTTTTAACAAAGCAGACAATAGAGTTATCTTATTTGGAAAACATAAAAGAAGCTAATTTAAATATACTTTCATCGTCTAAAGTTTCGTTAAAATATCGTGCCATTTTCTGAGATTTTTTTATTTAAAAAAATGGGAAAGAGTTAAGATAAATTTAAAAAGTCATCACTTTTGTAAAGCAATTTATTATCTAAAAATTAACTGTCATTTTGATCTAGTTTCGACCATTTTATGTGCGTTTTTGTTCATTTATTTATTTGCTTGTTCGTTTATTTAAAAAAAATACTAACTGACTGCATAATTTGAAGCAGCATTTGTTTGCTAATAAAATAAATTATAATATCAGAAAGAGGAGGAGTTTATTAAACGCAGATAATTTGTTACTTTAAAACTTTATTTCTATATATTTTGAAAGCTGAAGTTCTATATTTTAGTAGTCAAAGTATTAAGTCATTTACCTTATATAAGAAATTAATTTTGCTACTAGTTTCAAACCACAATATTTTAGAAACTTTAAGCATCATCCAAACGAATAATTCATAAGTAAGAAATCTAAATATTTTGTAATTTAATGATTAAATTAATTACTAGACTGACTATACAATACAAAAACTAGTACTATTAGCTGCTATGTTATACTAATTATGTAATATTATGTAATACTGTTTTTATGGAGAGGGTTGATAACAAATAATAATATTTAAAAATAATATTGTTCTAATTTTAGATAATATTGATTTATAACTTCATATTTTATCAGTATTGAGTAGAAACTGTCTATGATGGTTAACTTGTTCTCGAGAATTCTTTTAAATTTGTTTGAATCATCATCATACATAATTTAATATTCATAATACTATGACAAAATCAATTTGTGCTTTTAACTGTAATAGACATTTAAATTTGGTTTTTAGTAAACTCATAACCATTCTTTTTATAGACAATAGAAATGACACCATTTTAGACAAAAGTAAACCTGAAAATGGCTCTGAACATTTTATGTAACCACGATAAAACATGACATTAAAAAATTGATATTAGTAATCACAGAGCTGATTAGTTGCAGTTTGTCATTAGGTCTATAGAACTATAGAAAGCCTTGAATTTCTTTTGAAGAGTTGCTTTTTCATTAAATGGCAAATTAAATCATTTCATGACTCCAGGAAGTGCATATTATGATGCTCGTCTTTTAATATTGTGAGCAATTGTTTCATATTCCGACTAATTTTTAACTTCATCAATAAATTTTTAAAATAATTTTTTATAATAATAATTAGTGAACAACATATATAACTTTAATTTTTTAATGTGTATCATGTAAAAGCAATTGGGATAATAATTTTTTATTAAATCAACTGCAATTATTAAACGATTTCCTTACAAATGTAAATATTTATCATGAAATATTATAAGGAAATGATAAATTTTCAACAAATCTAAAATTAAATTTCTATTTCAAATGATGCATCTAGTATAATGCTATATTATAAACAGGAAATTAAAAAATAAAATACCTATATGTTTTAAGAACAATTACTGTTATTTTTATTAACGATTTCGATATTACAATATTTTCTTACACCTAAGTATAAATTTTTTATAATTAAGGTATCCGACTACGTTAAAAACACCGGTTATCGACCACATTGGCGATTTTTTTAAAATTGTTATTTCTTGTAGTTCAAACCTTCCTCTTTTCAGAAATATTTATCTTTTGTAGAAAAAGGAAGGCCTGACCTATCACCTATTGTGACATATTTTTTCATCTAAAATTTGTCTTTAACTTCAATTTTCTCAAAACTTTATGTTTAAAAAAATTCTCCACCGTTAACATGATATCTCAAAAACTAATAGATGAATTTATATTAAAATTTCAGCGTGTGTTTTAAATGATATGGGCAATGAAATAAACCAAACATTTTATTGTCAGTGAAATACTTTTTCATTTATCGGTGCTTTTAGAAAAAATTTTAATTTATTGAAAACAATGCATATATATGTATATTTTTATCCATAACTTCTTTGCATCTCGCTATTTTTCTTAGATTTGGATTCATTTTATTCATCATCGTATTCTATAACATAGGTACAAAGAAAAATAGGATTGATGCATTACAATTCTGTGTAGAATGTTAACGTTTTGGTTAAATTTCTTCAAAATTTACCTCATATTTTCCTATTTCTAAAATTATATTATATTTTTAAATAATTTTGACAAGTGTTTATAGTATAGTTTAAAGTATATAATTTTGACAAGTAAAACTTTGCATCATAATTGACAATACATCTAAAAACAACAGTTTTAAATCGTTTTTTATGAATTCAATTTTTCAAAAATATTCCTTCGAACGTAGTCAAATAACTTAAGAAAAACAATATATTTCTTAAAATTTATTTATTTGACAAATAGTCTAATAACATTTGTTAATAAACTTGCATGCACCCCCTCCCTTTCCAATCAAGTGGTTTTACGCAGGTGCCTTGTCAGGAATCAACTACTGGGAACAAATCTGCAGAAAAATAGCATCCTAGCGAAAGATAAAAGTTCATTTAAAGCCCATAAAAAAATGGCGCTTTTTTGTTTGAGTATGATATTTCTGTTCTTTAAAATAAGTCTCTAAAAACCAGCTGCCTCAAAATGAGAGTTCACTCAATTAGTCATCTTTTATTTATATTTTTTTTCCTCTTCCTTCCTTATTTATTTTTTATATCATCCTAACTCTCCAAATCTTTTGTCTTCATTATCAATAAAACATTTTCGCTTCAATTCATATATGTACTTATTGTTTTCTTTAAGTACATAATATGTACTGCTACTCATCATTCATTCAAATCAATTTTTATACATGTTATTAATTTTTAAAAAAAATTGGGTTCAAAACAAATCACTTTAAAAAAAAGTACATTGTTAAACCTAACGAAAAGTAAATAGAATTTTTCATAAATTCGTGGACAAAAATAATTAAATATCTAAAGTCAACTTAGTACTAATTACATTAATTTTTCTAATGAAATGGGCTACGGAATTTCTTATGAATATATACGTTGAAAATATTTATTTTCCTTTAAGCTATAGTTTTAACTTTTATATAACGGGGCACAATAAAAAAAAATCTTCGTAGAAAAATTATATTTGCTCTCAAGCAATCTAATGCTTGAAATTTAAAATTTAATTTAAACGTCTGTCTAGACTATTTTATTGCTTTATATTTATCTTGTCGTTGAATTTTTTACTCAATTTATGGCATTTAAAAAGTTAGATTTCAACTTGTTAAAAATGTTATTTTAACAGTTGTTGCTTTAAAAGATTATATGAGATTATCGAAGAAATCGCACCTTTTTACAAAAACTTTTATAAAGAAAAAAATAACTCGTGAAATACACTTTAATTTCTTTTCTCTAAGCTCGCAAACAAGCAGGCATTATAAATGTCTTTTAGCGTTAAAATATGGTGACATTATAAAAGAGATTAAAAAGGGTTTGAGATATGTTGAAGAGACGTGATGTTAACGTATATGTTAAGACACGTGATTTAAATGAAGAGCATTTAAATATATGGAAATAGGTTAAATTTCGCTTATCTTTTTCAATATTCTGAAACGCATGCTATTTTTTTTATTGCTACTATTAATTACTTCTTTCCCATTCTCTCTTTTTATTTTTATATATTTTGCTCAAATTTTCAGTCATTAATAAAATGTTCTTTTATTTATGATACTTGATAATAATACAATTTTTTTCAAATATTAATTCCTTAATTAAATTTACATAATATTTAATACTTTAATTAGAGATTTAGCAGTTTGTAATGAAAATTGAAATCAAATAGCACAATCGGTAAATTGCAAGGATTTTCAGTAATTTTTACATGTAGGTGAAGAATGGAAATTTAATTCTTACGAAAATCATTAATTTTTTGGTACTTCATATTTTTTTAATAATCATAAAAAGTAACTAAAGAAAAAAAATTCTTTGTTAACCTAAGTAAAAATTAAATGAAAACGATTCATATTATTTGTTTCATATCATACTTTATAAGAGTTTCCAAAGAAGAATCCTTTCAATCTTTTAGATAATTAAAACGACAAAGTTCTTTAATTTTTTAAAACTCGATGTTTTATAGTCTTGCTTTCAAAATAAAACGTTTTGAGCAATAATGGAATTCTAAGATAGTATAAAATATTTGCCCATTTTAAAACAATCTATTTATTTAAATAGGCTTTTAGAATTATTAGAAATATGATCATCAAAATAATGAGAATAAATAGGATTTCTACAAAAAAACATTATGGATAATTCCTTATAATTGGTAATTATATTATTTATACTTTAGTCAACAGTTATATAATAAATTTTAAACCTTGTAGCTAGTACAAGTATTGTTAACGTAAATTATATATATTATATTTCTATGAGAATAACCTACATTTTTATAGAATATTTGAACAATGCGCAAATTCTTTTAAACTTTTTCACAATGTATTTTTTTAATTCTTTTTCAAGAAAATATTTTCTCAATAAAACGTTCTTATGTTGAAAAACATATTCTAGTATATTTAAATATCAACCAAAGGAATATTTTCTACCTAATTTCTCATACATATCTTCATTAAGGTACTTTCTATATTATCCTTCGTCGCATAGGGAAAAATAAACCATGTTTTATTTTACAACTACTGTTATTGCTCCCACTTTTTGAGTTTTCATATTCACATGCAAAATCACTATTTATAAAAATGATATTTTTGACCTCGCGAATGCTTAAAATGTAACGATTCTTCAATACTCGTGGTTAAATTGACAATTATAATATTTTCTCTGTTTTTACTTTCTATATAAGAAATAAAAAAGCATCATTAAGTCGATATGCATGGTTTGCTACGAAAAGAAAATAGCTCCATTCTAATGAGTTTCAAATTATATGCACTATCTTGTGCTAAAAGAAGTATGCTTAACCCAGTTCTTAGTTTCTGTGTTATTCAAAATATGGACCTCCCTATCTTGTTTGTTTGTTGAGAAATAACACAAAGAGTTACTTCCACTTTGTTTTCCTCTTAATAAATATCACTGACAGATTTAAGTATTTTGCTATTTTAAAAGGTGCATATTATGAAAATCCTTTTTTAATAAGGAGGTTCGGTTTAGTTTCCCAATTCAGAATACTTTTAGTATATTAATTATTTATTTTATTAACTTCATGAAAATAAATAAGGGTCTTTTTATCATCTTTTTTGGCTTCAGCTTACAAGGAATTCACTTTTACAATTCGTTAATGTAAACGTTCGGTGTCATCAATATTCAAATAACTAAGTAAAAATAAGGAAATAAGGAGAAATCTGATTAATTACACTCAATAAGAAATTAATTTTATCCTACTCTCTTGTCTTTCATTAAATTTGAAATTTATGCAATTTTATTTATTTAGCAATTAGAAAGGTTGTTTAAAAATAGGAATATTTCTGAGTTCTTTTCTTCCTAGAAGCCGTAGGCGGCTGTCTATACCATTTTGAAATTCATCACTGATAAGCATTATTCCATTTACTATTACAGCCATTTATGATTCCAAAATATAAAAATGCAATGGAATAAACCAGCAAATTCAAGTAATTATACAGGTTTTGTAATTTCACTAGAATCAAACAAAAAAAACAGATAATCCAAATATTATTGAGAGCAAATGTAGCATTAAAAAATAAAATATCTTTTTAAAAAGCAAAATATATACTATATTTTAAATGAAATATTCTTTAAATAAGATATAATGATAATTTATGTCATTTATTTCATTGTGAAATCATTTTCTTAGACATAAACTAAAATAATTTTGTGGAAATAAAATCATAGTTCCAACAAACAGGCTTTGTCAAGTCATCTGTAACATATAACTGATAGCGAAAATACATTCCAAATATGTGAGAGCTATTATAGTAATTCATTAAAAGGAATTCGAATTTTCAAACATTCTTTTGAAATTTTATGGGAATGTGAAAAATTTCAAATATATTTTTTTCGCAACATAATTTTCGTATCCAAATTATTTTTTACTTAAAATTTTGTTTACCAAAACGCCTTTAAACGTTAAAATTATTTCCGGGAAGATGCTTAAGCTTTGCATTTTAAAGTTAGGAATCTTTTCATGCAAGTGATTTTGTTAGATTTTTTTTAAAAAAGGCAATTAAAAAAATTATAATTTATTTAATGAGAAATGCCTTAGATAATGAAATATGTCTTATTTAATGAGAAAAATATTTTCAGGAAAGTTTAAAATATATAAGAAATGCTTTGAAAATATCTTTGCTCTTTACAAATCTTATTACTTCGAAATTTTAAAAAAATCCACTCTAATAGGCTTAAAATCAGATCAAATATTTTGTGAGCTATTTAACCTTATTATCCTTTCATTTTTTTTTCTTGGAATAGTTAGAGTGATCAGTAAAGAGTAGAAAAAAATTCTTAATGCATTCTATTTACGAAATTCTATCAAAAAATAACTTTTCTCTTTCTAATCAAATTCTTTTATCCTCTTTCTTCTTCCTTTTCAGTCGAATGGTTGTTATCAGCCTTTCTGGAAGTAAGATGAGTGCCAGACCTTTTCTATTCCAAAATTGAAAAATTAAATTAGAAAAAAATTGTCGTTTTAAACTCTATTATAAAGCAAAAGCTGTCTAAGTCAAATCTAAAGGATTTTATATCTGAGTTTGTCATTATTAGTTTGAGATGAGGATTCAAAGTTAATATCAACTACAAAGATATTGATTTTATGTAACCTATGACAATTTTAGAGACATTTTTACATGGAAATACAATATTTGCACATGTATATCGAAGAATGGTGATAATTATGATGTGATGATAATTACGCCGTTGTTAGTGATGATATAGACTAGTATTTTGTTTCCTGAATCACATACAATCCTCTTGCCCCAACCGTTGCGAGTATATGATTCGGGAAAATGCAAAAAATAGCAATACACTCTAAATCATTTTTTTCCTTTTGTCATTAAAAGTAGGGGGTCACAGTTTTAGAACTTCATACTACACGAAAAAAATTCGTGGAGCCTTAACCAAGAAATTTATGGAACTTTCTAAGAATATTTGCATGAGCTCTTTCATTTTTTTCCTTTAGTAAAGATCAATTCATTCGTCCTTTCAGAGAGCCCCTAACTTAATTCATTATCATTAATATTGTTACATTTCTCTTTGAATTACTGAAATTATCTCCTGATCAAAACCTTACTCATGATCATTTTCCCATCAAAATAAAAAATTTGGAGGTGAACTTAAATACAGTGATATAAAAACTGTATGATACGCAGCAATTCATTTTCTTAAACATAATCGCAACACATTATTCATAATCTTTAAGACAGAAATACTTCTGTATTACCACAATGTATACATTGCATTTGTAAATAATTTTCTAGTATTTCAGGCATTTATATTATATCAGTCTTTCAGATAGATCGAACTAAACGTCTTATTTTTCATCTTTTTTTTCAGCACAGTTTTAGAATAAAATACAAACAAGATATGGTGGAGGACTCATCTCCTATCTCAAAAAATGCAATGAAAGTTTAATCGTGCTGCTTTAAGAATTATAATTTATATAGAACTTTAAGATGGCCAATTTCACACTTACGTTTTATTAAAATTTATCTCTATCTCAACCTGATACTTGGTATTAAATAAGTAAAATTATCAGGGGCACAAAATTTATACAAGCTTAAAGTATAAGGTATTCCTTATCAGTTTTGGGATTGAACTGATGGTCTCATATACTAAATTTTCTTTCGATTGGATTACTATTCTGATACAAATTATTAAATAGATATAGAATAGTTCATCGTTTTATAATAGCGATGTGAAGAAACGGCTTGAGGATTTTCAGAATTTCATTATCCAGCCATTATTGTCCTTTACTTCATGTAACTATGCATATATCACTAAATAATTTTTTCCATCTCTTAAATCAATTTATTCCCTTTGTATCATCATCATGGCTTTTCTGATAAAGCGAAGTCAAAGTTTTGAAGTATATTTGTATCAGTATCAACTACAGTCTTGGTGCAAGTGGGAGAACTGATTCCCATCGAGTACCCATTTCCTTCTACGATTTAAAAAATTGATATCAGCTGCAAGAGTATCAATTACAATCATTAATTGATACTGCAAAACCAAATATCATCCCTAGCATATGGGGTACACGCCTTTGCTAATTTTATTGTAAAATCAAAATGATGTTATATTGGTCTACAGGAACAACTTAGATTAATAAATAAAATATGCAAAAGACCATTATTTTGAGCACAATACACAACAATGATCTCTTTAAGATTAGATTCCATTTCGCTTTGTTTTGCCTTATATAACTACAAGCATGTGTTCTGGACAGGTTTTAAATGGAGTAAAAAGCTCATTAGAAGGGACGAGAAGTAGCAATAGAAAACATCATTAACATTTAAAAAAATAAGTAGAAATATGTAATTTGTTTTCATAAATGGAAATTATACACGTAATTAAATGTCATTAACGCAGAACCAACAACACGGAACTAAATAATGTTTCTCGTTATAGAAATACTTTAATAAATCATGTTAATAAACGTGCCATATACTGATGAAAATCGAATTGTTTTGTGAAACAAAAATAACATAAATATATTAGCTGTTTACATTTAATTGTAAATAACAAATGAGATTTTCAAATCTCTTCAGATTAAAGATTGCAAACAATTTTATTATTTTTTATTATATTTATTACGAAGAGAAAGATACGTATAAGGTGGTTATAATTAAATTTCTCCTATAAATAGAATCCTACAACGCAAACAAAATGAACAGATTGCAGCGAAATTTAATTTATAGTCTATACACAAAATAAGCTCACGGAATTTAGAAGAATAAAAAATTATTTCCAAAATGTCCACCAGAAGGCGCCGTTTTCGAGAAAAAAATTAAATTTAACATAATGAATGCCCAAAACGGAATAGAGAAACAATATTAATGATCCAGAATAAGAATTATGTGTAATAAAATTTAAAACCAAGAAAAGTGCCAATTCTAGAAGAAAAATGTCGACATTTGCATTCTTGCGAAGAAGAAGCTTTGTATAAAACAAGTTATCGTAAGAAACGTTTGCAGTCGTTACCATGTTTTATATCAATATTTCCGTTTGTAATAATGACGGTATCTTGTTGCGTCGTTGAATAACAAACAAATAAATCTATAACGTTTCATGTGTGAATCACAACTGATCCGTTACGATCTACTGTTGGATACACTGTTTGTCGACTTGAAATTTTGCAGTTGGATGAGGGTAATCACATGGAGCACATTTCCCTACATCTTCCTTAATGCGATTAACAACTGCTCTTCTTGTGCAGTTTTGTCCTAATCTGCTCTTGCTTCTGCAAGCTGAACTGTTTTTTTTTTTTTTCTTCTCGCAAACAGCGTTTTGTAATTTTTTCATTTTCTTTATTTATGGAGCGATGACAAGGTGATCAAAAACTAGACAATAAATGATATTATTGTTTCAGCATTCCGTTTTGGTCGCTTATTGCATTAAAATAGATGCTTTTCTGGAAAAGGTATCGTTTGTTAGACATTTTGAAACTAACCTTTTCTCTTTTTTTTTTCGAAATTCCATGAGCGCATCTCGTGTGTAATCTATGTATCAAATTCCGTTGCAATCCGTTCACCCGTTTGCGTTGATGCTATGCTTTTTATAGAAGAAGTCTAATTATAATATGGTCATTCTGCATAGTATTTTTATTCAATCCACTAATTATAATTATCTCGAGAAATCTTTACATCAGAAACATTTATAAATATCTTATACGTTTTATAAGTGTACAAATTTGCTTATATGATAAAAAGTCGACAGTGTAATTAATTGTATCAAAAACTGCAAAAGGAAACACATTAATTCAACGCTGATATAATAGGCAACATTAGATATGAAATTCCAATGAAATCTCTGAATAAATGGGGACATGCAATAAATCTTAAACAAGAGGTATTAATCATCTTTCTGTGGCAACACTGGTAGATTTATTGGACGTCTTACATGGTCAAAGCATTAATCTTCGGAGAGTCATTTAAGGTATAATTATACTGAGGATTGAATTGGAAAATGCTAGCGTAGTTATACATTTTACTTTCGCAATACTCATGGATTCTAAAAATTGAAATAAGTAATTAATTGAATTCAATGTATAATGTATTTGGATCTTTTGATTATTTTTAAGTAAGAAGGGATATAAAATATTCTTATATTATAAATGCATTCATATTGTAAAATTCGAAATTGCAAGACGTGTGAATGAAATGAAAAGAATCTATATATTTAGAATTATTAATTTTCATAGCATTCTAGAAAAAATAAATGACCCATGTAAAGGGTTTTTAATGCAGTGCATAATGATTAACATCTGTATTGCTGTTATTGTTTATCATAAATATAGGTTTGAAATTGAAATTTTCATCAATTAAATAATATGAAATGATTAATCTGAGTCAAAATAATAATTTAAAGTAACGTAAGCCTTTACTAGATTATAAGGGGGAGGCCATATACTTATTTTATGGCCAGTATACATTATGAATTCAATTTTTTTAATAAAGTAAGCTTCAATTGCTAATAATAATGCTTCAATTCTAATCATTCAACATATTTTAACTTGTTAATGATTCATTTCAGGTTATTCATTTTTTTAAATATTTTTAACATGGAAAATATATTTGTTTTTATTTATTAGTTAAGCCTCTCTACTGTCCAACATCAAAGTTTGTACAAGATATCACTGAAATAGTCGTTCAGTGTATAAAAATATTCTTATAAATAATAAATGTAATGAAACATGAAAAGATGACTAATCATTCTTCATAAAATGTTAATATTATCCTTTAATAAATCAA
This sequence comes from Argiope trifasciata, assembly GCA_026543055.1. Classification (NCBI taxonomy): domain Eukaryota; kingdom Metazoa; phylum Arthropoda; class Arachnida; order Araneae; family Araneidae; genus Argiope; species Argiope trifasciata. The sequence goes on along the minus strand of JAPMOQ010047630.1, from coordinate 2,738,304 downwards.
TGAATTCTTTTTTATAATCTTGTTTATGTAATAAGAATGAAAATAATTTTTTAATCAATTTTCTTTTGGCTAGCTGCGGTTTGTTAACTAGAAAAATTAAACAGTTGTCTAGGATTGCTAGGTTGAATGAAGGTTACAAGCACATCAA
>JAPMOQ010047630.1:2725303-2737756 GCA_026543055.1 Argiope trifasciata | reverse complement strand
TTCAGAAATTTAGCAAAATATTAAAAAATTAACCTAAAATAAATAGTTTATATGTATTGAAATATGAAACTAAATTGATCGTTTTATAAAATATGAATCTAAATCTACTGTTTCTTGCAACTTCGTTCTCACTTTAGTGAATTAAAGTATTCACCTAATCAGGAATATGCTATGGCTAGTTTGTGCTGGAACTAACAAAATAATTCGAATAGCAGTTTAATACTGCGATTTTAAGATAATTTTATTCGATATCAGTTCTCATCTATTTCTCACGAATATATTAATATTAAATGTGTCATTGTAAATAAATAAAATCATATTTACTTGCAAACAAAGTCATAAAAATATAAATTTTGGCATACATAAGAATACGAAGTTAATTTAAAAGATAATATAATTCAAGGTTTTTAAACAAGACATTTCAAACAATAAATTCTTTATCCAACTTTCGTTTTTATTTTTACAATAACTGCAGTATTTAAAGAACCATTTTATGTCTTTTCAAACAATCCCTCAAACAGTTGAAAGAACAAAGTTCAAACAAAATCTTTCAACACCGAACAAGGACATGCGTCCCATAAATTCCCCCTCTAGTATTTTTGTAGGCCGTAATGCGGTAAAGATACTGTTATTCTATGTAGGAGAGGTTTATGTTGATCTTAGAGAAAATCCAAAGAACTTATGGTTGATCAGTTTTCCTAGTGATCCCTTTCCTAATTAGAGTGAAAGGGCTGGCTCGGGTGTTTTCGTATCGCGGATGCCAGTTTTGTTTCTTACTTCTTTGGGTTTATCGCCTAATCTTGAACAGTGCATTTATTTTGCTAAATCTTGACATTTCAGAATGTTACTTGCCCTTTAAATGGAAATAATTTAATTCAAGAATTTTATTATTTTATTTTACGAGTATTATTTTGTTATGCTTGCAGTATAAAATTCAAATTATTCTAAAAGAAAGAGAAGATTTAAAATATTTATTTCTAATGAGCGATAATGGATAGAGAAATAGACTATATCTGTAATACTGTTTCCCATCACAGTTGGTTCCATAGTAGAAAAATCCGTTTTATGATCAGCTATACTGGATGCTGATCGGATGCCAGATCTGTAATCACTCTCTGTAATTTTGAGAGTATTTTGAGTATAATGAGAGTATTTTGAATAATCTGTAATCTCGGATGCCAGATCTATAATTTGGTTTAGCAGCAAATCTGGCTACCATTTAGAAAATTGGCGATGCATTTCACGACAAAATGCATGATACCAGAATCTGCAAGAATTTTGGCAATAGAACCAATAAGAACCGAGGTATGTTTGATTGTTCAAGAACCTTCTCCTCCCTGCTCCTGAAACTATAAAATACTGGCAGTTTGACCGAAGACAGTCGAAGAATGGTACAAGGTCGTATACAGTCGTCAACGGTGAAGCTTAAGTGCTGAGTTAAGCTCAAACGATTGGTTATTTGAGCTGTATGCCGAATCCTGTAATTTAAAAAAGCAAATAGGGTGTGGAGTATCTAATCATAGTAAATAGAGTCGACAACTCGATACAGTTAAAGCAAAGAGACAATGGAGATTTGCAAGCGTTTGGAGAGACCGTAGAGTAACTACGTAGATTCCCTCCTCCTGCTGAATTCTGTCTGGCCGCTTTGTGTGTTGTAATTGTTTTTTTACTTCCTATTACCAGTTGTGACTACTGTTTGTTCTAGGAGTGATGTTGTCTAATGCGTGACAACACTACTCCTCTGTGTATTTGTCACCTGTGTATTCGTTTCATGTTTTTGAGGTCTGTTTACTGTTTTGCACTCACTACAAGCACAACCCATTGATTTTAAGACTTACTGAAGGAAGTTCCGAAACAGTATCATTAGAGAGAGGAAAGCTTTAAATTCTAGATTACTGAGTTAGTTACCTTTAATTTAATTCAGTTGTTTTAGCAAAATCAAAAACACTGTTGCTTTTGTTTTTCATGAGAATGACGGCATCATATGAAAAGTTGGAGATTAAGAAGATTAAACTCATTTTACATTTCATTTAAGTTCAACAATGGACCATCTCATAATAAATGAATACACATTTGGTAGAAATACCTGAAGGTGTCTTCAGCTATTAAGGGAAAAGCACTGATTTATTCTCCACATCAATGATGATGATGAATGTGTCCAAACTGCTTCTGAACGTAGGTTTGTGTTGTCAGAAGAGGATGAATAAAAGACCAAATGTATTTATACACTATGCTTGAATAACTTTGTTTTATCGCACAATTATTTTAACTTTTATTTCACTTACCAATTTAAATCCCTTATCCAATTTAAATTTAAATCAAGCAATTTCTTAATTTTTATTTTAAATCAGAACATATTACTTTATTCTAAAATATTCTTTTATTTCTTAATTCAAATCCCATTTTTTTATTTTATTACTACCAATCCACTCTCTAAAAAATGATTTTTCTTTGTTTCTCCTGCCATGAGCGATGGGATAAGATGCCCTAGAGCCTTGCAGGCGTTTTTTGAATACACACAACACATTAAAGGCGGGAGTCGTAGTACTACGATTTGTTCCGCGTCACCTAGCATGCTTTTGTCAAGATCCTCCGTTTTTAATGTGATAAGATTCTAAGTAGATGCGTGTCAACAAAATCTCTATCGGAATGTCGTAAGAAAACTACTAAAGCCGGCCTCCTGATATAGGGGTAGCGCGTCTACCCCGTGATCTGGGTGTCCCAGGTTTGAGTCCCGATTAGGGAATGTTTGTGTTTCTTCTGTGTTCTATCTGTGAGATGTGTGAAGGTGCTCCCCTGTTAAAAAGGGGTTGTACAAGAGAATGTAACTCAGTTGCACTCTTGATTCTAGTCTTGGCTACTATAAAAACTCTCTCTCTGTTTGAATCCCCGACAGATGCGGGCTTGTAAAGCGCCATCAGTCAGAGCAACAAAACCACTAAAATGAAAAAAAAAATCTATAACTTTGCTCTTATATGTAAGTAGACCTACGTTTATCATCATTTTTTTCACAGGGTAAATTATGTCTCCCAGATACAATAAATCAAGGTTTAAATTTTTTTGTTCATACATCTGCAAATAATATAAATCCTTATTATTCACTTTCTTTTGAATTAATGCATTTGTCTCTCTGAAATCCATAGCCACCAGCACATCTGAGTCACACATACCTAATTTTCATTTTTTTTCTTTTAACTTATTTTTTTAGAAATAAACGATTATTTAATGCTATTTAAGCGATTCACTTTCATATGAATTTTCCCAGAAAGTTCTTTCCTTAGTATTCCCAGAGTATTGAACAAAGCCCAGGCTCAAAGCTTTCCTCGAGATATACTTGAAAAAAATTAGTAATCATTAAAATAAATTATACTTGCCATCGAATACTGTTTGGGTAATTTTTTTTTGCTATAATCAGAGAGTTTTCCTTTTTCTTCCTGAAAATAAAAGCCTCTTTTGAGTAATTATTTCTCCGCCTTTCAGATTAGAAATTCTTAAGTTAAAGCTAATTTCACACTCAGGCAAGCAAAATAATTGCAGCGGAGAATTAAAATTCATCCGAAGGTAGCCTAAGTGGCTTTATGGATTGAATGCACTCCGTTTCTAGAAATAATAAAGCAAAAAGAGAAAAATGAATGATTTATTTTTCGATAAAATTATCTGAATTATAATTAAAAAGTTAGTAATGATGACGAGTAGTTTTTAAAATATATATTTATTTTCCAACAGTAATTGTGTTGTACTTTCGATTCCAGTATTTTCGTGTTTAGTTTGTCTGAGTGATTTCTCAGAACTTAAATATGTTTTAAAAAATGCCGATTTTTTAAAATTTTTCCTGAAAACTTGTTAATCAGCTCTAAAAGAAATAAAACTAACCAGACCTCTGATTGAGTTAAAATTTTAATATGAAATCTACAATCGATTTCAAGAATTTTTTTGAGTAAAATCGCAAGCAAGAAAAGGAAAAATAATTCGAATAATTCGAATGTTTAAAATACTTTCCTTTTATTATAGGCGAAAACATGTTGCTGTTTTGGTTTGAACTTTTTGAAGACACAAAATAAACGGACAGAAAATTGGAGATTTTTTAGTTTTGAGTAGTCACTTTTTCAGTTTTATAGTTATTAGGAAATGATTCTGGCTGTTGTCGCATTTGGAGACTTATGACCAAAAAGTTACAACTTAGTGAGAATGTCTGTTATGTAACCGATTCTCTTGTCTAGCCACTAAAGGGCAGGGTCATAAGAAGCTATTACAGAAGAAATAGAAAAAAGACAGGAATCATTGCGAAAGTGAGAAAAGTTATTGAAAGATATAAACATAATAGGATGATAATAATTATTATATTATATATATATTTCAAAAAAACTATTTTTGGGGGCAGGCGAAAAAAGTTTTGGGATCTAACCGAATTTAAGAAGAAAAAAACAATCGTTTTTCTAAATATTAACGCATTTGTAATCTAAAACCACGTGATTGCTTCGAACCGGTTTAAGTTTTTTAATCACTTACATTAATTAAGACAAACAATGACTTTAAAAAATAATGTTTTCACAAAATAATTTGAAATTTGGAATAACAGATTTCAATTTTTATAGTTATTTTCATGTTTGAATTTCTAATCAAATTCATTGAAACACTAATTGCGGAAAACACAAGAACTATTCTCGAATATAACAATGGAAAGTATTTCCAACTGTGTGGATAAATCTTATAAGCTGTTATAATAAATCACTCAAATGTAATAGCAGAAAACTCAAAGAGTTTAGGAACGAAATTACTTTAATTATCTGTGTTGTGTAAAACAAAATGTTTTAGCATTGCATTTAATTTAAACGACCGTTATTTAGGCCATAATGGGAAAATCATTAAAGCACACGCTTAAGTTTAATATAATATCAGAATTTACTATAATTTCATGCTCAAAAATTTTGTAATCAATTAAACACTTCCACAATTTCCGCATAAAAGTAATACATATACATACCACCGATCGCTTATACTTTAACTGCACATAATCCAATTCCATTCTACGACGATCTATCCTTTTTCTAATATGTGAATAGTATGAATTCCTCTAAAATTCACAGATTGCTACTGTAAATGCATGGTCGCACTTTCATGTGAGCATGATTTATCTCCCGTAAATCTCAGAGTAAATAATCTATGTTTGTATGTCAAAATTTACTATCTCATTTCTGTATATAAATAATTTTTTTCTTCCCCTAAAAATTGATTAGATGTATGAAAATAATGAAAAACTGTGACAATTCATCTTTATAAAACTATTTATCTGGTTATTAAATAATTTATCAGTTCCATAAAGAGAAGAAAGACAGTGAGTTCACTTATTGTGATATTTATCGAAGAAATGTGAAAGATGTATGAATTCTCAAAAAACGAGAGGATATAATTCCAAGTTTTTACTCTAAAAACCGATGAATTTATGTTAAATTTATGAATCAATAGATATTATTTAAATCAACATAAATTCACCGGTTTTTAGAATCAAAATTTTGAATTATATCCTAACAATTTCTGAGAATTCATATATCTTTCACACATTTACTCGATAAATAACAACAAAACGTGTGAATTGATTCGTTAAATTTATTCCGTTTTATAACTAGATCATAAATATAAATCTACTAATGCAAGATATCAATTACGAATTCGACTTGGAAAACGGATGAATTTATCTCTTTCTCAAATAATAATGAATGGCAAGGCACGCTCACATCTGCATATTTTGGCTTTGTAAAGTTGAAATAAATTCCTCAAAATTTAAATAATAATGAAATCATATTTTGGCAGTTTCCCTTGGTAAATTCAGAAAATAATATGGAACAAAATTAATTTTTGTGTCATATAAATATTGATAGAATCAATGCAGCAACTGGCGTTCACACCAAAAATGCCATGTATTTAACGCATACATGCAGATACTACTGATATTCCAGCAAACAAAATCTTCAATTGACTGTACTGGAATCGCATACACTGATGTCTCAATAAAAGGTAATCGATGCTTGATGAATGGGAAATCGGTATGGTGATTGGTCCATCAAGCTACTATTCAAAATTTCATTAAAATAACTTCACTAGTGTAGCAGAAACTGTAAATCCCGTTTCAGTTGAACTGAGATACCCTGTAACAAAAAAATAGATAGCAACTAGAGTTTGCTATGTAAATATTTATTCGTATTCTTGTCCTCTACTTCCCCTCCGAGTTAGTACTGTGAATTTGGAATCGCCCTGCATATATATATATATATATATATATATATATATATATATATATATATGTCAAATATTTCTTTACGACATAGTTTGCCTCAATAACATTTATCATTATATAAAATGCTTTAGCATAATAGATAATAGGATAGTACATAACACATTTATAGGATAGCATGTAACAAATTTATAGGCGAATATATAACATAAATAGTAGAATATATAATATAAATAGGAGAATATATAACATAAATAGGAGAATATATAACATTCTTCGTATCATAAATAATTCTCAAATAGCATACGTTGCTTAAGAATTTATAATCATTGCATAAAATGTCAGCGTTTCGTAATTTGTCAGTAACATATTTCTTAAGCATACTATTTAATGACAAATAAGCAATGATGATGACAATATAATACAACGGTCCAAATATCATATCCTTTCATATTTCGCCCAGATAGAATTTGTTTTTCTATAAAATATATAAGTATCGCACACATTGCCCAGGAATATTACATAAAATATTCAAATTATTATTATATTTCATTGTTTAAAATGTTGGCATAATATAGAATACTGACAAATGATGCATTGCCGATAGCATATATATTATTTTTATTACAATCAGTTTTAATAACAAACGCTTAATTTAAATCAATAATGATTGGATAATAACAACGAAAATAAACATCAGTACTCTAACCGTTAAAGTGTAAAATCTGTTATATCATATAATAACTAGGTATTTCATGAAATAACTATACACATCCATTAAAGAATATAAAATTATTGAATTAATATGATTTAACTAGGTATTCTATAAAAGCGATTACTTTATCGTTATGAAATACGACACTCCAAAGTTCTTTGAATCGGTCTAGCTACTTTTAGTCAGCTTCGGATCGCCTATGGACGGCAAGGACATGTATGTGTTTGCACGGTTGTGCTTTGACATAATATTCCGCTTATAATATTTAAATATACTTATTTTTGCAACATATTCATTATTTTTTCCTTTCTTTTTAACTAATATTATCAATATAAGTAATAACAAACTATATCATTTGCTTTCCCTAATTATTTATCAATTAATCTTCCAAAATAAGGATAAGACGTATTTTTTGAGTGATTTTATCTATTTATGATCAATTAATTTATAAAATAACATTAATGTTTATTTTTTATTTTAATGATTTATCGTTAGTTATTTCACAGAATAACTAAATTTTTCATCTTTTATATATTTTAACTGACTTGTCAAGTTATTTCAAGAAATATATAGTTATTCCATGTAATAACTGTACTCCACTCAATTAACGGTAACATGTATAACCCCAAATTTCAACAGCTAAAATTATTTTTCCGCGCTTTTATTGCCAACTTGAGAACCCAATCAGTTTGCAGTAACCCTGCAATGACAGATTTTCTACTACTTTTTCAATTTTTTTCTATTCCTTTTTTTAATTTTCTTAATTATGACATTTTTTGCTTCGAAAAAACCCTGATAGTGAAATACTCCTGAGACTTCATCAATCCTGAATTTTGTTAATGCACATCCTTCTGCGATCTAAATGGGGGGAAGTTAAGTGGAGAGAAAAAAAAGAAGTGAATTGAAAATAAAAGTTTTACTACTAACGGTTATACCTTAAGGAAAGTTCATTGTAAAACTATTTCTCGTCTGAATAAATATAAAATCGAAAAACCTTTCTCTTTCGTTAATTGATGTATTTTTTTTTTCGGTTTTTATATATTTCCTTTCAATATTGCTAGTTCGATGAAGATGGGCTAAATAAGAATATAATAAAGATTTGTTTCCTTTATATTTTACAGGAGGAAATGAAAAAAATTTTAAGAAGACATATTTTCTAAGCGGTATTAAGAAATGTTTTTATATATTCTTTTAAAATTTGATTAGATTTGATTTATGTTTATAATGATGGAATTTTGTAATCTATTTTCCATTCATATTCCAAAATTCTATGTAAGCGAAGCATCACAAATTTATTTTTTCTAGAGCACAACCTGCTATTTTAGTATTTTAGGAATATAATTATTTATCATTTCACTGATTCAATAAAGTCTGAATTCCAAAACGTTATTTATAAATAATAATAATAATAATAATGAAACTTAAACAATTGTTATATCCTTTAAACACACTAATAAAAATGTGTTTCTAAACATTTATATAAGCTGAGTTTATTTTTATGCCTTGTATATTCCAGAATATAAATTATTGTTGATTACAATAAAATTCATTGCCTTTCATTGCATATTAAAAATATCAGTTTGTACATTTCCTTCTATAGAACAAATGTTTAAAGAATAGAATGTGTTGTAGATCTAGGTCAAAATATTTACTCTAAAATTTCTATAATCTCTTTTGTTATATATCACAATTATTGATTAAAAAACAACTTTATATAAAATAGATACTTTATGTTATATAGGTCTTTTTTCTGTTTTTAATATAATAGTAAAATAAATTGAATTAATGCATTTTCTACATAAAAAGGTTGCTGAAAATAAAAACACAACTAAATCACTGCTCGTAATAAATCTTAGTCATCTTTGCATAAGAAGTCCTGACAGGCTCATGCTCACAACTTAATATACCTTTACATGAATGCGTGATTGCATGCCGCATGCAACTGCGGTTTTTTTTATTGTCTCGGATGTTGGGTGATAACTATGTTTAATGGCATTGAGATAATATTATATCATGCAAAAGAGTTAAATTTAAGCTTTAAGGCTTAAATTTACGATCAAGATACTCATATAAGAAAGATATTTATTTAAAAATATATTTTGTAAGCAAAGTATAAATAAAGTAATTTTTGAAAACACTGTTATTATGTATAGAGAAGTAGAAATTTTTTTAATTACACTATCTAGTAGTTTTTAGTTTTATAATCATAATTTATTATCATAAATATTGACTTATCATAAAATCAATATTTTTTAATTCTAACCAGATGGAGCCACACGCAAGATATCAAAATTTAAATAAATTAATCGAGTAATTGATTATTGTCTAATAGTATTGTAAATAGTGTGGCTCTGGAATTATTAAAATATATAAAAAAAAACAGATGTATATAATTTTAAAATTCTAGCACATCAATGCATGAATAAATGCCAAATTGTTTGAAAATTTTCTTAGTTTCAAAGGGGGAAAAAACAAATGATTTAAAATAAAATTGTTTAACTTGTTACAGCATTTACATTAAGTGCAAAAGTCATAAAAGAACAAGTCAATTATTTTAAGAGGCAAATCATTTCAGGAGACTAAAAGCCAAAAGTCAAAAAGAATTTATAACTAAAGTTCAAAGTCGCTGAGTATCCCTTCTCTGACTGATATTGAAATGTCAAGAAGAATTCCGTTGCTCAGAAACAGATCTTATATTGACTGTTTTGTAATCTATGGAATTCTTCTGAAATGGTTCTGCTCTTTTATCAACTCATATAAGTTTATTTAACTAAATACATAGTGTTATTATCCCGCTGAGCTTTTATTTGTATAGTAGATCCATATGTATAATATTAACTTTTATCAGACTTTGTTTCGAATAAATGGTACAATAAATATCTGTTAAAGAAATTATAAGAAAAAAATTTCAAGATGGAGGCTTGAAAGAATTTTCATTTTCGCTTGAATATTCTAAATTACGAAGCACTTTAACCCGTTAACTGTTTCGACCTCTTCGGAAACAGCGTATCGAAATTGTGCCTCAAAAATTTAGGTATGACAAGTATACTCATCAAACATGTTTAATATGAAACTTTGATGTATTGAAATTGCTTTTGTTTTTTTTAATTTATTTCAATAATCACATTTATTTATTTATTTAAATTAACATACACTTATTTATTCGCATTTATTTATTTAAATTCATTATTTTAATTTGCTGTTAGAGAACGGTATTGAGCAAAGTACGGTACAACGCATAATAATCTTTTATTTGTTCCTTTGATAATGACTTGATCTCAGAATATTTTAAACATCTTGAAATTTACAAATATGTTTAACTTTTACTGAAATTGCAGTTTAAACTGCAAATTTTCACTTCTTATTACTCCTGATGAATAAACTCGTCAAAACGTAAAATATTGTACTTCCTCCCTGACGAGTATACTCCTCAAAAAAACAACAACAGTTAACTGGTTAATGCGACAGACATGTAGTTTCAAACATGAATCCTGTTTCAAGCAGGCTACATGGGACAGGCGTGAGGGAAAAAATCGTTCAGATTGTTTCATATATACCATTCAGATTTGATATTTTGATTCGTAATATTCAGTAGAAGAGTTTTAAATTTTTAATTAGATTTTTAACTAAGAATCAATCTAAATGTTAAAGATTGTCAAAACATTTTATTGTTAAAAACCATTTTTACAGCTTAAAAATTCAATATTTAAGATTTTAATCGAAATTAATAATTTAATATGAAATTGTCCTTTAATTTTCATAGATTGTTGAAATATTCTTATTATATTTTACAATAATATTTTCCCTTGTTTTAGTTGCTGGATTTATTCACATTACGCTTTGCGAAAGATAGTAAATAATTTTTTGTACATGCTTTATGTTTTATAATTAAAAATAAATTTCAAAAATTAAATAGCAACAAATGTACTAAGTCTAGAGTTTTAATTATGCTACGATATTACAAGGCAGACGATAAAATTTTGTTGATTTTTTTCAAAAGTGTTTTCATTTTAAGTGCATAAATTAATGCCTGTGATCTCATTGAAGCATCAGCTTGGCAGCTGTATTATCATTTTATCAGTAAAATTCTATACAAATTCTTGAAATATTTGATGTTCTATAGGGAAAATTGCAACAAAATCATACAATCTTATAGGATAAAATTGGAATATAAGTATTTAATGGAATTAAACTGCTACAAATTCCTGCGCTTATAAGTTAAAAAATATATACACAACAAAATAAACGTTAAATCTGTTAAAATGAAATTGTCTAGTTAAAGTCATTTTTAAATCTTAATTTCAGCATCCGTAAATCAAGCTAATGAGTTATTTGGGAACAAAAAACAACTGGTTTAAAATTCATCATGTTATTAAAAATATCATTTGGAATAAATTCCTTTCCAAGAATTCTTTTTTGTTATGAATTTATCAGATAATTTGCAATAAAAGTCAGTGAATTTAATTTAATCCTAATAATCAATTTTAATACCAGAATGAAGTAATACGAAATCTTTTTCAATCAGCAATGATTTTTTCTTTTCTATTTACATTTTACTAAGCATCATTCTACGGTAATTTTTTTTTTTTTTTTGCATTTGAAATACCAAATAATATGATCTATGATAATTTTGTTCTCAACTAATTATAATCGAAATTTAGCTTATTTATTACATTAAAAATTAATTGATCTGGAGGAAAAATGAAGTGAATTCCCATTTCGTTTATAAAGCTCAGTCATTTTACTATAATTCTTTTATATTAAAAAATAATAATTTTTTTCTATGATTTTTGACTTCAAATTAAACAGAATCGAAACAAATTATTTATTAATTAGACATATATGAAAAATAAATGAAAAGCGTAGTTTCAACAAAGCTGACAATGCATTATTTCCATTATGTGACATTCTTTCTACAATAACATATCTTTCATAAACATTACTGCAGCTGAAGGATGTTTATATTGTTTAATTAGAGAACAGAAAAATCTATTCAAAAGGTTTTAAAAACTGTTGATTTAAAATAACTGACTCGATAAAATGTGTTACCGGAAAATTATAAATTAGTAGCTAACATTCTTTTTGTAAAGAGATAATTATTATTCCGATAATATAAATCAGATTCAAAATAAAGAAAGTTTGATATAAAGCTAAGTAAACTAAAATCTTACTTTATATCAACTCTGAAAACAATAAAGTAAAAATGAATCACAATGCTTTTCATTGTAAAGAATAGTTTTATTTTCTAAACAAACAAATAAACTAAAACGCCATGTTTTAAATCAAGAGCTTTCTGGTAACGGAATAGCTATAGCATTTTAATCAATTATTTTAAGTTTTAATTAACTTGTTATTCTATATTAATATATTAATTTAAATATATTAATATATTACTACCAAAAGGTATTAATTATTATTAATTATATATTAATTATATATTAATATATTAATTTAATATATAATTTTCAATAATTTTTTTATTGTTATGAGGAAATTCGAACTGATT
>JAPMOQ010047630.1:2708858-2725203 GCA_026543055.1 Argiope trifasciata | reverse complement strand
TATATATATATATATATATATAATTTGCGCAAGAAGAAATTTCCTATAGGTTTCATTGACTACATTAAATCTTATTTTTCATATTATTATCAAATGACGAAATTTTAGATACATGAACTCTATATTATAAATTACCAAACAGGGAACACAATATTGTGATAAACTATAATATTGTATTAATGCATAAGCGTAATGCATATTGGAAATAATATCTAAACTTGTATATATAACATAATATTCAAATTGTACAAAACTACGAAATAACAACATATACACCAAAACTACAAAATAACCATAAAAACCTATTTGTTTTTGCAAACAGACAATGGACGATCGACATCTCTAATAAAAGAAATTCCTGCTGAGGTTCAAAATAATTAGAATAAGTTTCAAAATAATGAATAAATTTAAAGAAAATAGCATTTTTTTAAACTTAGCACAGAATAAAAAAAGAACAATTTCTGAGAGGTAGAGTTTTTTTTTCATCATAACAAATAAAAATTTATTTAAAAAATATTTACATTTTTTTTTCTTTTTTAGATTGTACTTTCCTTCCCACCACCTCCATTTAAAATGTTCTTTTGCCTTCCCCCCCCCAATAATTTCATTTTTAGAATGAACGAAAATTCTTCTCCTAATGTTTCGAATTAGTTATGTGCTCTTTCTATTTCTTTTATTAGTAATAAGATATTTTTAAAACGATAATTGATTTAGAATCCATCAAATAAACATAATTAAAAGAGTTCTGTTATTAATTCGTGTATCATATACTACTAACCGGCTTACTAGTAGATTCATTACTAGTAATGCTAGAGATGCTCGGAATGAAATTATTTTCATACTTTTGACTACTATAAATACGAATATTTAATAAATTGTTATAGAACCTTTCTTTTATTTTAGTAGTCGTAAGGAAGATTTCAAGTATTTAACAGTAGTAGTAGTAAGATGAAGAATATTCTTGATAAAAATGAAAGGTATAAAATCAATTTAATGCTTAGGGTTAAAAATGAAACATTCCAAAGTTTCACTTTAATTTGTGTTCTAAAAATAATTATTTTCTGAGCACACTAACTTAGGGTTTCACTTTAAATTTTGAACACTTTTAATTCTCTTCAAAAATTATGTAGTTCAAAATATTTCAAAGCGGCTTTTCCTGTTTTCTTTCTCCCCGGGATCATATCCATGTCTGGCCGACTACAAATAAAAAATATTCAAAATGCATTCTAAAGATTTAAGTATTTCCAGAATAATAATTTTGAAAAATTTGAAAATTTCATCATTTCTATCTAATTACATCTGATCGCCTTTTGCAAGAAAATCATCTCATGTATATAACTTTTAAAGTAAAGGAGTCTTTTATATAAAATAAAGGCATTATAGAAAAATCTCTTACTGTCTATAAATATATTTTTATTTTTAATTAAATATTGGAGAATTTTAATTCGATTAAGTTTCTCAAGAAAATGCAGCTTATTCAAACGAATCTTAGAAAACCATTTTTTAATATTAATTCAGAAGATTCTAAGTATTGAAGAAATCAGAGGAATATTAGAAAATTTAGAGAAAAGTTTGTGAGTTGCAACTTAAATATGAAAGCATCCACTTAAATAGAAATATTAAATAACATGACGTATGAAGGCAGCCACTTTTAACATAGAATTTTATTTTCTACCCTCAACTAAAAGTGAGTAACCAAATTTTGAATCAATTTTATGCAACAAAAAAACCTACAAAAAATTTCTAATTTAAAGAAACAGTTTTCACTATCAATAAAATATAATTAATTTTATTCTGTAATCTGTATTCAAGTAATATAAATCCTTCTTAAAGTTTCTCATGTTTTGACCTTTTAAAATTAGTTTTACTAAACAAATTTTGACCGCCGTCATGTTGCTTACTCGCAGAAAGGAAGCATGATTTTAAATTAGTGATAAATTTATAATTTTATACGTTGTTATGAAATCTTGAGTGTGCGTGTGCGGGTGCATGCGTGTGTGTGTGTGTGTGAGAGAGAGAGAGAGCGAAATTTGAAAAACTTAGTTTTTATATTTCTAAATTGCTATTTTCTAAAGGAATGAATACCATTTTTTTTGTTTAATAACAGTTAAAACTCAATTTTTTTTAAATCTGTTTTAAGCGCATTTTATCGTTATAAAACGAAAGTGATAATTTAGAATCTAGGTGCGAAGTTTCAGTTAGATTTCAAACACGTTACATATTGTTCGTTGTGAATTACATAATCAATTTTCAAAATTTTAGTCTAAGACACGTTAAAAGTTAAATTTTAATAATATCTGTAACATATTTCTCGTCTAAGAACAATTGAGCAGTGCTTAAAATTTTGTTTTAATAGAAGTTAAAAGTTAAATTAAAAATATATATTTTGTATATAAGTTGTTTTTGAAAAATATAACGAATTGTTATGAATATATAGTTTAATAGAAGCTAGTTATCACATTAAAAGAAAATATTCTTAACATATTCGTTAGGGAATGGTTGTACCATGGCCGGTGAAGGCCCTTAAGAACTCAACTACAATTCCAACCCGTATTGCTAAAGAGGTGATCTGCTCATTCATTTTTCATCCACGTGCATTCAAGGCAGGTCGAAGAGTCAGTAACATGCAGCATATTATTCGCTTCAGTGTAATAAAACAGTATTTCAGAATTTTAGTTTAGTAGAAATCAGAAATCTTATTCATTTTTTCAAATAACTTTAGCAGCTCTGCTTATTTCTGATTTCAGACTTTTCCAATCTTTTGTAAACATCCATAAAATCAAACAAATATTTTATATCTTTTCAAATATTGCCAAATATTAGAATTTAAAAAATGAATATTTAAATTAATAAATAAACTATTCCTTTCAATAAATTCATAACAAGCTGATTTAAGCAAGCCTAAATCTCCAATAAATGCATTGCAAAGTCTGTCTTTGCGAAAAATCTTCCGTCACTTTAATTATACGAGTTCTTCAAACTAAAAGAAACGTTTAATTAACTTTTAATGGGAAAAATCAAGCAATCATAAATTAATTAGATGTTTTTAATGACGTTAAGAATTCTGAATTCCCCCCCCCCCCAATATCTGGACTGCATTACACAGTAGCATCTCAAAGGTGTTAGCAGAGAGTAAAAAACCCTTTTTTCCTGAAAAGTAGAGAGACGAAACGCCATTTTCCCATTTAACCGAAAGAAGAAAAAAATAATGTTTAATTACAAGCACTTGGTGGTTGCATTCCATCTCTCAACTTTTTTTTACTATTTTTGTTTTTGTTCTTCTATCAGAAAAATTAATGAAGTGCAACAACCAATTCCCATGTGTTTCTCGTCTTTCGAATAGAATTTAATTTGAATTTGTTCAGTCGGATATCTCCTGATAGGATAAGGAAAACACCAAAATTTCGCTGCTGGATTATTGCCACTTGGTTCGTCATAAAAAGCTTCATAAGAATGAACACTAAAGTTCGTTGGGTTAACAAGATAGAGATATCCTAAATCGTCAGTTTAAGAATCTATAACAGTTAATACAATCGATTCATGTTTATAGCATAAATAAATAATTAAAAATTTTCTATTCACAATAAAACATAAACCATAGATTCAAAAATCTATGACAATCAATAAGAGTTCGTTTATTCTCATCCTCTAAACTATTGGGTCGTTCGGAAAGTCATTTCGTATTTTTGTGTCAAAATGAAAAAAAAATTTCGTTTAATGAATAAATTATTTATTAAATTATAAAATTGCCATTCTGGTCTAATACCTTTTGGTAGTAACATGATTACACGCTCATAAAAGTTTTGGTCTTTGCTGTAAAAAAAACTGATCGAGGTGGTTTTTGGCCTCCTCATTTGAAGGAAAAATTTTGCAAATCAGTTCTGGTACTGATGTACTGTTAACACATCTTCTCCACACATATTGGCTAATTTATTTCGGGCTTGAACAGCATTTTTACCTTTTATAGCAAAAAAGAAAAAAATGACGAAAATGCTGTTTATTGCTCTCCATATTTAAAAGGGCACCATCCAAAAACTACTGCGAAGAATCAGCTGCACTTTTTCACACTCAAGCCTTGCTATATCAGCTCTTAAAACATAAAATGCTTTTGCGGTTTAAGTATGAAATTGGGTGCGAAAAATGCAATTAAATCCTTTGTCAGGAAAAAACGAAATTACCTTCCGAACAACCTAATAATTCAAATTTTAGATTCATATTAAATCATAAATCTATGACAATCATAAAAGTTAGCTAATGCGTATATTCTAAATTCAAATTTTGGATTCATGATTAAACATGAACTGATGATTCCAAAACTTCTGACAATGAATAATGCAAGCTCACTCTTATAATTTTTTACCAATTTAAAGTTCAGATTCATATTAAATTACAAATCATTGCCAAAACAAAACTTTATGACGTTCAATAAAATTGTTGCATATTCATGTTCTGCATTCAATGATAAAGTATAAGCCATGCATTCCAAAGTTTATGATCATCAGTAAAGTTAGTTCATGCTAACTTAGCTTAACCACTTAGCTTTTATTCTCTTTACTGTCTAATGAGATGAAAACTTCTATTTTGAGGAATATTTTCTTACATTGATTCAAGTCGAAATCCACTGAATACTTCGCTTATCTATGTATTCGAAGTAATTTTTATAGTGAATTAAAATTTTTATAAATATTTTATTTTTTTGCTTACGATTATCAAAATTCGATAATTCGATGCACATACGGTATACGCGCAAAATTGTTAAGTGGTTATAATCCAAATTAAAACTTTTGACTCACAATAAAATATAAACTAACTTTTCTAAATAGACACGACAATACATAGAGTTTATTCATATTTAAACTCTGCAACAATTTAAATTTTAGGTTTGTTCTAAATAAAAAAATCAATGTCAAATCAAAAATCTTGGACAATCAATAGAATTAATGTAAATCCATGTTCTACATTCACTTATAAAAAAAACCTTGATTCAAAAATTTATGATGGACAATGAACTTAGTTCATGCTTATATTATAAATTAATTCCAATAAATTAGATTCATATTACATCACAAATCATTGTCAAATTAAAATTCTATGACAATCAACAGAATTGATATATATTTATATTCTGCATTCATTGATAAAACATAAACCATTGATTAAAAAATCTATGCTTATTTTTTAAAAAAAATAGTTTATGCTTATATTCTGAATTAATTCAAAAAAATTTAAATTTCTATTAAACCACAAATTATTGTAATATCAAAATTCTACAGTAATCAATAGAACTGTCACATATTCATATTCTTCATTCATTGATAAAATATAAACCTTGATTCAAACATCTATAATAATCAATAAAATAAATGCATGCTCATATTACGGATTAATTCAAATTTTATATTCAAGCCAAAGCATAAACTGATGTTTGCTTCAAACTTTTTGGATTCCAAAAATTTGGGATAAGCAATCGAATTTATTTATAATTACGCTCTGCACTAATTCAAGTTTTATTAGAAGGTATTGATTCGAAATTCCAAAACAATCAACACAGTTGTTTCATAATACTCAGGCTCTGCCTCCACTGATAAAATACAAAATCCTTAATTAAAAAATCTGTGACCAATCAAAGAATTATTTAATATTACAGTTTCAAATTACAGTATCGATTCTCGTAATGGTAGGTACAAATCTTTTGTTGTTTGAAATGCAGCAAAATATTTAAATCCTGTTATTGAATTTCCATGTGCCGAAAATCACCATAAATCGAACTTATTTCAAAAATCTTGGATTTTTAACAGAAAAAGGATATTTTCAGATATAATGAATAGGATTTCTGTACATCAAAAAGGACGTTGCAAGAAAAAATTGTGTTTATCAGCTGAATACTGAAAGGCAAAAACTGCTTTCTTTCATAGGAAGAAATATAGACTGAATAACGGAAAAAAAAACTGTTTTTATTCTTATTGCTGTAGAAATTCGCGAAAGAATAGAAGTCATTTACAGAAAGGCAATAAAGTTCATATATGAGTGATTGTTATTTTTTTCAAATTCCTGTTCCATGAATCCGTTCCCAGTCTTCAAACGAGTATTTTATTTTAAAATCCACAAAAGCTTTAGATTTCATATAGTGAGTAAGATCCATAGCCGGAAATCTTTAAGTCTAAACATAAATCCAGCTTTATGAAAAAGGCAGGACTCGATTGCAAAATATATACAAAGCATAAAGTATAAAGTATGAATAAATATAATATCAGCAATTATAGTATTTTCAATTTTTATGTCTTCTTTAGCCCGAAAAAATTAACCATGTGATTCTTGTATTTTATAGAAAAATGGGAAATTTTTATACTTGTTTCTTAAAATAGGACAGTTTATATATCAAAATTTTTGATGATGATGATGTGTCCTTGTTAACATGGAAAGAGGATGCAATGGCTAAAAACCCTTGAGCACCCGAAGGCAGAAATTTGACTTGTAGCTCAAATGAAAATGACGCACTTGCACATATCCTTTTTACAGGGGTGAGAGTTCATTCACACATTTCATATATAGAACACAATGAAGGAACAACTGTGTTCAAACCAGAATTCGAACCCGGAACGTCCAGATGATGAGCAAGTCGCTCCACCCCTAAACCCGGAAGCGTGCCCTCGAAATTTCAAAATTTATGAATTGTAACTGTTATTTATCATTTTTGTTATATATATTTTCATAATAAAATAGAGATATCCTTCAATTGGAAATCTTATATATATTTCTTGCAGCTGGTAGCCCACATGTTGCTGCCACAGAAGAAATTTGAAATAGTTAACTTGTTTAATTAGAAATGACAAAAAATATGATAATTCCTTTTCTTGTCGACAATGAATACATTTATTGAAAATGGTTGATATATAAAGGAGAAGTATAAAAAATATTTATTATACTTTTTACTTAAGATAAATAATTGCGCAATGCTTAATATACCAACAATCAGTTGGTAAAGTTTTAACGCAATCGGAGGAACGGCACGGCAGCTCATACAATATGAAGAAACAAAAATTCATTTTTATGTAATAAACTAAACGAACGAACCAGAATGTAAATTTGTTAGGATAAACTCGCGTGTATGAACAAGCATTTTTCTGTCCATTTACGAACAATACAATGCGAAAAAACATAATGTTGTTGTTGTTATTATTTTAGAGGGTTGGAGAAAAGATTTTATAAATATATAAATTTATTTGTTGGTTTTTTTATAAATGATTATATAATTTAATTTTTGGAAACATTACCAAAGTAAACAACTTGAAAAAGTTATTAATTTAATATTTTGGTGCTCTTTGTATTAGTTATCAGGATTTGTTTAAAATATTTAGCCCTATTTTTAATTTACAGAATGATTTAGAAGTCTAGTATCTTGAAAAGATAATATTGTTGTGAAATGAATTTTACAAGCCAGCTGACTCTTAATTTAAGTCGAGTGATCGTCCCTTATTTTTGAAGTAGCATTTCCTCAAAAAAAAAAAAAGATGTAAATGGAACTGGATTTTTTTCCCCTACGGAATCAAAATTTATTGACTACACAGTTTTTAAACTATTAAATGGCTCTGTAGTTAATGAAAAGATGCATTACTAAAGATCAGACAAAAATCGGGGCAATGACTTGCTGCATTTTTATATCCTCTTTTAATCAGAATACAACTGCCTGTCGCGTTTGTTCTTTTCGCGAGAACATTTCTATTACTCATATTCTATAATATCATCAGAAATGAGGTTTGTGACGCTTTCCCGCTTGATGTCAAAAGAAAAGCGAACTTTTCCCCACTCAGCCAACGGGAAAAAGCCCTAGTGTAAGGCTATTGGATATATGAAGGGGTGTAGGTGTTGACTAGTAGACGTAAGATGTCACGAATGAATGATCAGGATAGTGCCCTGAAGATCAATGAAGGCAGGAGGTTATGAGATTAAGGGAAAGCAATGGCTTTCAGAATAACATGTTGATTCTAAATAATGAGTCTTTATTCTAACATTCATGTAATATCCCGTGAAATACAAATAAAAAATAGACAAAGAAATCACTTGTTTACTGTTTAGTAAAATTTAAACGTGATTAATAGTATCGTCAATATCAGGATGGCAAATAACAGACTTGCTTAATGATATGAAATAATATATGGTTATTCATTGTGGAGATATGATGTCATATGAAGTATAAAACATAATATTTCTTATCCAAAATGTTATTTGTAAAGTCTCGTTTTGATGATAGCAGAACCCTATTTAATTAAGAATCTGAAATTAAATTCCTCATTATTCCACACATTCCTCTTTTCCTAATTAAATTCCTCATTTTCATAGCTCGTTATTTTAATGATTAAAGACTTGTAAGTGGAAGAATAGAGATAAATAACAGTCTATTCTATTATAGCTACAAATAACTGAAATATAACGCATTCATTCTGATCAAAAGGTGAGGCAAAATATAAATTCATAATAAAATATTACATGATGGGATGCTGCTGAGGCGACATGATATTATCAACAACACTGCAAATTTAGAGACGCTGAAATAAAAACAAGCAAAAGGTTCTTTGATTTCACGTACTTGTTTAACTTTAGTATTTACTGTTATGTTTTGCATGTATTGCTGAAAATATGTTATAATTTAAATATTCATTTCTCTCATGCCTGTTTTTCTTTTTGAAAAATTTGCATTGAATATTTTTTATCTCTTAGATAGATTTATGTTTCTTTTCTTATTGTTGTAGAATTCGTTTTGTAAATATTTTTATTTATTTCTAGAACCCTATTGCATTTTTAAGTAGCATTCATTCTAGGCTAACTATTAAGGCCAAATAAAAAATCGTGCCAACCTCAGAAAGACTACGTGACACTAATAATATGCAAATATTTCTTACGATAAAGTTGTCTCATTTCAAAAACTGTTGCGTTCTTAAGAGGCGTTTACATTAAGATAACTACTGCGGCCAAACAAAAAGTCATGCGGAATTCAGAAAGATCACTTGGCACTAATGGAGTTATTACGATGGCGTTGTTTCAATTCAAAAACTGTTGGGCTCTTAAGCAGCATTCAGACTAAGCTAACTATTGCGACCTAATAAAAAGTCATGTTTACATCAAGAGGATCAAGTGACCCCGATGAGACAGCAAATAGTTATTTCCATAATGTTGCCTCAACTGTTCATATAAGTATAATACCTGTACAATATTCATAGGCAATTAGAAAGTATAGAAACTGGCATCCTGTGAAAGTAACTGCATTCTAAGAATTCATACCAATGTTCGGATTGTAAGCTTGATTTTGATATTAGGAATGCTCAAAAATTTTTGGTTATAAATATTGAGTTTCGAGAATTACAGTCCTAAAAGTCACGGTTAACCACGGTTAAACTGATCATGAAGCTATGAAATCTCATAACTTTAAAAGACTTATTTAAGGAATTGCATTCGTAATTTCTACGAATGCATTCATATTTTATTATTACACGAATTACATATTTTTTTTTAAACCTCACATAAAATTTAAGTAGCAGGAATGCTCATTAAGTTTACAAAAATCAAGAATTGAGCATTTCATTAAGAAAACTGAGGTTCACATTTGCATACAGTTCCCATTCGAGTTTCATTCCGATGCTAAACATGTGTAATTATGAATTATTAGGTCTCTGAACAGAAATGTTTCTCCATGTTAAGACCATCCTAGGGAATTACAGATTTGCATTTCTAAATCTCTTTGTTTTCCGTAACCTTAATTGAGGCAGTCAAAATATTTTAGATAAGTCGAAATAGACTTCATAATAATTTTTTCATCATAATAATATAAATTTATCTAGCTTTTTTAATAAATAAAAAAATTAAATTAAATCCGTTAAAATTTCCTCTCTTAACCAAAAGCGTTTAAATAGTGGTAATTGTAAATTAAGAAGTGTCTGGTTAATCGCCAAGGATGACAAATCGTGCTGACATTTCACAAGTTCGCAATCAAGTAGACCATCCTAACACCTATTAGAAAAAATAAATTTCCTTCAAATTCAGCCAAAAAATTTTCAAACTTAAAAATTTTTTGGCTGAATTATCGCCAAACCAATAATCACCCGATTTGGCGAGTAATCTTTAAATGTAGCGATTTCTCTTTGGTCTTTGTACATTGTTTTTAAGTCGAACTTGATAGTTGACCAATGCATGATTAAGCAATGAATTTCTGAGGGATATTGGAATGACTTCTGGATATTTTCCTGGTATTTCTCCAAGGATAAAATAAAACTAGATCAATTTTCCTTGAAATTAAAAAAAAAAACAGAAATAGAAGCTTAGCTAAACTTCTATGTCATGTAACACCTGAAAACGCTAAGATAAATTTCACTAACGAATGATGCTACGATTTGAATTTAATATGAATTCTTAATTCTTGAGCTTAGAGTCCATGCCCTAAAGCGAGCAAGATCGGAACCACCCGTCCATAAAGTAGCCCTGATGTTTCTTTGAAAGGGACGTTAACATAATGAACTGAAGTTCAGTTTGAGGGAAAAACTAATATATATCTAAACACATTTAATATATTTTAACAAATGAAACAAAAATAATAATATTCGTTATAAAATATTTATATATTTATTTACGTAACTTTATAACAGAGTTTAGTTTATGCATATTTACAAAGTTAATACTGGAAGTGATTACGGTCTAATATTTGCGAAATATTTACTTTATTTTATTGCATTTGCTAATGGCATTTGTTTTACTTTAAAAGTGAGGAAATATATATCAAAATTTCTTTACTATTACAAATTTTCTAGGTTTACGGCAGTCAAGTATTTTTTAGCAATCAATTTTAATTTTAAATAATCAGCTATATTTTATATTAATTACTTTATATTAAATAATATTATAAATGTAATTACATTTATAATAAAATAATACAATTTAAACTCATATTATAATAAATTTCTATTATTTTATTTATAATAATGCATTTTTAATATTTTTTATTCAATTACATTTTCTATTATTTTTAAATAAAATAATCAATTTCATTTTATAATCAAAATAACTATTAAATTATATAACGAGTTCTTTTATGCATATCTCTCTAAAGAATCACGAAATTAATTTTAAAAACTGTTTTTATTGAAAAAAATTAACTGTGCCAATCTTAAATCACCCAGACAAGTAAGAGGTTTATAAATGAACAAGAGAGTATACCATTGTTGGAGGTTAACAACAGAAGTATTTGCGGAAAAACATCATTAGGGAAACCATATCTTTTAACAAACACCGAAAAGGTTTCTTCGATTCGTCTTTCTCAACAAAAATATTAGAACATGTCTTTCACTAAGCAGAGGGAAAATCTGAGAAATGCGATTTTTATGTTATCAGTTCTTCGCAACACGTCTTTTACTGTACACATCCCGCATTCGCCCGAAATGAGTTACATTTGTTACATCGGAAGATAGCTAGCAATACAAAAGTAAGCTGAGAGAAAGAAAATGTTTTGTAGGTTTTTCTTTCCACTGATTTTATATGCAAAATGTGCGCTCTGTCTGTGCTTCATGTTTCTCTGCATTTCTTTACATTGTTCGTATCTTTTCTAAGGCAGCTTACAAAGAGTTCTACGGAAGAGTGAGCAAAGGAATAAAAATGGTGCAGAACTGCCCCTTGCACGTATCGTACATTTTAATGTAGTATGTAAAGATTTTATTCTTTTTTTTTTCACTTGACTTGGAATATATTCTCAAGAAATGTTATTCGATTTTTACTTCATAGCATGTATAATCGTTTTTCTTTACATTCCAGTTTAATTATATTATTCTTGATATATTAGAAAACAGTATATAATTAACAACTCAATAAACAATTAGAAAACAATGCACCACGCATATATTTCTCATATTGTGAGTGTGTAATGACATCTCTTCACTAAACACTTATAAATTTCCTATTTTTTTATCTTAATTTAGCTGTATTAAATATATTTTAAAATATCTCATATTTCCTAATCCAGTTAAAAATTTTTTATTTAATTAGTTTTTACAAGTGATCTATGAATTTTTTTTAATCTCAGCATTCTCTCATGATTCGAGTGAAGGGATAAAAATTCTTAATGCTTAAAGCATTCTTTTAAAGATACGTAAAATTATCGTTCCTATATCGGCACACGTCAAAGAAATCTCTATCGAAATCTCCTAGTAATATCCCTGAAGGGAAAATTTCGTTCTATTTTGCTCAAGATGCAGGCTTGACGTATTTTTTACCACTTATTCTTTATGTAAAATCATGCCTCCAGTGATGAAAGACCCCCGAGGGGGCACCTCATTATTGAGATGCTTTCGGCATGGTGGTTGGGTCGCGCCAATCCAGTGGGTACACTGAAGGTGGGGGATTTGACTCCTCCCATCGATGACAGGACATACTTCCTTCGGGTAGTGTTGTACGGTGGCCAATGATGGCCCTTAGGACTTAACCACTGGTTCACCACCAGTGTTTCTATATTCCTGTCGATACTGCTACGTTCAGTGGTGGTGGGGTGGTCGGCTGTATTCAAGAAGAAGAAGTGTTTCTATATCGGCAGTCTGGTCATTTGGTATTTATTTCAGGCGGGACGGAGAGCTGTCATATAAATCCCGGTTTTGAGGTAATTCGGAGCTAAAATTTCAAAAGTTTCTTACATTCGGAAGCTCAACTGCCAAAACATGTTTACATAATTACAATTGCTGCACATTATATTTGTATCATACATTTACATATTACATTTGTTTTGTTCAATTTTAACATGCATAAATATTTAACTTTTTTAAAAAACTGAACTAAATCAAAAGCACTAATTTAAATTTTTTTATAAAATTTTTTCTTAAGATTACACTCGTTTCATTTTTTTGTCAAAAACTGAGATTCAGTAATTTTGCAAAACATTTCAAAGTAATATGAAATTTAATGTAGAGTTATGGAAAACAACTGCATTAATTATGAATGCTATAGTTCTTGTTGAACTATTAAATGCTATAACAAATAGTCCTACGTATTCTTTAGCTTAATTCATAATCGATCCAGTAACCCTATCCTATCTGAAATAATGCCATAATATCTAACATCACACCAAGACAGCTGTCTTAAAAGATACAGTATTAATAAACACAAAAATAAGGAAATCCGAGGAATAAAATTTAAAACATTGAATGCAACCAAATTGGTAAAAGATTATTTCATGCACGTTAGATTAAATGCAAAAGCAAGGGGGCGGCATATTCAGAAATTCTTTATTTTACGCATAATAAAAGGCACAGAAGCCTCGAAAACGTTCGCTTTTCCAACTGTTATTCATATCTAACATTCCATTTTCATATGAATACTCTAGAACTGTATCTTTTATATCTTAGCAAGATACCCAAAGTAGAGTCAATTTTCTCCTGACAATGGGCTCAAAGGTTGCGAGAAAAATCGATCGTTTAATTCACGAAAGGATTTGCGATTTACAAAAAAGGGATTAAAATTTACATATAAATAGGCTCGTTGTGAATTTAGAATTGTGCAAGAGACTTTTAATGGAACAGGAAATTGTTTTGAAAGTTTTAATGACATATTCCCGGAGGATTACCTTTATTTTCGTTCAGAGTCTTCTTAAGAACTATTTCCATATCATCGCTTGTTTCGATAGTTTCTGTTCTGTAAATCTGATTTGAGCAAATGAAATTTCAGAAGAGAAGTGTAGTTGATGATTAAATGAATATGGATATAATAGTGAATAATTGTAATTGCGATTCGTTTCGAAATTAACTTTATAAAGTTTTAAGTGAGTTTGCGTATGTAAGTAATAGACATTACTAAATTCCTAAGCTTATCAAATATACTTAGGAGATTATGGGTTTTCAAATAGGTGCCAAACGAAAATGAAGTTAAAATTGGTTCTTTTGATGGAACTCTCGCAGTTTGCACGATATTAGAATCTAATTCAAAACTAACTTCAATGCTCTAATAAATAATTTCTCTTTGTATCTATAAAATGCTTTAATTACAAAATTTTGGATTTGGTATTAACGAATAGATATTTACGTTGTTCTCTTGCTCCTTAACATTAAGCATTAGCATTGTGTAGTGTTTCGTCAGACAATAGTAATTGCCATTTGGTTAGTGCTCTGTTAGTAATGGTCTTTACCGTCATGATTAGCCTAGAGAGTGTCATGTTGTTAATATACTGAAACTGCAAATCAAATTAAATTCTATATAGATACCAAATGCAAAATTGGCACGAGGTATTATTGTTCAACATTTGTTGTAATACTTCTTTGTACCCGAACGATAGACTGGGGATTAGAATCTAAGAGACTCATATTATAACAAAATAGTGGACTCTTTTGTATTAACGAATAGTTAATAACGTTCTTCCTTGCCCCATGACACTAAGTATTAGTATCAATGCATAGTGTTTTGATAGGATATGGTAATTGCAGTTTGATTCGAATTCTGTTGACAGTAGTCTTTGCCATCATAATAATCAGAAAAATTGGCATGCGGTATAATTTTTCAACATGTATTGAATCTAAGAGACATATATTATCACAAAATAGTGGAATCTTTTGTGTTAATGAATAATTAATAACGTTGTTCCTTGCCCCATGACACTAAGTATTAGTATCAATACATAGTGTTTTGATAGGATAATCAGCCTAAAGAATATATTGGTTTTAATATACCAAAATTGAAAACGAATACATTTTATATAGACTCCAAATGCAAAATTGACATGCAGCATAATCATTCAACATGGGTAGGTAGTACGAGCTCTTGTTGTCCATAATATCGAATGAGTATTTTGAAATCGAATCTGAGAGACTCATATAATCCATTAAATCCCATGCCATCTTCATCAATTATTGAGAAGTTTAGGATTTGAATTAAGTGCAATTATTTATGAACAGAAAATGCATCTTTACATCTCGCTTAGAAAGTAACTTTGGAAGCTCATTTTCTTTCGGCTTTAAACAATTTATGAAGTAATTTGATATATTTTCTTCTTACTTTCGATAAAAGTGCATTAAGATATGAAAATTGATGAACAGGAATTCATCAACTGTGCTTCCTAAACCAGAACGATTTTAAACAAAATTATTTTGAAATCTTTTTTTAAGCTGGATTCGGTAAAGCATGATTTTTATTTTTATTTTTTGTTCATTTAAGTATGTGTAAAATCATAGGATAGAATATTCAAGCAATTTTTCACTATATTCTAAATTTTATACAGGAAACTCAGAATGATTAACGAATTGCAATACTATTTTTCTGCTTTTTATCCAACATTTTCGTATAAATAGTCTTTTAATATGCAATAGAGGGATTTAAATAAATAAAATTTTGTATGTAATTTCCTGATTATAGTTATAGAAAATTTGGTATGCAATTTGTTGACTATAATTGTAGTGTTAAGTCAAATTTTGGTTGAAGTTGGTCAGGAGGGAGGTCTGAATGACCGATCTTTTGATATTTTTGTATTAGCACCATACTAAAAATTAATCGACAAAAAATATCTAAGTCCAGTAAAAGAGTTATTTCTATAAATCGACCATAATTAATACCGTTTTTTTTTATTTTATACTACAAAACTTTGAACTCTTATGTATGAGACTCTAAAAATAAAAACCTGAGTATTCGAAGCCTTCACGGTCTTACTCAAGGACCTCAATTTTATTTGGTGGGGAGGAGATTTAAACATTAATTAGAATGTACGCCACAAAATTTCAAGGAGATTCCTCCTACTGGTTTCAAAAGTAATTTCTTATGACAATTTCAACATCATTATGAATAATAAGATATTTCATGGCAATGAAAACGAAATCATCTATATTACACAACTATATAATCATAACAAGCCTTTTAAGCAACGAGCTTAAAATCTCTGTAAATCATCTAGATTTGTAAATCAACTCAGTTAAATTATATCACTCGCATAACCATAACATTCGGCCCTCCAATAAAGTAATTTCAAAGAGCGCCATAATCGTATGAGAAATGTAACTTCATATGTCTTCTAAATATGTAGCTAAATTATTCACTTTGTGATACAGAGAGCAAACTTCTGTTATTTAATATCTTGCCGTGTATTCTATCAATCTGTGTTTAACTTTTGGCAAACATTTTATGCGAATTTAAATCTATTTTTCGAAGTAACTATCATATAAAAGAACATTACCCATTTAAGAATTCTGAGTTATTAAAAGTACAAAAGAAATTTGAGAATTAGAAAAGAAGTTTTTAAATGTAAATCATACTGTGTACTTTATTCTTTTAAGCATTATCTTTTCAGAGTGTGTGTGTGTGTGTGTGTGTGTGTGTGTGTGTGTGTGTGTGTGTG
>JAPMOQ010047630.1:2653745-2708848 GCA_026543055.1 Argiope trifasciata | reverse complement strand
GTGTGTGTGTGTGTGTGTGTGTGTGTGTGTGTGTGTGTGTGTGTGTGTGATGATGATGATAGATCTTAATTTAAATTAACTTACAAATTTTATCTTAATTAATTCAATACTTGCTCGATAAAACTGCTTATTTAGGCAATTTATCACGCTGAAGTGTAGGACTAAAAATCCTCAATATATACCACATATTTTCTAAAAAGGTATTTAAATTTTTCTATCTTAAGATTGTACTTGTCAAAGAAATTCCTATAAAAATACCATTGAAATAATAACTGAAGAAAAAATGTCTATCTCTTTCGCTCTTGGTGTTGTGATGTAAACTGACGTAATTTTTACCACTTATTTTTGTACATAAATTTTGCCTCCCAGAATGAAATAAAATTAAAAGTTCTAAATTGCCTTCTATTAAACCACACAAGTGCTAAAAAAAATATGTTTGTATGTAATTAACTTTATTATATAAATATTTTTATTATAAATTATACAAAAGACAAGTAAAGGATTTAAGTAAAATTAACCAAATAAATTATTATATTTATAAAAAATGCTCACGACTTGCATTAATGTTTATTAAAATAATAATGAACACGAGTGAGAAAAGATTGATAAACATGTTGAGTAAAACAGACAAAACATAAAATATTACATTAACCTCTAATTTTTTTTAAAAAGAAACTATATAGTCAAAGAAAACATAAACAAGATTCATAGTAAAATTTTATCTGAAAAAATAAACACTATTCTTAAGCATTTTTAGAAAAAAGTAGGAACTAACATTAACATAAAATGTCTTGAAGATACAACAACATCTAATTAAATTATTGAAATTGCATTTTAATGTAAGTTTCATTTCAAAAATCTTATTATATTGCACGTTTTTAGTGCATATTTAAAATTATTTTATTGCATTGCAATTATGTATAGTAGGAAAGAAACATTAACATTTCAGTTCTTTGAAGATTACATAAGATAATAAGATAAAAAAAATCATGCTAATTTTATTAAATATGAAAATATTTTTTTTTCTTTTTCCTTAGAAGTTTTTTATAAATCTTTCAATTTTCTCACTAAAAGCTTTTCTCAATTCCTAGCTAGTGTTAGTGAACAAAAGTCAAGTGCATTAACTATACATTTTTTTAATTTCAGCAATTTTCTTTTCTGAAAGTAATTTCATTTTTCTTAAAGACATCAACAACTCAAATTTCTTACTTTCTTTATTCCATTTGCAGGTATTTTCTTTAGTTATTTGATTCTCCAAAAACATGAGATATTTTAAATGGGCTGATGTAAATAATATTTTCAATACTGACAGAATATTTACTGAGTGGATGCAGCCAGGTCATAGATTATATTTTGGTGAATAAATATATTATATGCTGTCATAGATTATATTATATGCTGTCATAGATTATATTATATGTTGTGAAATATTATATTTTCAATTTCCCATTTCAATACTTTTATCAACAGACTCCCCTGTGAAATTCTTGTATTTGAGAATTAATAAAAATAATTTTCCTAGCTCTCTACAGATTTGTAAATTTATTGTCTTCATAGAAAAGATTTAAAAAATCTCATCCTTTTTTTTAATTTTCTTGACATCGAAATTCTTGGTATTGAGTAAAAATGATTTGACTATTATTACTCTATGAAATAAATCTATGCCCATGAGAATTGCCTCAGACTACTTTTCATACTTTTATCCTTTCTAATATTAGAACAACACAAAATATATTTCATTTTTCACACGCTTACTAGTTTTCTTTGCAAAAGCATTTTTTCTCTATTTATTAGTGCACAGTTCATCAGAGATATATTCATCATACATTCAAACACATTTAGAACAAATTACTGACAATCATCTCTGAGAAGCATGTAACTTTTTCGGATATTTCTTTTGTGGAATATAAGTCTTTTGATAGTTAAAACCTGATCTAACATTCCCTGTTAAAGAGCCTGATGCATTATAAGAAAAATCAAACTGATATTATTTATTTATTGGAAAAAAAACTGTTTTTCAAAAAATACAATTTTTTTTAATTAGATTATGGGTATCATATGTCTAAAACGCAAAAATTGGTCATGACTCTAGTATAGAGTAAGAATTCATTTAATACTCTCTGCAACAGGTGGTTTAAATAGTACTGATAGGAAAAAATTTCTGCTATATACATTCAAACATTCGTTGAATACAATTATTTCTCTTTTAATACTTCGTATGTAAAATTACTTATACGATTTTATTGACTTTAATTTTTTTAATATTTTGGAAAAAAGTAACAAATGACTTACAAATAACTTTAAAGAAGCCTGAATGTTTGATCATTTATAGAGAGAACGAGTGCTCTCTCTCTATATAAAAAAGTTAACCAAATTAAGTAAATACACAACGATGAATTGAAATCACTTTTAAAAACTGACGAACATAGTATTATATGAATACATAGTTATTCCTTAAAAAAATGGTTTTCCTCCTTTTATAAATAAGCAAGAGGAGCATGTTATCAATAATTCCCTAAATTAAAATAATCTGTTTCTTATACTTTTGGATTCACCGTGATTAGTTGAGATATGAGAGTTGAAACAACACAACTTCCTTTTAGAAAAGAAAATAACAATTTGTATTTTAAAAAAATATTTTAAGGCCCTTTTAAAATTAAAAACAGACAGTTTTTAAAGATTTTTAGCGACACTATGTATCCTGATAAAGCAGAAAATTAATTCAAATGATAAAATAATTGTTCCGAGCTCTGCACTACATAGGATAAGATTCTCTATTTAATGCCGCATTCCAAATTTGAATTGGCAAGAGACATTTAACAATCGATTCTAATTTTAATCAATATAGGAAAAAAAGGAGAACTATATCCAATCTAAAATCCACTCGTTATGAATTATCGTTACTTCATTTCTTTTATAATGGCAAATTAACATTTCCTTTTCTCCCACAGTTACTAGGTATTGGTCAATTCCCTATTGAACGGACGTTAATTAAGCGCTAGTATCTAGGCAGAGCAGGGCTCTGCTACGCGTCATCAGGCAACCCGGGCTTGTGGTCAAGTTGCAGTAGAAATTCATGGCACATACCTCTGCCCCTTATTCTCTCCAGAACAAGGGTGAACTCGTGCTGAGTTCCCGGGAAATCAATAGTGAGCAAGACATGCTCCTCACGTAGTCTTCGACGAGGGGTCAGCTCCTTCAACAGGATCCCGACGTCAGAAGGAGGATCGGGAGACAGCGTAGACTGCATTTTCACGCTCAGCTCTGCAAAAGAAAAAAAAGAACATAAGGAACATCCGGAATGGGAATCTACATTTAAAAGCAGGACAATTAACATCAAGAACAGTTCCACCTAATGAGTTTTTTTATTTCAATTTTTCCCATTCTGATTATAGTGGAAAATGTTTTTTTTTTCAAATGATGTCCCAAATTACGTCTTAAAAACTATAATTCATGACTGCGTGATTTATCACGTAACAGTTTGCTTCGAGACGCTTGTCAATTGATTATGGCTCTAATAGATAACATAGTTTATAAATTTTTGCCCTAACGATCGAAAATAGTTTAATATTGATAGTATAAGGTTTTTTAGAATATGCAACAACATTTTATTCGTCGTAGATTTTTTTGTTGATATCCCAAAATTTTTAGAAAAATGCATGTAAAGACATTAAAGCTTTATTGAGGCTCCGAAATTTTCATAAAACTCATAAAGTACATTAACACTTTTTACTATGAATATCCCAAAATTTTATGAAAAAACATAATATGCATTAAGCATTTTTTTACTGATAACCCAAAATTTTCATATAAAGCCTATATAAATTAGCATTTCTTATAGATATCCTAAAAATTTCAATAAAAGCATAAAGTACATTAACTCTTTTTCATTGGTATCGCAAAATTTTCAGAAAACACATAAACACTTTTTATTGATAACCCAAAACTTTCAGAAAAGCATAAAGTAAATTAGCATTTTTTATTGATATTTCAAAATTTTCTGGAAAAGCATTAAGTACATTAATACTTTTATTGATACCCCAAAATTTTCAGGAAAAGCATAAAGTACACGAATACTTTTTATTGACATTCCAAAATTTTCACAAAAAGCATAAATTACATAAACACTTTTCACTGCTATCCCAAAATTCTAAGAAAAATATTAAGTAAATTCTTTTTAATGATAACCTAAAATTTTCAGAAAAAAGTACAATGTACATTAATATTTTTTATTGTTATCGGGAAATTTTCAAAAAAAGAATAAAGTACATTAAAATTGTTTATTGATATCCCAGAATTGTCAGAAAAAACATAATACACACCACATTTTATTAATATCCCTAAATTTTGTTGGCAATAATGATTGATTTTTAGGATTCTCGATATCTCATTTAATAAAGTATTCTATCAGAATGATTTTTTTACAAAATTTAAGAGAAGAACAGAAAAATCTTTCTTTTAACTCTCCAGCTGCGTATCCCGCTTTTTCAGCGGATTGGCAACTGATCCATTCTTCTGCTGCATCCTGCGTTTTTCGCGATTTACAGCGTTTATTTCATGAGTATAGATTTTTTATTATGTTACATTATTGTAGTGTAACGTACAACATCTGTTCAATTTCTTTCAAAAATATTTGAAATTATTTGTTGAAACTGCGTCTCAGTAGTGATTTTAAAGAATTGTGCAGCGAAAGAGTTAATGATAGATTTTTTAAAACCTATATTGAAATGAACATCATAAATAGGAATAATCGTATATCTCTTCATACACAACAATACTAAAGTAAAAGTAAAAAAGGCGACAAGCAAATATATGTTCTGAAGAATAAAAACATATTCTTGGAAGATTTCACTGCATTCTCATTTGATAATACTAAAGCACCAACCACCTTATATATATTTTTTGCCTTATACTATATCTCATCTCAAGCAGAAAGACCTTCATGAAAATGCAGCTGCCATATTACAAAAACATTTACTTTCCTGCAGCATTCCTCTAGAAAGTAGCAATGTAATTGCACGCGAACACGAAACAATTTTTCCCTAACATGCAGAATTCAAATTATTATTCATTATAAATTTCGGGCTGTATTCCATCAATAGTTGAGAAACATAATCCCTCATACATCAAAAGTTTCTGGATATTAATTCTTCTCCTTCTGAGGGAAACAAGATTAATGATCAAAATCCGATACCGTACATATGAAGAGGAAAAAAGTTCTTTTGCTTCGGTGAAAGTTCCATTCTTTGTTTATCATAAATACTTTGCTTTTTCCGATTGAAGTAAAATGGATTATCACTTTCCCTTCGAAAAATCTGCTTTCAGTTCTTTTGATTTTGTTTCCCTGCACAGATTCCGAAAGAAATTTGAAAGAAAAAACTCTCAAAAAAAAGAAAAGAAAAGAAAAAGAAGAAGGAGACCAAACAGTCGAAAAGAGCGGGAAAATGAATAGCTTCTGTGTGCATAGGATTTGCTAAGAATCTTAATTATCATCTATGATTCGATTTGCAGATGTTAAGAGGCTTCGGATTTGGTGAACCTTCTCAACAGTTCTATTTTTTTATTCCTTTATTCCTTTTTGGGAGTTGTTTATCTTCGTATTGAATATATATTCTATTTTTTCAGTTGCTGATTAGGTTTACGATTCCGATTCGCTTCTTTCGAGTTTGTGCATACAGCGAAAGAATGAAAAAAAAAATCTTTAATGGAATCAGAATCCAAACATACCGAAAAGTCCTTTTAATTACGGTTATTTAAACTTTTTTAAGGCAAAAGGGATAATATGCATTGAATAGTTGAGATGTGAAAGCAAGTCGAATTCAGAGATTCTGGGAATCTAGCTCATATCATGTATTTAAATTAAATTTATCTCATTTTTTTCAAACGCTGAAAAGTAAGTTGGAAGGATATTACAAGTATCCGCTATGAAACTGCAGAAAACGCATTTCGTTCTCGAGTTACTTAGGTGACTTTGTTTCACATGTATGGCTTCATTTATCATTTCGTTGCATTTTCGCTAAGCTGCTTTCAAAATAAATTCTGTTTTTCTTTTATATAATTAAAAAATAATAATATCTATGTGTATCTCTATAATATTTTATCCGATTCAAAATATTAATTAATAGTAGCAAGCACTGAAAAAAACGGAATTGTAATCGCAATAATTAAATATTTCCCATTATTTATATATATAGTTCCGCTGGAGTAAAGAGATCCGAAAATGAAAGATAAAAATTATTTGTTGAGTTACGTAAAGAAATTTGTAGAAACTACATATTTTATTAATCATAAACATTTCGACAATTTAGGTTTCTAGTTGTTTAATCAAATTCATTTATTTATCACAGAATTTCTTAATATGTAGCGTTTGTTTCAATAAAATAATAAAATTGTGCACAAACGTGGATAATAGTAACCACATATCTTAGTATACATATCTGTGTTCATAATGTTCACAAAAATAAAATGAATAATAAACATAAAATCTATCATTAAATATGGATTTTTAAAAAATATGTAAAATTAAAACTGGACACCTTCTTAAAAGAGAAACTTAATAATGTGCACTGCTTGTGGTGTCAAAAGGCCTACATTTACAAGCACAACAGAAATATAACTTTAACTCAATGTTAATTAGAATATAAAATACAAGGAAAATTCGATATCATATGGCATTCTTTTTCTTCTCTAATGGCCTCAATGCCTTCTTTTAATTCTTATGGATTATAATTATTTGATTTATAGAGTATTACAAATATTTTTGCGCTTCTGTTATTATCTTGCAAAATAACCATGTATCCTGAATTTTACAGAAGTACGTAAAAAATCACAATAATTTATATTTTATCAAAATCAGTTTTTCTTACAGAGAAAAAAAAATTTGTAGTGAGTTCATTATGGAAGATTATAGCATCGGGTATCTCTTTGGAATCATTTTTTTACAAATTACAAAATATGTAGTTACAAAAATATCTTATTGCTTTCTAATTATGCATATTTTTTACTAAAAAGTAATGTTTGCGTTTTCACTTCTCTCTCGAATAAGTCTCATTAAATTGTGTAGTGTTCGCGCCTTCTCACAATCGGTGGTGCTGATCTCAAACTAAATGAATTTAGCAGTTTGAATTTAAACTAAATCAATGACACAGAAAAGTATTCAATAACTTAAATGCAAGAAAATGAATATTTAAAGAAAAAAATTCAATAGTTCTAGAAAAATCAGTTTTTTTAATAGAAAATAAATAAGTGAAAAAAATTTTCCTTCGCTGACATCATATTTTCAGAATTTGAAATGGAGCAAACTTTTTCTGCCAATATGACTTTAAGTGAGCCTCGAATCATAAAATTCTAATTTGTATTAAGTAATTAATGACCTTCAAATTTAAGAAAGGGAATTCAACAGACAGGCGCATTATATATAGATAAAAAGAAAATTTTCGATACGCTAAATAAACAAATATTTCAATAATAAACAAATTTTATATATTAAATTTATATAATCTTTACGTTATTTAGCTCAAATAAGGGAGAAATTTTTCTCCTTTTAATATTGTGCAACGCTTCATCAATATCTCAAAAAAAATTTAAATATTTTTTAATAATTTTTTGCAAGATTTCCTTAATAATTGTTTATTTTAGTATTTAAATCTGAGAAATTTATTTTAAAAAATGTTGATATTGATAGATAAGACATAATCTTCTCCATATTAAATAAAAGGAGAAATTAAAATATTTGCAGTCATTTTAAAATAGAAAAATATTTCATTTTCAGAATTTTTGTAATTAGCATTTATTAATTCTTGTCTTAAAAACCGGAATTATCTTTTCATCATGTCATTAAAAAAGGCATTTTCGCAAGGTGCTATAATTTTTATTTTCAATAAGTCTATCAGAACATTAAGGTGAAATAAGTTTTTTTTTCTCATATTTTCGTGACCTAACTAATATTATTTTAGACAAAAAAAAATGTATCAAAATTGAAAGAATAAAATATTAATTAAATCTGCTGTCTAATTTGCTCATGTGTCATTATATTTAATAACGAAGTGAAAATTGTAGTTTTATGCACTTTTAAATCATTCATTTTTCTTCTGACATTACTTCCATTCGAAGATTTTTCAAGAAATAGGACATCAGAATTTATTTACATTTTTGTTATATATATTAGCGACAGGTTTTTTAGGCTAAATGCATTTTTATCGATATTTATTTTGAAAAATAATTTTATATATTCGAAATAAACATACATTTCTTTATCGTAAAGAATACCAAATAATTTTAAAAAGTCGACCAAAGTTTTAATTGATCATAATCATTTTAATAGAAATTATTCTAATTTTTATAATTTTTGAGCAATTATCGGTTTTAAACTTTTATTCCCCATTTTTACTTTATTTTTAAGAAGAAAAATTATTTTAAGCTGTTTTATTAAAAGGTTTATATAATAAATATGATCCTGAGGAAACAGATAAATTACTGATGATAAGAAGAAAAAAATTGACTTGTTAACTAAGATGATTCTAATTACGATTTCCTTATTTAAGTTATTTCAAAAAAAATTATCTGATTATAAAAAACGATAAAAATTTATTTCCATATTAAGAGATATAATTCTAATTTATATAGAGAGTAGAGAAACTTATTCCAGTCTTGAAAAAATTCGATCTGGATATAATTATTCATTTGCTCTCTAATTAAAATTTGCTTATAACAACAATAAAGATAAATGAGTTAATTAATTGCATGAGGCAATTTACTTGCTTGCTTTTTTCAAGAGAAGTACTTACGGTTTTCTGAATAAAAATATTTAAAATAAAATAACTTTCATTTATCTCGATTACCGAAACAATCGAATTCTAGTGCGGTTAATCGTTTAATTAAGAGAACTAATTTTTCCCTGGCTGCATAAAGTAAAAGAAAATAAACTATAAATGCTCTAATTTAAAGTTATAAAATATTTTCAGTATTATTTTATTCTGAAATGAGAGCAATTTTATAATAACTTCAAAATAAAAAAGATCACTGAAGTCCCCCGAGAATTCATCTCACATTTGAATATGTGTGATGTATTTTTGATGTATTTGATGTATTTTTTAAACAATTCCTAGATGTATTTTTGAGGGATGCAGAATGGCAATTCAAAAAAAATGTTATGAACAACTTAACTGCCAAAAGACAACACAATTGTTATTTTATAAAAATTTAATAAATCCATATTGAATTAAATTCATTGAGCCGAGAAAATAATACGAAAATAATTAAATTCCAAACAGGCTGCACAGATAGATATACGAAAACAATGTACG
This sequence comes from Argiope trifasciata, assembly GCA_026543055.1. Lineage (NCBI taxonomy): Eukaryota > Metazoa > Arthropoda > Arachnida > Araneae > Araneidae > Argiope > Argiope trifasciata. Next base: position 2,699,543 of record JAPMOQ010047630.1, on the reverse strand, counting down.
AATTTTTCAATAAAATATTGTAATTTTACGTTATTGTTATAAAGTCTGATTCTAGCTATTAGGTTAAAATTAAGGCTGTTCCTATTACATCACAAAACATTTTATTTTTATGTTAATTTTTATATACTTTTCATTTTATTTTCGTATTTTGTCATTTTTTTGTTTAAATTTTTTTATTTTCTTTATTTGTATTACTGTTAATTAAATAAATAGTTACATCTTCTATGTGAAAAACACTTTACTTTTCTGTCTTCCATAAATTTACAAATTCAATATTATATATATATATATACCATAAATTTTTAAGAAGATTCGTGACCGAAGACAGGGAAGACATTTTTGAAATTTATTCCATCCTAAGAGGCATGATTTATGTATAAGCCGAAGCAAAACTCATCACACAGAACGAAAAAAGGGAAAATGTGGAAAAGTTAATGAAAATTTTATTCCCGTGATTATAGACTGTGAGATTTTGATAGAGATTTCTTTACACGTGTCAATTCCGATAAGAAAATTATAGGGATCTTTTAAAAAGAATTCGCTTTGATTGGCAGTTTTTTATCCCTTAACCCGGTGTCTGCGGACTTGACAACTTCAGAAATTTTAGAACTCGTGTTGAATTAATTACATAAACAATATTCAATTGGATCAGGAAATAAGAGAAAATTTTAGAATGAAGTTAATATGGGTAACATTAAGCAAATGTTTAGGAAATTAATTAAGTTTAAATTATATATATATATATATATATATATATATATATATATATATAAAGAGAGAGAGAGAGGAACGAAAGAGACCAAATTTTTATTATATGCTGTATATATTTATCTTCAATCACCAACTCCCTTATTTTTCAATCCCATTTTAGAAAACCTATTACTTTATTATTTTCAATGTTATGCAAATTATTATTTCAAATTTCAATTCAATATTTCAAATTCGTAAGAAAAATTCACATAATAAAATCAGTAAATCAAATTTTAAAATAAAATAATTTGAAAAGATTGGCTGATATTTTTCATGCGTAAGGAAAATTTTTCTTTGATTTTTTCTTGCCTCAAAATTCCAAGATGATTAATTATACTACAAGCACATTGATAAATAAGATTACAAAACTGAACTATCATTTCAATTTTTTTTAGTTAAATCTTAACAGACGCCAAACAAATACCGATCAAGTTTCATTTAAGAAAAATAAGCGATATCCGGTATCCGCGAATTTTCCAGGATCCATTTATCAATCTGTTTATCTGGTTGAACTATAAATCACTTGTAACAGATTTTCAAATAGTTTTGAAGTCACACCGAGCCTGTTTTTCCTTAGGTGTAGTTTGCCTTTTGCCGTTAGTTGGGGAACATCAATATTTCAGTCACCTATCAGAAAATGTGTTTTTTCCATGAAAAATGGTCAGTTCAACGAATTCTCTCAATATCGAACATTTCTACTTGTGAGAAAAGTCGAATGCCGATACCATCGGTGCTTTTAATAAAAGAATTAATCCGATGTGGTAAAATAACTTGTAATGCTTATATTTGTTTTCTTTGATTTTCCTGTAATTTATTTAGCATTTCTAACTTTCAATATTTTTTCAATTATTACAGTAGAAAATGAATTAGATTGTATTCGATATAAAAAGATATAATCGTCATCTGACCGTGGTTCAAAATCACGAGGTCCGTCCCAAAATAGCCCTTGTGTTGCTTTAAAAGGGATGTTAATACAACTAAACTAAACAAAACAAAACTAAACATGAAAAGATATAAACCGATTTTTTATGCAGCATTCTATAAAGTATTTGATATCCAAATAACTGAAAGATAAGGAAAGTAAATTTTTATGTTAAAAGGTTTGGCTGCTTTTATTAATATAAATCATGCATAAGGAGAAACAGTGTCTTCTTGGTTATCTGGGCGTTTTCTTTTTTGATTCTGGGATTCGAGTCCTGGTTCAGGCACGGTTGTTCTTCTCTATTCTATCAAAGAGGTGTGTGAATGTGCCCCGCTATATAAAGGGGCTTTGCAAATGAATGTGAGACCTGAAGGTGGTCTTGGTAAGTTGTGGTCTTGGTCCTAGTTAGCGCTACTGACAAAAACAAGAGAAGCTCTCTCGGCTTAAATCGCTGACAGATAACTGTCATAAAGTGCCATAAGTCAAATTGGACTTATAAAGTACCATAAGTCACAACACAACATATATAAAGAGAGCATTGTTTATAGTTAAAGATTACCCGGAATTGAGGTTTTGAATTGTGTTCCAGTGTTTTATATATATATATAACCGATGTTAAATATATACCTAATTTCACCATACCCGTCAAATTGATAGATTTTCAAACATCATGGCTTTCAAAATTTTTGACTTATTGGGTCGTTCGGAAAGTCATTTCGTATTTTTGTGTCAAAATGAAAAGAGATTTTCGTTTAATGAATAAATTATTTATTAAATTATAAAATTGCCATTCTGGTCTAATACCTTTTGGTAGTAACATGATTACACGCTCATAAAAGTTTTGGTCTTTGCTGTAAAAAAAACTGATCGAGGTGGTTTTTGGCCTCCTCATTTGAAGGAAAAATTTTGCAAATCAGTTCTGGTACTGATGTACTGTTAACACATCTTCTCCACACATATTGGCTAATTTATTTCTGGCTTGAACAGCATTTTTACCTTTTATAGCAAAAAAGATGACGAAAATGCTGTTTATTGCTCTCCATATTTAAAAGGGCACCATCCAAAAACTACTGCGAAGAATCAGCTGCACTTTTTCACACTCAAGCCTTGCTATATCAGCTCTTAAAACATAAAATGATTTTGCGGTTTAAGTATGAAATTGGGTGCGAAAAATGCAATTAAATCCTTTGTCAGGAAAAAACGAAATTACTTTCCGAACAACCTAATAGTTTATATACATAAAAGAACATAAGAAACAACAGTTTGTATATTTATTCATTAATTATCAATAAAGAAACACGAAAAATAGTTTGTGTTTGCATTTATAGGATATACAGGTAGAGTTTTTAGTTCGAAACTAAATTATCATGAGATTAATATAGAACCCATCATAACGGTTACCGATCACTTTGGATCAATCATATGAAAAATATAATCCAAATTGTTCCAAGAAATGTCGGAAAGTGATGTATAAATGAATGTAAATACGTATTTATGTCTGTCATTACACAGATGATCCGTAAAATATTATAAACTTTCAAATTATTACAGCCGTTATTTTGACGCGTCTTGGTATAAATAGATATAGTTCAAATTGATTATTGAAGTTTAAACGTCTGAATGGAAACTGAAAAATAATATGTAATTGTTCTTATGCTTCTTTAAAAGTCGTCATAATGCTCTAGAACAACTTATAAATTATATAAAAAATATTAAACATGAAATTTGAAAACCGTCGGTAGTTTAAGTACTAAATTGCTCAAAGTTTTGAAAAAGGAATCAATTCTTTGTGATCAATTAGAAACTAAAAAAGGAGAAATTATGTAAGAAAAGTTAGTTCATAAGTTTGAAATTAATATTTTAAAATATGTCAAATTTTGAACGAAATTTCAAGTAAAGATGAAAAGATATTTTTCTAAATTTCTACGATTTCCTTTGAATTTCCTCCAAATGCTTTGATATTAGTAATATAAAATTGATACAGAACCACGGCAGAATGATAATCGTGTATTAACTTCAATTCGGAGAATTTTTTATTCGAGATCAAGTTTAACAAAAAAAAAACCATAGTTTAATGCTATCACCAACATTTGATCAAAGCTCAAAACTGTTAGCCTGCCCAAACCGAAGTCGCCCATTGCATATTAATATAATTAAATTAAACATAATACTTTCATTAAACTATCTAAGGCAAGCAACTTTAATTTTCAAAATATGACAGATTTTTTTCCTTTTTTTTCGAAATACAGCTGCTAATAATTAATATATATCATACTTCTGACTTTTTCTTGTCATTTTCCAACCCTATACATTTCGTAAAAATTTGTTTCGGTCACATGCCTTTTTAACCTATAGTAGTAACAAAACTCTTGCAAGTTGTGCAATATGTTCAAATAAATAAATAAAAATATTCCACAAATTTTTGAAAATATGAGAAAAGCTTAAAATTAGAAATGCTAACACAAGCAAATGTTATCTATCAAGTTTTCAATATAAGTAAAATTTATATATTTACATCTCGACAACAGTAATTTAAAAAAACTCACTTTTTAAAAAAAGTTTTAAGCAATGCTTCTCTTCTTTGCACAAACCTCGCCTTATTTTATCAAATACCTAAGGAGTACAATATCCTTATGGAATTATTATTTCAAAAAAGTAGATTGATTTCTAAAAATGGCCCCACTATTTTTTGTCCTTTAACACAGAACGACATTTCACGCCATAACAGCACTCAGTCAACCGTAAAATTATGTGAAATAAATTCTAGAAAGCTAGAAGCAATCAAAAACTGTTAATGAAGCTGATAGAAAATAAATTGGTAAATCGAGAATGCTTTCATGTAAAACTTCTGCAGGTTATTAAAAATCTTAATTAAAAACGTCAGGTTTTATGCATGATTTCTTCGTAATAGAAAAATCTTCTATGCTAGAACATTTGTATTTTACTTATCAGAGAACAGTTTTAAAATATATGAAAGAAATGTTCAATCAATGACATTAAGTTATAGTCAAAGTTTTGCATATTTTTGTATCAGACATTAAATGGATACCCATATTACAGACTTTCCGTCTCTCCCGAAGGCACTAGGAAATAATTACTGAATGACCAAAATGCCTCTACAGCAACACTGGCGGGAACTGTGGCTGAGTACTAAGGGCCATCACCGGCCACGGTACAACCCTTCCCGTAGGCAATACGTCCCGTCATCGGTGGGAAGAGTCAGATGCCCCACTTTTATTGACCCACCAGGTTGACGAAATCCGAGTAAGTGAAACGGAGAGTGAGTAATATGATTATCCAGTGATCCAGGTAAAAGTGAATATGATAGTTAAAAAACTTGCAGAACTAGATAAGTGATTTAGGGTTGACATATTTATCTTTAAAAATGTCAATGTGTATCAAATTTTCTACAGAATCTATTTAAAAAAACTCTGCATAGATCTATAATTTGAGCACAGACCTACTCAATAACTCAAAAATGCCATGATTTGAATAACAAGTTTGGAGTGTGATATTGCGAAAAGAATTGTAGCTCTTCATTTCGATTAGTTTGGAAAATACGGCGTAAAAATACATGGTATGTTTTCAGGTATTTTCACATTAGCAGCATACCACGGTTTAATCAAAAAGATCGTTTGCGACATCCAGTAAAAATGGCAGATACCATGATGATGACGTCGTGTCCGTGTTGACACAGAAAGAGGATACAGTAGCTTTTGTGGATAAAGATCTCTGAACATCCAAGGGCCGTAGTCTAACTTGAAGCTCAAATGAAGATGACACACACATTCGCTTGTACAATTCCTTTTTACTCTGGGGCTCCTTCACACAATTCATAGAAAGAACACAAGAGAATAACAACCATGCTCGAATCAGGACTCGAATCCGGAACGCCTACATCATGGGGAAGACGTGCTATCCCTATGTATGTAAATAAGGTAAGTAATTTCCAACCTTATCCATAATTTTAACCAAATTTATTCCACATAATTATTTTTAAAAAATACGCTAGAAAATTTTTAGGATATAAATATCATTGATTCATATATACGTTGATATTTAAAGGATGGATAATACCTTTTTATTTCAATATTAATATAAAAGATATTGCTCAAGGCTGGCACTGTAGTGTAGTTAGTTGTAACTAGAGCAATGGAATTCAGCAGATCATTATTTTTCAGATTTGTAGAGTTTTAGACTTGTTAAAAAGGGATTTTTCAAAATATTGGCTCGAATTTTGCTTAAAAATTATTTAAAAGAGGCATTTTTTAATAAATTTTCCTCCTTTTAATATTTTTTAAATAAACCCGATTTTTCTATACTATTTTAAAATTCAAATTAATTTTACAATGATAACGAACATTTTGCACACAATTTCTTGTTTAAATAATTGTAAAAAGTAACTTTAGGAAGATTTTACACCAATACTTTTTTTGTTTTGTGAAACAAACTTTATATCAATACTTTGCTTAGTTAATAGCGTTAGTACGATATGTTATATATTTTTACTCGTTTAGTACAAAATTAAAAATAAAAGTCAGTTTTTGAAAAATGATAAATGAAGATTAAAACATTATTATGCTCTCAAGCACCATATTAAAAATTCAAATGTCCTTTCATTTTTTGTTCTTTAATTTCCTTTAATGTACTTGAAATATAAGTTTCAACACCATACGCTTTTATAGCCTCTACGTTCTCTCAGAATAAGACAGAATGATGACACAATCTTGCATCCATTTTGAAAAAGACAGAAAGAGAAGCCACAAGCCTAAAAGAAAAATCAGAAAAACGAATTTGTCGCTTTTTACTTCATCTCAATAGTGAAAAGTTTCAACTACTTCTTGAAAATGGAAAGAGCACTCGAAGAAAGAAAACAAACATTTTAGGTATCAGCCACAAGTGAGTGCTGCATTTATACGTCTAAAATAATTTTTATGAGGATACCTTGAGGTTAAAAACTAAAAAAAAAATGTGTTTTTGTCTTGAATTGAAAAGAAAATTTAAGCCTAACATATCATTTCTCATAAACAGAAAACATTCAATTCCCAATATATCCCTTGAAAAGAATCTCTTTACATTTTAATGTTTAAAGGAAAATGACTTGAGTAAACATGAATCAAACTAAACAGAGATGTAACATAAATCATAAGCCATTTCATAAGTTTTTAATAGAGAAACAACAATTTTCTGAAATGTGTATGTATGCGTGTGTTTGCGCGTGCTCTGTATAAAATGGGTAGATATTTCTAGTAGAAATGGAAAATGTGACAATTATTCCTTTAAATAATATACTTTTTCTATTCATAAGTGTTCATAGGCATATTTCCTATTCTATTCATCCTATTCATAGGCAAATGTTGACGAAACAAAGAATGAAAAGAAGGTCACAAGGATTTTATTTCTAAAAATGTGAATTGTACAAAAAAGTACAAACATTATTTTAAAATATAATATATCAATGTTATCAAAAGCCTTTCATCAGAAATGGGCAAAAGAAAAAGAAAGCCGTGCATTACAAAGTTTATGACTGTCTCATTAAAGAAAACAAAATAAAATATAAATCAACTTATTTAACTCCCAGGATAGCAAGGTGGCGTTAGAGGATTAATTGACCCTAAGGTGAACCTATTTCTTGCAACAAGAAAAGATATGATTTCATTTTCAATTGTACTTAATTTTATTTCTTTTAAAGAATAATTTTTATATATTTCATATTTATCCGTTTTGCCATTTTCCATTATATAAAATTCCTATAATGTATAAAGCATTAAATGTTTAATACTTTGTTTAAAAATGCTTTAACAGAATGCCAAATTTCAAGCATTACCGTTAGCATATACATTAGTCATTACCAATGCATAAAATGAACAAGAAAATTCTTCATAATAAATACAATGTAACTTAAGAAATATTACAACAAAAATTGAATTTAATCTTTAATTTTATTTATTTAAAAGAGGTATTTTGATACTCAGAACCATGGATTAATCAAGACGTCAGAGGTTTGTATTTAAAGTTTAATTTATGTTTGAAAAAAAAATATGAATATCCGATGAATCATCAATTGCTAAATAGCCAACAATTAGCAACTCAAATTAGAAAGCATTTACTAGAAATTTCCAATAAGAATGCTTCTTTAATATTTTAATTTACTTTCTGAATAGTTCCACTGGGGACACCTTGTAATTAAGGATGAGAAGCATTCTGTATGGTAATTGATCCTCGGCACCCTGGTGGGCCATGCAAAAAGAGAGGTTGACTACCTCCTATCGATGACGATTCGGGAAGGGTGGTACCGTAACCGGTAATGGCCCTTAGGATTCAACCACAGCTCCTGTCAGTGTTACTGTCGTGGTGTCTGATCATTCAGTCTTATTTGTCCATGCTCTTTCAGACGGAGAGTAAGTGATATAACTTTGCCATTAATCCCACCGGGATCGGAGGGTGCACCTCAGAAATGTGGATGACAATGTTGTTGTACTTGTTGTTGCTGTTGGTACTTGCCACTCTCATGAGTACAGAAAAATGAAGGGGTGACTACTTCTCATTGATGACGGAATGTACTTCCCATGGGAAAGGTTGTGCCATAGAAGGCGATTAAATTGAGTCATAATTATTATTAGAATTTGAATTACAAGTATATAACCATGAAATTAAACCGAGACGACGTCTCTTTGGGAAGTTCATGAATAATGGGAAAAAATTTTAATGTCAAGCCATTGATTATTGTTCTAATTTATACAGAACAGTTCTTGAAATAAAATTGTTTGAAAGACAAATTAATTTATAAAATTTTTTGAAATACAATTAATTAAAATTTCTTATTAATTAAATAAGAAATTTTTAGAAAGCACTTCTCAGATTGAGACAACTAAAAAATGTTGAGTTAGGGAAAAAGTGTCTTACGAAAATTCACAAAGAGTTAAAAAATAAAATTCCTGAAAAGTTAATTTATTTTAATAATTTCAACGAATTTGAGTTTTTATAATGAATATAACTTGAATAGTTAACAGCAAAGTATACAAGATTTGTTTCCTCAAAAGGAAAAAAAAACATTGGAATCGTTTTTTAAATCACGTCTGGGTGTCAAATTTAATTGAAATTTTGATGAAATAAGAAAGTTTACTTATAATTTAAAAAATATCTGCATATTGTAAGAAAAGTTTGTTAATATAAGTTTGTTTCGAACTGCTTTAAGAAGTTAAAAAAAAAGAAATTGGCTAAAAAATCGCGAAATTTCTTTTGTATTTAAAAATGATTACATATTTTAGAAACTAAACGTAAAATAATTAATTTTTGAAAAAATATCTTAAACTTATTTATGCGCGCTCTATTTCCTTAAATTTATTCAAAAAAATAAAACATTTAATTAGAGTGTTATTGATTTTTAATTAAAATTATGCCCATTACGAATGCTATTTAAATTTGTTTTAAAGATATTTTGAAGCAAATAAGTCGTATATATATTTAAAATACTACTAAATTAAAAACTGCTACAAAATATTATGCATATTTTTCATTAAAATTGATTCGCTTGCTTTATTATAAAGGAATATTTTGAATTTATTTTATAGAGCTAAATGATAATCTAAATACAAATAGAAATAAGGAAATGTATTATTTTCAAAGCCATTATCTTGAACTCTTTCTATGTTATTTCTTGTTTCTTCCATCTTTTGAATTTATTAAATACCTTTTAGTTTTACTATAGCTATAAATTACTGATAGACTAATAATAAATATGCAGATTTTAAGAATTGAAAAAATATTTTGAATGAAAGTGTTTTATCTTACGTTTTAAGTATAAAACATTAAAATTTAAATTGGGAAAATGCATATAGGGATTTTAAATACATTCAAACAAATTGAAACTATACATATTCAAATTATTACAGCATTACAAGTTGCAATATTACTGTTTCATATCAATGTTTATGTCTGGATAATTAGAATAACTTAGATTAAAATTAAAATGTCAGTGTTATTCATTTCAGAAAGTGACGCTAGTAACTTAATGGATTGTTACCTTACTTCAATGTGATGTATAGTGAGTTCTAAGAAAACTTTTCTAGAGTTCTTTGTTTGGCGCTTATTTTAAAGGTTTATTTTACCGATTTTCTCTTTATATTAAATTATTTTAATGTGATCTGAAAGTTCTTTGTAGGTTTACTAAAGTCTTCCTACATATTAATTGGTGAATAGTGACAATTATGTATAGCAACAAACTTAGTGTTCCAATATAATAAAGCGATTACGTGATGCACGGAGTGAGATTGCTTTTAGCGCAACAATGTTAGAGCTACATATGAAAAATGAATTGGCGCAATTTCCAGAATTTCAAAAGAACAGTCATAAATCAGCACAAAAAGTATTTTCGATGTTCGAAATCATTACTATTAGCTACAATACATACTTCAATTTTTATTCCTCAAAATAAGAACTTTTCTCTTCCTGTCGCGAATTGCTACAGAACATCTTTGGAAAGTCACATCACCGACCCGCCCGACTGGTTTGGTTTAGTTATATTAACGTCCCGTTGTAAAGCAACACTAGGGCTATTTTGGGAACGGACCTCGTAATTTTGAAACGCTGTCAGATGACGAGAACGACACCTGAGCTAGCACCTCCCTCTCCACACCAAACCCGTAGGAGGACGTCTGGCCTCGCAGATTTAACATGCAACAGACTCCCTTAAGTAAAGGTTACACGACCGGCAGCCTCACAGATTTAATCATAAATTAGACCTATAGCCTCGAGGATGCGACCACTCCCCCATAGCCTCGAGGATGCGTTTTCCCCTAAGACCCCTCTTGCGGTTTTCTGGACTTTTTGATGCCTTGGCAGTTTACCGACAAATTGTCGGTAAAGTTGACGGGCATCAAAGAGGGCCATAAAACCGCAAGAGAGGTCAAAGGGTAGCACGTCGTTCATCTGCAGACTGGCGCAGGCCGTGTTACCACGGCTTTACATGACGGCTCTTCAGTGGAATCGAGTCTCGAACCTATCACCAAGGCCGAGGCCCCAACCAGCCCGAAGGCACAAAGATAAAGAAAACTGAATAATTAATCGCCTCAACAACATTATTGGCGAGAACTGTGATTGAGTCCTAAGGGTCATCTCCAGCCGCAGTACAACATTTCCAAAAGGAAGTACATCTCGTCATCAATGGGAAGAAAAAAGATCCCCTACCGGAAGAATCTCATTCTCTTTTCAAGGTGCCCCCCCGGGTGGGTGCAACTTTGGGAAAGCACGACTAAATCAATGCTTGTTTTACATATTTTGTTGCCAGTTGCATACAAGATGCCTTTTCGTTCTGAACTGAAAATACTCTGCAATCTCCCCCATCTCTCCCTATCTTTTAATGTTTCCAAAATATGATTGATAACTCATTTGTTTTCTCTATAACCGTCCTGGCCGTATAACGCATGATACTTTACTATACATAGATACCAAGTTTACGGTAGTAATTGTCACTTTTATCTGGTTAATACGGAGTAAAGCGATTTATTCGACAACCTGTATATTGAGTATGCTATCCATATCATTCATTTTTTGTAGAAATTTATATATTGGCCCGACAGATGTAATTTCTCATTTTTAAAATGAATAATATATTTATATTATTATTCGTAACTGAACTGCATTTACAAAATTCAATAATATATGGCTCCTTTATCAATAATCATTAAATATCATTAACAAAAAAATATAATATTTGATTTTAGTTAGAAAACCTTTAGCATAAAAATGATTATTCGGGAATTTACTCATTTGAGACCTCCTTGTGTGGTGGTGACTGGAGCACGTATAAATAAATCTGTATTGGTCACAAAATCCTCCATGTCCAGAATAATATCACTTGGGGTACTGGTTCAGAGATTATCGTTCTCTGATCCAAGCCCAAATTACGATCTGTAGATGAGTGAATGAAATGCATGAATGAGGTCCGCCCCGTAAAAAGAGTTATGACGCGTGAGTAGCTAACTCTCATTCTCAGCTCAAGATGGCGCTACCAAAATAGAGGCGCAAAAAATTCGGACTAATGCGTAATGGCTCGTTAGTCAGAGTGTTTGTCAATGACAAGTGCCCTTAGAAACAACAACAGATATAATAAATCTAACGGCCTTATCACACGGCAAAATATTTTCGGCACTTTCCGTCAGCAAATGACAGCGAAAGTGACGCCACATGTGTGACGCCACTTCAAAGTTTCTCATGATTGGTTGAATTTCGTTTGTGGACAATATTTCCGACGACAATTTCGAACTGGTTAGAAAAAGTTACCGATTATGAAACTTGCCTCACCATTTTTTGAGGGTAAAAACGGAAAAGAGCTTGCGAAATTTCACCGTGTGATAAGGCCTTAAGGTTGACAGTTTGATAACTATTATGATTAAAGAGGAATTTCATTGATATGAGCAATCAGGAGTTCCAAATCATATCATTCTCTCCCTTCAGTTTAATACCAGGATATTTACACTTTCAACCAAATAATAATTTTTAATTAAAACTTAATATTCGATTGTGGATATTTATAGTATTTCATACCACCATACTAGTATTTAATTCCGCTCAAAATGAATTTTTCAGTCTCTCCTAAAAATAACACCATTATAATCATTAGTGGTAGATAGAGATTGAAACATTATTTACATCCTTTAAAGCATGATCATCTGTACAAAATTGGTATCCGTTAATCTTGGTCATTCTCTAAATAGGCTGCTATGAAATTAATTCTGGCCAGTGAAAATGTGATTTGCCTTCAAGAGTTATTTTTGAAATTCATAGTGATTTTAGAAGCACTATCCATAAGCATATCCCTTTATTTGATTTAGTATTTCAATTAAAAATTCTGATAGCCAAATTTGATTCAATTGGAATGAAAGAATTATTTTTAAATAATTTCATAGTATTCTGTTTATGCTCTTCGATTTTGTTTCGTTTCCATCTTTGTTTTGATATATTTAAAATTCATTTATCGGACAATACGACAATTCGTAACCTCACCTTTCGCCTAGTACAATTTATGTTTTATCATCTACAAATTATTGATATCAAATCTCTGAACCAATATGAGTTTTATAAATTAAGTATTATTCTGAATTTTAACCACTTGCTTGATTATCCCGAGTTATCTCGGGCTCGTATATAGTGCAGTTAATTATTATCCCGAGAAAACTCGGACGAATCAAAATTTATCAGTATGAGTTGTTTTATCATGGTTTTATTCGGCCTGGAGGAAATGAAAGGAAATATTCACCTTTGATTGACAGTTTGCCAAGTTTTGTTACTTTCGTGGTTCTTTTGGAGGGACTGGTCACATGTTTTCCTTATTGTATAGTATAAGTCTACTTGTGAATTAAAAATGCATAGAAAAGGACATTTACGTTGAAAAAGGTAAAATAATGGCAATGATACAAGGCAGCGATAGCGATTACTTTTTAGATAGTGATTATTACTACTGAAAAAAAATCAAATCCGGCGAGACAGTGTATTCTGTGCTCTCATAAAAGAGATTCCAGTGGTAAACCAATTATAAGAAAAGATACCAGATACGGATGTACAGAATGCTAAGTATCAGTTTGTGCTGTCCATTGTTTTAAAAACTATCATACAAAGGTTAATATTTAACTTTTTTTTCATTCAGCTGAGATAACTCGGGATAGTAAATTAATATTAAAACTAAGTACTTTTATACCCATAAAAAATTAAAAATGCAACTTAAAACCTATATATTTTGTTTTATTTCATTTCCTTGTACTTAATAATAAAATTTAAAAAATGTATTGATTTTTTGCAATTTTTTTAATATGTAAGGGAAGCAGTTAATGGCAATGAGTGTTTTTTCAGCAATAGTCTAAGAAATAAATCGAGTAACAAGCAAATTTGGTTTCACTACAAGAATACATTCAGTTATTAATACTTCTTTAAATGTAAAGAGATAACCAGCACCAAAACGCCGATAATGATTAACAGACGCCGATTAAAATACCACGTGAGCGGAACGTTAAAAGCTGATAATCACACTTGGCATATTAATAAGCAGCTTCAAGGCTTTGAAATTCGGTTCATTACTCTCGTATTTCAAGCAGCGTAATATTTCTATCATGCAGAAGGGTAATCAAGGTTATTTATCACACATTGAAAGGCACCCAAGGCTTTGTAACCTTATAATAGTTTGATGAAATTAATTTGGATATCTAGATTTAAAGATATTATATTACCTTTTAACATTGGCTCTCTTAAGTCCAATAAAATTTAAGAGACGTAGAAGAAAATTCTACTTTAATAGATCTTTGTCGAAATAGAAAATTTGTAGATTTCTGAAATTGTAATCAAATTGGTTTATTGCCCAAGAGTCAGGATTTCGTAAGCTATGCGGAATCTTAAACAAGTGATAAACCTGTCTCGCCAAATATAATGATTTCTTGTTCGCCACTTTTGTTAAATCCTAAGAAAGTGATTTACTCAATAAAAGGAGCTTTTCAGCAATAATTACAGTATTACTGCAAACATTTATTTCAATGTGTACATGGGTATTCAATCACTGTACATGTAAATGTAAAATAATTTTTTCATCTGTACAATCAAAGATGATTTACAAGGTATTAAAAAGTAAATTATGAATTTAGAACTTAATTTAAATTCTCGCGCAAAAACATATATTCAGACAATTTGGAAAAATAGATACTAGGTACGCGTAATATTAGTTTTTTATCCACAAGCGATTTTACTATAGTGTTGGCTGAACTTCATGCTATATTTTCAAATTTCAAATGAAATTGCATTTTTTAAGAAATTGCGTTTACCTTAAAATACAGAAAATTTAACACATTTTTTAATGTTTGACAAAAATAATATTTTTTTCTTTATATTCTTAGAAATTATATTTAGCAAATAGTAATATAATTTTCTTCAAATGATTTAGCAAAATTTGGTTTGTGATTGTATCACTAACATTTATGTTGGGAAAAAGTTTCATGAAAAAAATCAATTAATGTTTACTTATATTTTAAATGTAATGTTAAAAAATAATAAAATTAAAATTATGATACTTCTATACAATTTTGAATAGTTATTTCGGAATTCTGAGTCTTAATTACTATAGTAAAATCGTGTTATTGCTGTAGTATTATAGCCCATTATAGTATTAATATTTGTATAGAAAATTACATAATTGTTGTAATTAATTAAGGCAATTAGGATGTTTTTTCCAATATTACCTAATATTGGAAAAATTTCCAATGAATCTTTAATTTCATTGGGATAAAATATTTTAAAACATTTATTTCTTAAAATTTTGAAAATGAAAGCAAACTGCAATACATATTATATAATGCTATCAACTGAATCACAAAACATAATTTCAAATATATTGAAATTCAATCAAACTCTGATTTTCAGCTTTAAAACCCAATCTATTCTATTTAAGTTCTTTCTTTTTTTGTCATTTTAATGTCCATTAAAATTTAGAGAGATAATCTTGAAATTTCAGTAAATGCAATTAAAATGGTGAAGGAATTTTGGAAATATGGTATTTTTATATACTGTTTGCATTTTTTGAATTTTTGGTAAATTATTCTTAATTGAAATAATTCTATTTCTTTCCTCACACTTTTAAAACATTGGATTAAAAATAAATTGAAAATACCTTCAAAAAAAAAAAAAAAAAAAAAAAAAAAAAAAAAAAGATTTTCTAGTTTTAAAACAACGCCCACTTTTACCCACCAATTCAATAAAACAAAATGAATTTATTATTAATAGGAGTTTATTGAAGATCTTAGGACATAAAATATTGGAAAATATGAGTGATATAATAATGTATGAATTCACAAGTGAGAAATACAGAATTTAAAAAATGTTCAGAAATATTTTTAAATCTAGAACCTTGTTTTTCGTTGCAATAAATTAGAACAATGCTTTCATTTTATCCATCTTATCGTTCCTATATTTAATTAAATAATCTTCGATCTTAACTTTTGGAAAAAACATATTATTATAAATACTTTAATTACATCAAACTGATAAATTTCTATGAAATTTTGTCTTATTTTCGACTTTAAACTTTTGAACAAGCGAAAATATCTCTTTTTAAAAAATTTTCTTTTCTTTAATTTCTCTATTATATATCTATGCCTTTTCTTGCTAAAGAAGTAAAACTATGGCAAATAAGCAGTAAATAAAAGATATGGGTATATCTATAGTACACTCTTGAGTATCCAACCTTAAGAGACCGAAGAACAGGCCTGCTAACGAAAATGCCAGCTGGTTTCTAGCTTATGGGTAGTGTGTCTTCCCTCTAATCTGAGTATCCAGGATTCGAGTTACGGTTCGGGCATAGTTGTTCTTCCTCTGTTCTATCAGTGAGGTGTATGAATGTGTTCTCTTGTAAAATGGTGTTGTGCAAGCGAATGAGTGAGTGGAAAAGACGTACTCTTGGTTCTAGATACTAAAATAAGAGACGCGCCCTATCGGCTGAAATCGCTATCTTCGTAACTACGAGCTTGTCCAATGGAAAATGCCATAAGAAACCACAACAAAAAGCTTGAGTTCTGTTAACTCATTTCTTTATCCACCAATAAAAGAGGACAACATTCTTATTTCAAAACTCACTATTATAATATTATTAATTTTCTCATTTCTTGTTGAAAACTAAGTCCTCCATTCATCTCAAACTAAACAGAATGTGAAAGAGGAAACATAGAAGGAGTTGTCAGTAACGTGTCGAGTTGAAATAGAAGGACTTATATTGGCAGTTTATACTTGTTTATAGATAAATTGAATTGAGAAAATTTATTAGAAGAAAAAAAAGTAAGCTAAAAGAATATAAATTGTACATATTTTAACAAGAATTCAGTAAACTTGACTATAGAATAATTGAATTATATAATCAGAATTTCTCCTGCATAATCCCTACAACTTTTTTGTTTATAACCTTTTTTGAAACCTTCACTCCAGTACACTTTAAAAAAATGTTTAACAGACTCCAAAAACAATTTACGAATGCTACCCGCACTGCGCAATTATAAACAAGAAAGTGGCAACAATCAATCAAGGGTATGGTAAACAAGAACAGTCGTCTGATACACACTAACGAAACAATAAACAACGAGTAGAATACTGCTCTTTTTTTTTATCACAATTTGTATTCTACACACAACATGTTGAAGAATCGTGGCAGAAGCCAGCTTGCAATGCCTTGGCAATGTTGGCCATGCCATACTTTTCTCCATTAATTACGATAAAGATAGAATCGATTAATTACAATAAAGATAAAATTACAATAAAGGAAGAATTGATTCATTACGATAAAGATAGAATAGCTGGATAGACGAGAAGAGAAAACTCAGGACTGTAATGTATTTAAATTATTTTCCCCTTTAGAAAGAAAAAAAATATTTTAACTAATCTAATATTAAAGAATTTCATTAAAATTTTAAAGAAAAGAAAAATATTTGTTAAAACAAATGCAGTGATTTCATAATAAATAGGTTTTTATGAATACTGTCAGATTATTTATTGTGCAATATATAATGTAAAATTTTCAAAAAAACCCTTTCTTAAATTGTCATATGTTTATTTTGCAAATATTGGGAAGAATTTTTATTTAATGTTAATTATTGAATATAATATGAGCAATTAAATTTGTGAAAAATAAAATCGTCTATAACGACGTATAATTCGTTTCAAAATGTATTTTGATGGATATCTATTTATAAATACGTGATTCGTCTTCATATATGATAAAAAATATAATAAAATATTGAAAAATATGCTAAATCCCGCATTTCAAGTATCAATTCATGCTATGAAAGTGGAATATTCCAGTTTAGAAGCAAAAAAAAACCAAGAAGAGGATCGATATTTTTCAAAATGGCAAGCTTATCATTTATTCAGACATCAAATTTATTTAAACAAATTCGGGTTTAAAACTGAATTCGAAATGTCTGGTGAAACGTCACAAACTTCTTTTCAAAGCAACATGCATTGAAATCGAAAAAGTAATAAATATGCGATTCGAAAATTCTGTATGCAAAAAAAGGCAAAATAAATCATTTAATCCTTAATGCAAATAAATAACCATACAAATTTAACGTAGACTTATGTACATATGAAAATATTTCGATTTCGTATGCATAACATAGCAAATATTTTTCCCAGGATACAATATCTTTCTGATAAAGCTTTACTGTGAGCTGCGAACGATTGTAAAAAGAAAAAAAAGAAAGCGAGCGTTCACGCCTAATATCACTTCCGCGAATAATAATATGAAATTTCCAACCGTTACGGTTTGCAAATCGTATTTTTCTTATTCACTCCTATTCATGAATTATAAATGACATTTTTAATGGTCTGGAACTTTGCGATGTTTTTCATTTCCATTGTAGTCAATGGAATTCACTACTGACGTTCCATCAGGTTCTTTACCGCAAACATTTTTTAAAGAATTATTTAATTCTATTCTTGAACTCATCGTAACGAAAAAGATTCTTTAGCCACTTCTGACTCGTTCTATTTTTATTTTCAAATATTTGTTCAAGACTACATATCTTTTTCAACGCATTTTTACAGTATTCGCTATAAAAGGTGTTTCAAACAAAATAATACTTTTTCACAAGTACTAACAAGGAATATTTTTGAGGGAAAAAAAAGTTAAAATATGTATGTGATTATATTTTAAAATCTAATTTAAACTTAATTTATTTCCTAATTTTCAGCTCAATTCAGCATAAATTTTCATCCTAAAATATTCTCTTATTTCCTTATCACATTCCACATTTTCTATTTAATTAATGCGATAGAAAACTCTGAAAAAAATGCTTTCATCAGCGGTTACCACGCTCCGAGTGAAAGGATCAAAATTTGCGATTCTAAACAAAGTCTTCTAACAGATCGCCTGTGGTCGACACGTATATGAAATATTTATTAAAATCTCACATTATATAGTCTTAGGGATAAATTTTCAATTAGCTTTTCCTCTTTTTCTCTTGCGTCGTTCTGTGTGATGTGTTTTGTTGATTGTTTATACATAAACAATGCCTGCTGGGACGAAAGAAAAAGAAGTTGAAATTCAATTTACAGTGGAAATACTACTTGAGAAACAAGAAGTTATCCCTAGTACTGAAGATTTCGATTGTTCTAAAGTTTTCTTCTTTTAGAATTAAATTCTAAAGTTCTGGACCCTGTCTTTAACCACGACTCTGCTTCAAAAATTGTGTTTATATGTGTAAGGATATCTTTTAGCCTTATTTAAATCTAAATTACTTCCCAAATTTTTATCCTAATTTGACCCATATTAACTTCATTCTAAATCGTTCTCTCATTTCCTGATCCAATCGTTGCTTTTTCATTTGAATAATTCTGCAGATTTTCTGTAAAACTGCTGAATTCCGCAGGTTCTTACACTCTAAGAGAATAGATAAAATTCCTTACTGCTTACAACATTCTTTCGAAGATACCTAAATTTCCCATTCCTAAGGCTACATATATCAAAGAAACTCCATCAAAATATCATGGCAAAAGCACCGAAGGGAAATATTTTGGTCTCTTCGGTTCTTGTACTCCGATGTAGACTAATGTACTTCCTACCACTTATTCTTTGCACTTAAATTATTCCTTAAATTAATTCCGTGTGTGTGTGTGTGTGTGTGTGTGTGTGTGTGTGTGTGTGTGTGTGTTGGCACTCTACAGCCCACACCATTGGACCTACAGCTACCAAATTTGGCATGAGTATACCTTGGACACGGAAAATGTCCACCACGGAATGATTTTTTCGATTTTTTTTTTGAATTAATTAAAAATTAAGCGAAATGTCAAGGTTTTTCCGCCATAACTTTCGAAAATATTACGGCACAAAATTAATTTTTACATCATATTAAAAATCAAAAAAATATCTTTTAATGGTTTTTAATGATTTAATTAACAATTTTAATTTCTACTTTTAAATAATTTTAAATAAATAATTTAATCCTTTTTCCGCAACAAAAACAAAATGCAATATGTACGCGTGCGTTACGAGTGAAAGGAAAAAAAATCTTTTATCAATATGTTGCCATCAGAATGACAAAAACTGAAATTAAAAAATAAATAAATCATTATTACAATTTAAACATATAAAATTATAATTTTCACCACGCATCGGTATGAAATGAAATAAATATGAAATATGTTTTTTCTAAAAAGAAAATGTAAAAAAAGGGTTTTTTAGTTGAATTAATTGAATTATTAATTAAACAAAATAAGATTTCATTAAAATCAAATATGGTTTAATATATATCTTTTCGATTCAAGGCTCAACGACTAATTTGTAAAACTTTAATAATAGGAATACATCCATAAAGTTGATCTAAATAAAGTAAATGATTACATAGTATGAAATATGTCTATAAATGCTTCAATAAATGAAGAAAGTTTTAGCTTTTATCTAAATCCTCTGCTCTGTGAATCATATGTAACAAGATATTATTGAGTCAGTGATATTTTAAATAAAATAAGGTAATAAATCAACTAAGTCAGTCTGTAAAACTGACTGATTTATGAATATCACTATTCAATAAAAAAGGGGAATCTAAGAAATTTTAGTTCAATAATTCTTGAGATATTATATAAATTATGAAGATTGTTCTATAGTACACATGAGACTCAAATGCTGATGGACTCCATTTTCAGTATTAACATTAAAAAAAAGATCAATAGTTCAGTAAAAAATGCTTTTACATTAATTGGAACTTAATTATTGCCACTTTGATTTAATAATGAAATTTTACGGGAACTGGCTGATAATTAGAGAGACATAGTTCAATACGGGCTTAAGACCTTTAAAATGTATTAGTGAATTATATGATTATTAAAATTTGAGCCTTAAAAATATTTTGTTGAAGCAGCTATTAAAAGATAAGTTACTTAAAATATTTAATTGACAATGACGTTACATGAAGTATTTAACAGACCATTTTGAAGAGTATTAAGATTGGCCAACCGACTGGTAGTCAAAGGCGATTAGTAATAAATAATAATACGCTTGAGTATAATTTTATAATTTGGTGCATTTGTTTTGGCAATTTTTTGGTCGCATTTAAAACCGAATTGCACCATAATTAGAAATTATAAGTGAAGATGGCTACCTTTAGAATTTAAATTTTAAAAGAAGAAACTTTAGATCTGAGTTTCCCAAACTTTTTTGTGTCGTAGACCCCTTGCCATGTTTTTCTGTATTGAATAGACCCCCTACTTACCTGATATTGATTTCCTGTAAATTTCTAACTGTAGTGAAGTTTACTGTTAAAAACTTAAAGTAAAAACACATGTTAATTTATACATTTATTGATTGAATTTAAATTTATACTACTCAAAATAAAATTTCGTATCTGTTATGTAAAATCTATGTAACATGAAATAAACATAAAATAAACTAACATAAGCAAAAAGTCAATATTTTTAATGAGAAGGATGAGCCTGATGCTTTAACAATAAATTATCAACATTTGGCATCAATTTTGTAAGGGTTAATCTTAAATCTCCTCGGCTAATGATGTCCAGTCTGTTTCTTTTATTCGTTAAGAGATTAGTAACAGCGCTAAACCCCTTTTCCACGAGGTATGACGATGGAAAGGAGATTAAAAATTTCCTCGCTATATTCCATAATACGGGATAAGTAACGGGTATGTTGCAAAGAAGCCAGAATTGCTGATATTCGTTTTTAAACTGAACCTTAAGTTCTTCGTTTGTACTTAGTTCTGTCAGTTCCTCCAGTCATTTCATGGACCCCCAAATTTTTTTTTTCGCTGACGTAGACCCCTTGCAGGTTGTCATAGACCCCTAGGGGTCGATATAGACCACTTTGGGAATCACTGCTTTAGATCAATCGAAATCTTCAGTACTAGGGATAACTTTTTGTTTCTCAAGTAGTATTTCCATTGCTTGTGATTTCTAGGTGTTCCACAGAAAATTCATTTGGAATATTTTCATATTTATTGAATGAAATTAAATAGTTCAAAAAGTCAGTTTTAATGGAACATTAATCTCATTTGATTGAAAAAGTCAATTTCCATATTACTTTCTGATAAAATGCAAATGAATGAAAAAATCAACGCTTTCTGAACAAAGAACGACGGCATTTTCAAAGGGATTTGATTATAATGCGTTATTAAAAGAATAGTTTTCAACTCAAACGAAACAAATCATTTTTCACGGAAACAACAAAAATCATTCACGGTGAAACATGTGGTATCACGAAAAAGTTCACCCAGCGTAAAAAGCAATTAAGTTTCAAATTTACATTTCTGAACATAAAAAAAAATAGATAAAGTAAAATAAGAATCAATGAATGAAAATTCGAATCAGGAAAAATGTCAGTGTTCATACAAAAATAAACGATCGCTTAGAATAAGAAAATAAAAAACAAAACAAAGCAGCACTTTTAATCAAGCATTTCCTTGTGATATCCATTAAAAGAAAATGAAACGACAGCTGAGCACTTCTTTCAGTAATGAAACAAAAATGCAATTTATATCCAACAGATTGTATAAATGCAACATTGTGTTGTATCCGAAGCATTGTGTTGCAGCCTTTACAAATCGACTCGTTCTGTGCGAAGTTCTAAGCGACTGATGAAAAATTCATGAGAACGCCTAAGTAAGAAAGGGCGGGAAAAGAAACTGCTGAGTATTAAGTTTTATTGCAATAAAAGAGAAAGGAATTTTCACTCGCTGCAATCTGTTTCGAGAAATAAGAATTCATTTTAATATTAGTAGTTTTTTGCAAATCGATGGTTCTCTTTCATCAGAATTTTTCCGCCCTCTTCCTTTCCCCCTCTCTTTTCAGAATGAATTCAGAAGTGGGGAAAGAAATTAAAACCTTTTCTTCCTCATTCGTTTTGTATTTTTGTTTCGAAACTACAAATCAAGGCAGATGGTTATTATATTTGTTTTAATTTAGTGCTTTGTTTTTTTTATTCGTTTTGTTCGTTCTCTTTTCTAATCGTATTAAGTAGCTAAGTTTTGACGTTGGCTTGTGCAGTGATTCCGAGAATTAATTCTTGGTGATGCTAATGAAATTTAATGTTTTATCTTTGTGGTGACGTTTCAATTTTCAATCAAAAGATTTCTTTTGTTTCGAGAAAAAAAGTGGGAACGCATTTCGGCCGGAAAGGCTTCTGGTCAAATGATTATATTTATGACTCTATTTTTTATCACAGAATTTAATCAAACAAAGATCCAGATAAAATAATTAACATTTCTTTTCTTTTTTTTGCAACAGGCCATAAAAAATGAAAAACTTCCTTTTTACGAGATTCCTTTTTAAATTAGCATTTAATGGAATCAATTTTCGTAAATAAGAAAGAAGTATTTTTATAACATTTCCTTTGTTATACGGTAACAGAAAAGAAGCTAATTCAATAAAGATTTTTAAAAAATTTCTTACCAATTTTTTAAGTATAAAACGCTTTACTCTCTCGTATCATAAAATAAAAAAGTATTATCTATAATTAAGTGACCTTAATTGGCTATTTTTGGTAAAACTTTTAATTTAATTTCTGCATTTTTGTTTCTATTTTTCGGAAACTATTAATAAAGATTCGAGTTACAGTCCTTATGCATACAATCTTATTTATATATTCCCTTCTTAAACTGAATTTTGTCTATAGAAATATGATAATAAATATTTCATAAAATTCAACCGATTACTGTTTTATAGAATACTAGCCGCCTTTGGCGACCATCTGGTTCGCCATGAGTAATGCGTTCTAAAATTTTCAATTAAATCATATATTCATTAGCCAAAATTTAAGAAATAGTTATAGTTAAAAGATTCAGTTATTAGTAGTTAAAGAGTAGGTAACTTTATTCGGAAAAACTTTTTGAGTTTAATGCTCTAATAATTTATCAATTATGCTTCCAAAATATTAAAAATGTTTTTTCGGTGATATTGCCAAAATCTTAAATATGATTTTTTAAAAAAGCAAAAAAGGGGAAAAAAATTATTGAATTAGTGATACAGATATTGCAAACGATTATAGAAATATACCATTAAGTCGGGATTCCAATGCATATCCTGTCTAAATTCAATTAGCTTTACTGTAAATAAAGATAATTTATGGAATTAATGATATAGATATTGCAAACAATCATAGAAACTTTTGCTTTGCATTTATTTTTTAAGAAAATATCACATTTTATGTTTCTTTTATTTTATCCGGTCACGTGCTAAAAGTTGCATATCTTTAGATTTGATGTGCGATAATAGTTGTTTTTTATTTGAACTTCCGGCACTGTCTCATTTTATTTTATCCAGTCACGTGCTAAAAAAAAACATGGTTAAAATATTTATTTAAAAATTCGTTAAAAATAGAAGCTTGAGTTATACATTAAAACACTGATACCATTAGAGAGCTAATTTTTTAATCTTTTAATTGATGTAAAAATCATGTTTGTCCGATAATAATTTCGGAAGTTATAGCGGAAAAACATCGAAATTTCGCTTAAATTTTAATTAAAGGAAATTTTAATTAAAAATTCGAAAAAAGGTCTCCGAGGTGCACATTCCCGACCCCTAAGGTATACATGTACCAAATTTGGTAGTTGTAGGTCCAACGGTCTGGCCTGTAGAGCGCCAACACACACGCACACACACACACACACATATTGAGCTTTATTATAAGTATAAATTATTAAAAGAGATAATTAAATCATCCATTTGTCTATATTTTATTTATGAAAATTCACTGATTTTCATTTCTTTACTTTTAAAAGTTTTTTAAGTCAATTAATGTTTCAGATATTCATAATAGATTATTCCAAATATAATTGCGATCTCATTTTTAATATTTGTCTTAGATAAATCTATTCATAAATTGAACTATTATATATGCATTATAAAATGTAAACATAATTTTAGCAGCTGCGTGATCGATGTGATTGCCCTTGTGAATTCTTAATTCCAATTTATTCCATCTTGGGAAGTAATTTATTTGTAAAAAAATTCTAAACAAAAAGAAATATGTTTTTATTTTCATATTTAATAAAATTAACATGCTTTTTAACATATAAACTTTATTTACTTATGCTTGTATTCTTTTCTTCAAAGAATTGAAATTTTAATGTTTCAAAATGTTTTCTTACTATTACTATCTGTTGTATAATAAAATAGTTTTAGATATACAATAAAAGTGCTAAACAAAACAAGATTTTTCAAATAAAACTTACACAAAATACAATTTTAAAAATGTAGTTTCAATGTGAGTGAAAATTATTCACCAATTATTGATAAAATTTTGAGTTTATTTTATTTATTTATTTATTTTTGAAATTTTTATTTACTTTGATGCTACCCAATTGTTTTCATTTCTTCATTGTACGTAGTTCTATAATAGTAATTGTTAAAAAATTAATGTCGGTTTTTATGTAATGTTTTGTTTTGTAATGTTTTGTATGTAATGTAATGTAATGTTTTATTTTTCTGTAAAGGGGCGTAAAGAAGGCTTATTTTTAGGTTAAAATTTCACTAATAACTTCCTTTAAATTTTCTTTGGAATAATAGTTCCATTTTTAATTAGATATTGAAGTAATATTTTATGTTAGTTTTGAATTTTTGCATGTTCCTATTTAAGATTGTTTATTAATCTTTACTCCCTTTACTTTACTGTTTATAATTATTATAAATATTAATGTAAATTCTCGAACATTTTTTTAAAAAATTGTAAATATATTTGGTTAATTTTACTTAAGTCCTTCAGTAGGTTACTGTATAATTTTAACAACAAATATTTATATAATAAAGTTTTATATACGTAAACGGTTGCAACAGTTGAGTGGCTGAATAGAAGATACTTTTGAATTTTTTGCTTTATTCTATCCAAGGATGCAAAATTTATAAGTGGTAAGAAATACGTCAGCTTACATTGCGACACAACAGCAGAAGTGTTTTTTCAACGAGATTTCGTTAGAGATTTATTTGACGCATATATTCTTAGACTAGGAAATCAAGACATCTTTTAAAGAATGTAATAAACATCAAGTATTTTTTCCCTTCGCTCAGAGTGTGTGATCCAACTGAATTTACAGCTTACCTAAGTTCGCGCTGGATTAATTAAATAAAAAAGAAGGAATCGGATTAGCAAATAAGAAAATATGTTAGAATAAAGTTAATAAGGGCTCAATTAAACAAGAAATTGTGAAATTAATTACGATTTAAATTATGTTAGACATCATTACATCATCATATATGTATTTCTCTCTCTCTCTCTCTCTCTCTCTCTGTGTGTGTGTGTGTGTGTGTGTGTGTGTGTGTGTGTGTGTGTGTGTGTGTGTGTGTGTGTGTGTGTGAGTGAGTGAGTGTGTGTGTGTGTGTGTGTGTGTGCGTGCGTGCGTGCGTGCGTGCGTGCGTGCGTGCGTGCGTGCGTGTGTGTGTGTGTGTGTGTGTGTGTGTGTGTGTGTGTGTGTGTGTGTGTGTGTGTGTGTGTTATAAATAAAGAAAGAGAGATACATCAATGTTCAAGAAATCCGATAGTGAAACACAATGTCTATTTAAATAACGAATTTCTAAAATAAATAATTTGTTTATTGTGCAAAAAATTCATAATAAAGCAACAGTTATATACCATTATATGTTTATCGTCATTATGACGAATTTTACTTCAAAATTCGTTCGGAAGAAATTACTTACTTCTTTACTTAAGAAATTTATGTGTCAGAAAAGTAACTTTGGGATTTTATCTCAATTAATGATACTTTGTTTAATGTCATACTGAATTATATTGTCGATGGCATAAGCATATATTTCTACAGATGCCTGCTTCTAAAGGAATGAATATTCATGATGGTCATATTTCTAAAACATAAGTGTTTAGTTTCAAAAAGCATACTCTTTTATTGTGTAAGTATTCTAAAAATGCAAAAACACTCCATTAATTCAGCAATGAAATAATGAGGCCTATATAAATTCGTAAATGAAAGTGTGTTTACTCACATTAACTACGGCTTTTAGTCAAGTTAATTTCTTTTAAGATTAAAAAAAATGTTCAAGTTATTAATATAAATGATTCATGAAGTTGACTTTCCAGATTAATGCACTTACATTCGGGAGAGATGCAAATATAAAAGCATTTGAAATTAATTGCCTTTCATTTTACCTGCGGCAAATGGGATCAAGCTTGTCAAATGAATGAGATCATAAAAGAAACTTAGGATGCCCAAAATTTGTTTTCCGGTATATCAATGTGGGCTCTAATAGGAAATTATTCCTTTAAGAATTTTTTTTTAGAATTTCAATCATTCTTTTAAGAAATTGGCACTTAAATTGCATAAGAATGATATTATATTTTTGGGGGAATGCTGATAATTTTCATATTTTAAAAATCTATTGTGAAGATATTAAAATAACTTATTTTTTTCTTAGACAATAAATATACAAGGAAATTATGGTTTTCAAAATATTTGATCTGGACACTCTTTCTAGAATCTTGTCTATAGAAAATCCTGTATCACCAATATCATTTTTGGAACCATATCCATCATAGCAAATTTATTTCCACTATATGCGCTTGATATTTTTTCAAAACTCGAACCCTCCACTACCTTTGTTACTTGGCAAGACACCACATGCTCAAATTTTTCCTTTTTTAAAGTCTAGCAAATTTTATACACTCATTTAAATTTTGTTTTTTAAAGTTTTTTTATATATTACCCGATTTTAATTATTGCACACTGATAAGGTTTTAACAATGGTTTGGCGCAGCATAGTCAAAATATGGCTCTTACGCCAGAAAAATCCAAATTCAAATTTTCACTATATATGTATTAATATGATATTTTTAAATCTTAATTAGTTTCCAAATTTCTATCTTAATTTAACCCATATTAACTTCCTTCTAAAATGTTCTCTTTTTCTTGATCCAATTTCCACTTTTTAAAAATTTATTTTACTCTATGAAACTGCTCACGTCAGTAGGCTCTCATGTTTGCTACATTCTTTTAAAAATACATCAATTTCCCTTTCCTAAGACAACACGTGTCAAAGAAATTCCTAACAAAATCTCACACTAAAAATTACAGGAGGGAAAATGCCGGTTTCTTTTTCTCATCTGCTCTTGTATCGCGAAGTATACTGACGTACCTCATCACTTCACCTTTGTACATAATACGCATCCAGTATTGAAATAAATCGAATTTAAAATTTAAAAAATTTCTTCTACTCTGCCCCGCAATTCCTAAAACTTTTTGAACTTATATATGAGGATATGGTAAATCCAACACCAAAAAAAAAATGAAATTGTATTTATAGATTTACTCTTGTATATTTGAGTTCAATTTTCAATCAAATTATCAAAATTTGAAAAAATGTCCTCTTGAAATGGTTTTTCAATATCTTCTCTTCTCACAGATCCTTTAATTAATTTCATTTTTTAGTGTCTAAGTTGTAATAGAAGTTGGATTCACTAAAGTTCTGAAGCGAGTCCACAGTACCGAGTTTTAGATTAGAAACTCACTTCTGCAATTCAGTTTCCTATCAAAATATTCAGCATTTCAGAAACTAGTCTTCTTTTTAAAGTTATCATTTAATTATTTTCATTTTTTCATTGAAATTGTTACCGAAATTAAGACTACTAAAATTCTATAGGGAATGTATAGTAATTAAAGTTTAGATCAAAAATTCACTACTGAGATCCTGCATTCAATTTCCTATCGAATCCACCAACATTTGAGAAACTGCTAATTGACTATAATCAAAATTTATTTTTTTTAAAGCCATCATATAATTACTTTTATTTTTTATCAAAATTTTAACTGAAATTGTGACTACTAAGATGCAGTAACAAATGTATGGTAGTTTTTAAATCAGAAATTAATTACTGTGATACTGAACTCAATTTCCTATATTCCAGATTTGTCAACGTTCGAGAAACTGTTCACATGCTCTGATCACAATTTATTCTTTTTAAAGCTATCGTTTAACTATTTTCATTTTTAAAGTCAAAACTGTTACCAGAATTTGGACAGCTAAAACTCAATAGCGATTGCATAGAACTGAGTTTTTAGATCAAAAATTCTGCAAAGATATTAGACTTCAAAATAAAGTATACGGCAAATGCTAGCCCACCGATGATAAATAGCTACACACCTGTTATTAATTTACATACAGATAAGATAGAATCTGTATTCATTATGTAGGAGACTCTTAAAGTGATCAAAGTTCAAATGTTAACAAGGTAGTAATTGCGTTGCACGCCTTACTCAGTAGTAAGTCGAGCGACTGAGTAGCATTCAGAGTGAAATGTGCATAGCATTCGGGTTAAGTTGCCATATCAATCAACAATTGTGTTCTAAAAGATATTTATCGATTAACAAAGCCAATTGTTGTCATGTATTGAATTATTTGTATTTGTATACTGGTGATATTTTGATGTTGTTTTTTTTAATACATTTGTATTCGAGTTTGAATGTACATAATTTACAAAACATCTGAATTTCAGATTAATACTAGTACATTATTATGCCGGCATCCTAGCATAGTGATAGCGTGTCTTTTCCATTAGCTGAGCATCTCGAATAGGGCATGTTTTTTTATTCTGCTTTCTATCTGTGAGGTGTATGAATGCCCCCCTCCCTGTAAAAAGAGGGCTCTGCAAGCGAATGTGAAGCAAGAAATAACTAAGTCGTACTTTTGGCCCTAGTTGGGGATACTGAAAAAACAAGGCATGCACATTTCGGCTTAGGTAGCTGAGAGATAATTTTCAACGGGATTGTAAAATGCCATAAATAACAACAACAACATTCTTATGATTAGGAATTGATTTCTTCATATGTTAGTATTGAAAAAAAGAAGAAATGTATTTTGCAAATAGAAATGGAATTAAAATTATTCACATTATAGATTTTTTTCATCCCTTTAGTCTATAGCACATAATCAGAACAAGCACATATAATAATGAAGAATATAATGCAATAATGGATAAATTAATATTTTCCTTTTAAAGAAAATATCGAGGATATTTAATTATTGTAAATAGATTTTTGCTGATCGTTTCTAAAGTAGTATTAAGTATAAGTTTCAACAAATTAAACAGTTCAAATGCCAAATTATTTGACCATCTCTGATTAGAACCGATTGTATTGTGCAAATCTTTTTTTTTTATCTAAACGCTGAAATTAATATTATTCATAAATCGTAATAACAATCTAAAGTTATTCCAAAATAATCTTACAAAATATAGCACAACTGGTCATTATATACAGGGTGCGCCAGAGAAATTTACTTCTTTGAAAAAACTCCTGAGCGGTGAGTTGGGTAGATAGAGTGATAGGTGGTACTACTGGAGGGGAAAGTCCCCATGTTTATTTCTCTCTCTAGCCAGTTGCCATCATGCTCTGGTCTAGAAAACAGAGGGTCATCACCGTTGTAAACTTCTTTTCTAATGGTCGCTCACTTGCAGCTACGCAAAGTACCTTCCGCGCTCGCTTTGAAATTCCTCCTCACAGACCCGTTCCTGGCCTTAATTCAATTCTGTCGTGGATTAACTCATTTTGGAAGTGTCGCTAAACCCGGAAATGGACATCAACGGGCCATCAGAACTTCAGAAAATGTCGAAAGAGTGAGGCAGTCAATTTTGCTTTCGGCTCGCAAACACGCAGCTGCTCTGGGAATTTCTGACAACACTTTTATATAAATTCTTCATCAAGACCTTCAATTTCATCCCTATAAATTAGCTGATGTGCAAGAATTAACTGAACGCGATTTTGTTGCCAGTCAAAATGCATATGAAATATTGCTCGACAACCTGCCTGAAGACGCGGTCGTTTTTTTCAGTGACGAGGCTCACTTTGCAATCCCTGGTTAATGTTGATCGACCACGGACAAAGGCTCACGTCAAGAACAACATTCGTGACGCCATTGCCAACATACCGATTGATATGCGGCAAAGAGTGGGCACGAACTTCAAAAATCAACTAAATCAGTGTATGCGCAATGGGAATCGCCATTTAACCGATGTCATTTTTAAAACAATATGAAAAAAATTGAGATATTGTGTTCACAAATAAATAAAAAAAGAAATTAACAATAACTGAAGTACTTTGTTTTTATTGACCTTTTAAATAAGTAAGTTTCTCTGGCGTATCCTGTACTTCAAAAACTGTTCCATTTTCAATTCTCAAAAGTAAGAGCATTCAAGTATATTTCAGCCTTCTATTTATTTTCTTAAAATTGAATGTGCAGGCTTATGTTTATGTCTATGAAATATAGGTTTAAATAATAAAAAATGTTTATATAGACACGCTTTCATTGATATACTTTAAAGTAAATATTGCTTTTTTTTTACATATATGGACATAAAAAATGGCGAAAATACGAGATTGATAGAAATAATTTAAATGAGAATTTTACTCGCCTTTATGTATTTAATAATGTATTTAAATTCTTAATATTTGTTTTGGAATTTTTAATAAAAAGTTCTCTTTTTAGAATAACAGCATTTAGTTTCAGAAACCTAATGTTATCTCTACCAGTAATAAAGATCTGTCTGTATATGCTAGAGAGAGAAAAAAATACAGTTTTGGACTTAGTGGCATAGGGCTATTAAAACTGCCCTTATATTTGTTTGAAAAAAGGCAATACTCACCTTAAATCTTTTTTTTTCTTTTAATTTTAATCAATTTAAAATCAAGATGTACTTTGGCATTGTTTCGCATAAACTTCGAGAAATAATATTATTGAACAACGGCGAGTTTTGGATATTTCTAAAGTTCCAAATTTCTTCTTTTCACTTTCCTATTTTTTGTCGCTTATTTTTTTTATTCCTTTTAAAATTATTTTCAGCATGTTTTGGAACAATATATTTTATTTTTTAAGTGAAACCAAAATCGTTTTTTCATTGTTGCTACTCGCATTACATTTAGGCATTTTTCCATTATAAGAATAAAATTCCCTTTGTTTTCAATAAATATCACGATTGCAACGAAATATATATCTTTTAGCTGCCTTGGTTTTGCAGGTTCGTGACTATAATAATTACAAAAAAAAAAAGGTTAAATTACATTTTAAGACTTAAAATGCCGTAACGTGGAAATTGAACTTCATCTTGAATAAAGATTTAAGAAAAAGAATCTACTTTACAAGATTTTAGTTCTTAGGAAAACAATTCTGGAACGTTGGCCACTAAAAAAAAAGCGGAAGAAAAAAAAAAACCTCCATAAATTATATGACCAAAAGCAAATATGCCGAGGATAATTAAGAAAAGTATATTTTAAAAACTATTTTTTAGCTCTTATTTTTCAGATTAAGCTGTCAAATTGCTTAAAAGCTTGTTTTTCTTATAAAAAAGAAACTGAGAAGTTAAAAAAAAACTTTAATATCCATTCACTTTTTAAGTTTTTTTTAATTAAATGTCTTATTTAACCTGTTTCGTTTAAAAAAATGTTGAAAATTTGAAAAAAAAATCATAAAAATTTGATGCATTATTAGTTAAATATGCACCAAGAGCATAATTCAAATTTTTAACACTTATAATACCTTTTCTAATATTCGATAGCATATTAATATTATCAAAAAATTTTGATATTAAACAGAAATCTTATCACTATAAATTAATTAAAACTAAGATTTTATTTAAGGTTGATTTCATTACATTCGTGATGAAATTACATCATCATGATTGGGTTATGATTGGGTTTAATGTAACTCAATGATTGGGTTACATTCGTCTTCTGATTAAATATTATGCATTGAAAATTAAAACTAATTTGGGAAAAAATTATTAAAATCCTTAAAAATAAACAAGTAATAGAAGAATTTAAATCGTAACAAATCTGTAGAAATTAATTTGATTTTATTATTATAACCCATTTTTACTATTATGGTACATTTAAAAGCCAGTAATTAAAAGTGTGAGATTACTATATGCTGTAACTGCATCTCTGAAATTTTGGTATAGAGCAGTATACCAAAGCATGCCATAGAGAAGCATTTCTCAAACTTTTAACATATGTGTAATCCCTTAATAATTTTCGTGAAGCTGAGAACCGCTCATCAAAAAAAGATGAATTTTAATAACAATCAAAGGTATATTTCTTTTTGTGTGTGTGTGTGATATACACAAAAAATAAGAAAAGGAAAATAAATTATTCATAATAAAATATAAATAAAGATTATATTGGAAATAACAATTATTTGAGTTAATGAGAAGTATGAAATTGTTTGTGCTGAGATGACAGATCGTCGAAATTTGGTTCCTTGTTAGTTCTCGCAACGGAAGGGGCTGATTCTTAACCTCGTCAAGGACAAAATTAAAAGTTTTCTCCGATTTCGGTTACCTGGGGAGGGGCAGTGGACCACAGGTGATTGGGCCTTCTTTCATTTTGAACAGAGTCACATGATTTTTGGGAGGATTGTATCCCCATCAAATTCTTATTGTACCCCTGAAGGTACGCGTACCACACTTTGGGAAACAGTGAAATAGAGAAACGAGTTCTTTAACGTAGAAAAAGTAAAAAGTAATAATCTCAGTGGATGAAAGAGAAATAATAGAGTTATAAATGTGATTGTGTTGAACACAGCGCTTTTTCATTCATTTAATTCTCATTAATGGTATATTTTAAATAAGGTGTTTTAAAATGATGAAACGCAAATCATATGTGATAAAGTTTGATTCATATTATCCTAATTTATAAAAAGTAGTCGCATCTGATAATAGATAATTTTACACCAAATCACAAAATCAGCAATCACAGCAGATTGTAGGATATTACTTCAAAATCTTTCCAATCATATAATTGGCAAAAAAGATATATTAGAAAAGTTTCATAAAAAAAGATTTATACGCTTAAATAAGTTCAATTTACATTGATAATGGTACCTTTTGGGACATAACATATATTAAATAATATTAAGCACATAAAAAAATTTCTAATAACATTCTAATATCATTTTATGTTTAATTTTATTAGGTTGGTGCGTATGAAATGTCGGATTCTTAAGTGATTGTATAAAACTGCATATCTTTCTTCAAAAGCTGTTTATTCAATCAAAGTATGCTCCATTCGCTTCAATACACTTCTCCCAACGAGATTTTAAAGCGTAGATGCCTGTCTTAAAAAAATTTTGGTCTTTAGAATTAATAAACTCTGATATCGAGTTTTTTAGACTGTCTTCATTTTCATAGTGTTTGCCCCTTAAAAACAGCTCTAAATGCTTGAAAAAATGAAAATCGGTCGGCGAGAGATCCGGTGAATATGGTGGATGCTGCAAAACTTCATATTCCAGTTCGTTCCAGCTTATTTCGCTCTGTCAGTGCGTGCGGTACCCACTTGTCCATCTTCTTAACCTTGCCAATCTCAGAAAGGTGTCTCAATATCGTTGTATGGTCAACTTTCATCCTGATAGCAAGTTCCCTCGTGGATACGGCTGGATCCGCTTCCACTAGAGCCTTCAGGTCATCATTCTTCACAGACGTTTTGGGTCTTCCGCGCGGCTCATTTTGCAGTGAAAAATCGCCGAAATTTTTCGAACTAACGCTGCACTTTCCGATCGTTAACCGTATTCTCCCCAAACGCTTGGTTTATGTTGCGTGCAGCTTTTGCAGCACTATTACCAAGTTTGTACTCATATAAGAAAATGACGCGAATGTCGGCAGAATTCATATCGGCAATAAACTCAAAAGAAATAACAAAAGGGAAGACCTTCGAGAAAACCTATTTTGCTGAAATGAGTCTCTGGCAATGGACAATACGACTATGAATGAGGTTATGCCAAAGACAAAAGTATAACGAAAACAGGGAGACAAACGTCCGCATGTAAAGAGAATCCGACATTTCATACGCACCAACCTAATATCTAAAATTCAATGTTATTCAGAAAAATACAAATTCTTATCTTTACTTATACTAAAGAGGTGTGTGTTTGTGCGAGCGCGAGCATGTAAATTAACATTCTAAAGAGCAGACCATTTGACCTATATCTCCAAAGTATAATTTCGTTCAAGTATACATTAGAAGATAGAAATATTTACCTTCAAAATGGTGTTTTTTTAAAAAAAAATTTGATACAGTTTTAATTTATTAAAAAATAGCTAGGATCTGATATTTTTTCATTATTAAAATTTGTAAATGTATCCAGTCAAAAATGATTTTTAGATCGTTTTAAAGTCCAAAAAATTATCTTCATCATACAATTATGCGAATTATGCAATAAAAAATACCAATAAAAATTATCCAATTATTCCACCTTATTTTATGGAAAATTCTTCATTCCTCTTCTAGATTCTATGTAATTCTAGATTTAATTAACTTTTAAACATGTTTTAAGTACATTTCTATTGTTGTAAATGAAACCGAAATTGTTTCTAGAGAACTTTCAAATATTTGGTTGCGATATTTTTTAAAGCTGAAGAAGGACCTATTTAATAAAACATGTGCAATTTATATATTGCATAATGAACACACAATATGTGAGATTATTAAAATATCTGGCAATTTAATGTATCATTAGTCCGAATGTCGGGTAGATAGGTTGAATCATAGATGTAAAGGTCCATCTAAGTCATATAATTTTAATTAAACATAACCAACAACTTCGGCAAACCAGTTGCTCAATAAAAGCAACTAATGATAATAAATAAGTTAATAGTTATAAGAATGTTAAAGTAGTAACATTACAAAAATCTTTGCAAAATATTATTCCAGAAAAAATATCTAGACAAATGATTTTGAAAGCAGTTTAAAGACCGGAACACAGTAAGGGAGATAAAAACTCTCTGAAGTGTGAAGACTCAAAATATTAATGGATAAATGTATAAAAAATATTTATTGTTTAACTATATAAATATTTTCAAGCAAAATAAGAATTAACAATTAGAACTTATAATTACTATTTAATTAGAGGCCTTTTAAACAGATTTTTATTTCTTTAGAATATTGATTTGAAATTTTCATTTCAACAGACTTCAATACTTGTTCTTAAACAAGTAGAATGGTTTAAATATTTATATAAATTATAAATATTATTTATAACTCAATAGTTAAATTCAAAACTCTTTTACTAAACTCAATTCTGGATTCACTAATTAAAGACAAAAATACAGAATTTAGTGTTTAAAGTCAATAATATAGAATTCAGTAATTCAATGCAATAATTGTAATGATATAGAATTAAGCATTCAAATACAATAGTTTAGAATTCCGTGATTAAATTAGCGACTGAAAACTCATAAAACTCATTATTTATACACAGTTGCTGAAAATTCAATTATTAAATTCAATATTTCCTAATTGAACTACTCAAATCAATAATTTCGAATGTTAAAACTGGAATTCATCAATCATTTATTTAGATTTCGACAGATGAAATCAATA
Source organism: Argiope trifasciata (assembly GCA_026543055.1). Classification (NCBI taxonomy): domain Eukaryota; kingdom Metazoa; phylum Arthropoda; class Arachnida; order Araneae; family Araneidae; genus Argiope; species Argiope trifasciata. The sequence continues at coordinate 2,663,531 of JAPMOQ010047630.1, read as the reverse complement.
CAATTTTCTTCAAACTATAATTTTGAAATATCCATAAATCAATGTTTAAATTGAAAAGTGAAATGGGTAAATTTTTGCTGCGTCAATTTAATATGCAAAAACAGAAAATAAATAAGATTATTTTTCTTAGCTTTTCCAAACAAGTAAAAGGTTTAACAAAAACAGCAAGGAGCAGTAATTTAAAATATTCCACGACATATATAGTCGTCTATCTAATTCTATTTTTTCTCCACAACGTGACCGGAAACTTTACCATCCTCTTTCGTGACTCCGGTGGAATGAAAAGAAAAAATTAAATCGATTTTCCAGGCGTCATATTTTTTCATCGGCCCGGAGAAAATAACCTGAATTTACCCCTAGCGCGACTTTCTCGAGAATCACTTCATATTTCTATCACGTCTCTGGCAACGTCCTTCAGAGCAGACGATGACTTGATAGACACCAAGTGATGGGGAAAGACACTTCGGAATAGAATTTGCGACAGGAACCGGTCAAAGTAAAAACAGAAAAAGCGAACGAAGGCAGGTTGGAAACATGGTACCCTCACCTTAAGATCTGGAAGATTGCCTATTAAATTGAAAGGGACACTGTGTGAAGCCTAAAACGAACAAAACGCCAACAAGTAAAAGGGTTCTCAAAGTTAATCACACCCAAAATCAGAGCCACGAGGCGCCGTAGGTATATTTGCTTACATTTTTAAGGACTTTTTTTAGGTGCCCGCTAAGTACAGCATGCTGAGAGGACCGAGAGCACAGTTAAGTGTAGCATCAATCACATCTCACAGACTGTCTTTTTTTATTCAACCCCAAACCGGTTAGAAGGCATGAATTGTAATTAGAGACTCTTAAATATCGTTCCTTTTACGATGCGGTTAAAGTTCGTTTATTATTTGAAACTAACTAAGAACCTGCTGAATCTTATGGTAATCGCATTTATCGGACTGAAATAAATGGGCAGAAAGAGAATGGAGAATCACACTTATCACCAAATCCAGTAAAAAATAAATCTTAATAGACCGATTTGGCTCAATTTATATTCTGAAAAAGACAAACTGTGATAAATTTTAGCACAGATTGGCGATATTATCTATTTTTATTTATGGCCAGTTGGCAATATAATCCTTAAAGCCGTAGTGCTTTTTATACATACCAGAACTAAAAGTCTAGGCTTCTTTCTTCGAAGTTTTCTGAGGCTTTTAATATTTGCTTTTAACTAAAGAAAGGAAAAGTAAACACTAATTTTTCAAACTATGTTATTCTATTATTTTAAATCAATTTTTGATCATTAAAGAATGTAGATTAAAATTAATCAAAGTTTTTTACGATAAAGTTTTAAAGGAACCTAATAAAAGGCAGTTGACTTTTATTTTCAACTAAAAAATAAGCCTAGTTTTATATTATCTTTAACTTTTTCCCTGAATCTTAAATTTTAAAGATAATATAATTATTATCCTACTTACAATACAAAACAGAACATTTGCAATATTTTAATAATCTCAATTTTAAAAAATGGTATAAAGTATTTCTAACCCAGATTTATTTATTGAATAACTGTGAAAAAATTAGTATAATAAATCGATGTTTATTAGATTTTTTTGTCTAATCAATTAATAAGAATCGAATCATTAATCAAGTTAAAAATGCTTTAAAGTGTTGTGGTAATGAGCAATTTCAAATTTGTTTTTAAAATGATTAATTTTTTTGCTCTTATTTGATTTATAACATAACGATAAATCAAAAACAAATCTATCAATTTTTAAAAGTATTATTAAAATATTTTATTTAATTCTTTATACTGTAAGCTAAATAATTAGGTTTTTTTTTACCAACTCCATAAATTTACACCAAACTTTTGCCACTAATAACTAGTAAAAAATATAATAGGGAATTTAACCAACGGCATTTCTTTCACTTATCATTAAATGATGTAATAACTTTTTAAAGAAGATTTATAAAAGTTAAACCTTCTCTTTTCTAACTTTTATTATATATATCTCTTCTTTTCTGGTTATAATTCAAAGCGACAATATCCATTCCAAATTACCCTTATGTAGAAGCAAAATGAAAAAAAAAATCTCCACTAAATTCTTATAATTTTTATGGTATGCGAACAATTTTTTTCCTTTCTTTTCTACAATGCGTCTATTGTTTCATTTATCAGAAAATTTTATTTAACTCCCAGAATTTAGTAGTACTAAATTAGTTTGACTTTAAACCAAATATTAGATTCTTTCAAATCTTTCTTGAACGAACTCAAAGGAGTTCTAAAAGAACATTAATCTTCAGAGGTTGCATAAATCATATTTTGTGATATTTTAAACCGAAAGACTGACCTTAAAATTTTGCCAGAACATGGCAACGAGCAACGCTTTTGTATTCAGCTTTAATCTATATGCTTTAAATCTACATGTTTTAACTATTATAACTATTGAACTTAAGCATTACCAGGAAGTTTTAGAATCCATAAAATATGGATTTATTCCGAGGGAAATATGTAGTCCAAAAGCTCTCCAAATTCTAGTGAAATGTTGGATAAATTGTTGGTATGAAGAATATTGGGAAATATTGAGAAAAGCCAACGCCATTTAACATGCTAATTTTGGAAAAGGTTCTTTGAAATAAGTTGAAAATTGGTGAATTATGGTATGGCTTAATAATGATAATCCAAAGATTTCTTGAAATAATTTAAAATATTTATGTTGGGTATTTATCCAATAAAATATGAAATGAATACCTTCTGTAATATTAATCCCATTTGATGCTTTAGATAAATTTTAAATTAGCAAAAATATGCTCAAGTTTTATTACCATTTAAACTAACTCTTTAGATAAATGATTATTTGAATACATTTAGGAGATGATTCATATTATTATATAGATGTGAAATAAAACTTAAAGACAAGGGAAACAAATTATTTTTTAAAGGTATGATTCATAAAGTATATCATGAAGTTGACTTCTTTAAATACAAAGGAAATGACGTAAACGTCACATTTAACGCTAGTTATTTTAAAACATTCAAGAAATAGAGAGCTTTTTAAAAAGATATTAAAAATAAAATCCCCAACTTTTAAAATTCAACTCCGACTTTCTTTTTTAGAAATTAGAAATATATACAATGGGCTTTTTAGACTTTCCAAAGTAAGAAAGAATTTGCTGAATAAGCCTTCTTGTAATCTTGAGAAATTTAGCATACGTTATTTTTACCGAATTTCAGAATTCTTACGATTTTTGCATTGAATTTGTCTTCAAGACATCTACCATTCGTCATTTCAAAAATAATTTAATAACATGTGAGCTTGAGGGATTAAACATAGCTTGCTTTTTAAAACAGGAAATCTGCTTCAATTTTCGAAGAACCTGATGTATATTTATGATCTCTGAATTTATTTGCAATTTTCAGTATATGCTATGATCGCCTGAAAATTGTGTTTACAGAACGATTTTTCTTATTACACTCAGTTCTTCAAGTTTTTTAACTATCTTTCATTTTTACCTGGACAACCGGATAGCCATATTGCCGACTTTCTGTCCAATCAGAAGGCACGCGGAATCTGGCTCCTCCCATCGATGACGGGGCGTACTTTCTACAGGGAGGATTGTACTGTGGCCGGTAACGGCCCTTGGGACTCAACCACAGTTCCCACCAGTGTTGCTGTACTGACGATCTGGTCAGTCAGTATTTATTTCCGAGTGCCTTCGGGTGGACGATGAGTCATTGATACGACAAAACAATATCATTAGCATAGTTACCTTAAAGTTTTGTTATTGGTAACTGTGCAATAGCTATGGAATCGTTTTGTAAGGCTTTATTCCATGATGAATGAGCAAACTCTCTAGAAAAATTCCTTCTAACTTTCACTACTGGTTACTAACGTAGCCTAAAGCCATTTCCTTCAGTAATTTCAATTTTTTAAATATAATTTTTCCTCTTAAATACCGCAATGTGTAATTCAGAATAGATGAGCAACAAAGTAGCAAAGACTATTTGCTGTGATCTGCCAATGGCTTGAAATTCTAGAGTTAAATAGTATAGTATTTAAAATAATGTATCAAACAGTTTTGTTTTGTTTTTCTAAATCATCTAAAGTTCTTCTTATCTAATACAACGCTACAAAATAAAATCATTTCTTTAAAAAACTAAAATCGAGTAAATATAGTTAATAACGAAAGCAAAAGATGCAAATAATAAACTAATATGGGTTTTGTCAAGATATAATATTCTTAGTAATTATTTGATAAATTACTACCAATTAACAAAAAATTATCAATTACACATTAAAAATAACATAATAAAGTTTTAAAGGCGAGCAAAACTTTTAATCTTGTTATCAACAATTAGAACACTGACAGTCGGATAGAAGTAAACTGGACTTTCGTGGGTATAGAAAGGAAAATCTTTTTGAAAAGGTTCCAAATCAAACATGGAGTTGAATGAGTTCTCTCCTAAGCGATAGTCATCGTGTTTAGAAATTAAGTAATGTCCCTGTTAACCTTGATGCACTCAATTTGCCATTCGGAAGCCTGAGTTGATCGTTCATCCATTCTTTATTGTTCCCGGTTAGCATTTGAAAGCTAGAAGAATTAGTCAATTGGATTGGATGTGTATGAAAAATAAAATATTACTCTTCCTTTATGACAAGATAGTCGACTTTAATGACCATTCTGCTCAGCACAATTAATGGTTCATTATTACTGATTTGCGTTTGACAGGTTAGAAGAATTAGTCAATTGGATTGGATGTGTATGAAAAATAAAATGTTACTCTTCCTTTATGACAAGATAGTTAATTTCAATGACCATTCTGCTCAGCATAATTAATGGTTTATTATTACTGATTTGCATTTGGCAAGTTAGAAGAATTTTTCAATGGGATTGGATGTGTATGAAAAATAACTCTTCCTTTATGACAAGATAGTCGATTTTAATGACCATTCTGCTCAGCACAATTAATGGTTTATAATTACTGATTTGCATTTGGCAAATTAGAAGAATTAGTGAGTTGGATTGGATGTGTATTAAAAATAAAATATTATTCTTCCTTTATGACAAGATAGTCGACTTTAATGACCATTTGACCATCAAAAAAGTTGACAAAATTTGTTGTTAAATTTGCCAAAAGGTTTCAATTTAATATTGAGAATAAAAATTTCTTAAGTTATTCTTCAGTAAAATAGTTTAAAATTCGATTACATTATGATAAAAAATATATAGTAGTTTTAGAAGTCATAAGTCTTTCTCTTCATTTTGCTATTATTTTCCTTAAATTTCTGCTGATGTCTTTATACATCCAATCATGCCACACGAAAATAAAATACTTTTTTAAAATGTAAAAGATTTTTTTCAAAAGTTTATAGCTCTTTAACAATTCTTTACCGTAATTTGATTCTGAAGTCAAATATAAAAAAGTTTCAAAATGTTTTCTATGAAAATATTACATAAAGAGATGAAATATTTATAGCAACAATTTGAGTTTCACATCAAAAAAGGAAATATATAATTGTAAACTGTGCTTGATATTTTATAGAAAAAATGTAATATATAAAGATCATATTAAAAAAATGTACTTAATTTTAAAATGGTCTAAAAATTCCTCTATGCTGTAATATTATTTTTGAAAGTTATCATGGAAAAAAACACAGTTTTGTATCATTTTTAATTTTAGCAGCTTCATCTTTAACACAAAGAGCCCAGAAAGCAGTTGACGGCGATCAATATTCTGAAGAAAAACTTTGCTCAATTACTTGTTTGAACTCAACTCTGTCTTCATACTTCCTTGAATTTTCTAACACAAATATCTAAATTTGTTTTCTAATGGAGTTATCACCAAATATCTAGAATATTCAGGAATTTTCATTTCTGCAGCCAAGGCAAAAATTATAGAGCCTGCATCCATTCAATAGCCGTTAGAATTATTAGTAAAACCAACTTCTTTACATCTCGGAACTGTCTGTCCAAAAAAACAATATTACAAAATCTTAATAATGACCCTTATTTCCTAGTTTAGTTTTGGTTAAGTTTCAAGTGTGTTAACGTTTCGGTTTAAAGCACATCTCGGACTATTTTAGAAAGGACCTCGTAATTTTGAACCGTGGGTTATATGACGAGGGAGGCACATGATCTGGCACTCTCCTCCTCTTCAAACTTCCACTTCACACTAATGGGAGGACGTTTGGTGCCGGCGAATTTAATGTGCACCAGACCCGCTTACGCGACGATTCGTGAATAGAATGGGATCTCGAACAGGAATTCCTATTGTTCCGAAACCGAGAGCTTGCAATCAGGACTCCGTGGTCCTTAATATTCCTAACCAAATACTTTTTGTTTTATTTGAACTTATATCAATTATAATAGTTTAATTCATTTGTTGTGAATTTTTCGCCGAAAACTCTTTGTATATCAGTTATACAATAATAAAATATTAACTTTTTAAAATAAACTCAAGTAAAAAGTCATATGTATTTTAATTAAATTTAATTCAAATTTTTTTCTTATTCCACTCAAAATTTAAAATGTATTCAGGCTTAAATATTTTTTCTGTTTTTCGATCGTATGGAAGTCAGACGAAAAAAAATATTAAAATCGATTTTGGAGTATAAAAAATATTATTTACTTATTCCAATTTTTTTTCCTTTATCCTCCAATAAAAAATACAATTCGAGAAAATTTCGTAGTATTATAGAGAACTATTAATAGTAAATTTCTTATATTATTTTATATTTCTTATGCAAGAACTTATGCCTATACTTTCATAATTAGTATAAAATTTTGAGTCAAGCCAATATCTAAAAAATTAAAAGCGTCTTACATTCTTTCTTTTTTCTGACAGATCATACGACATTCACTTTAATTAAAAATGGCTTTACTAATTAAAAAATCCAAGCTGTGTTACATAATTCCTATCTAAACGCTAAAATTAAATGTTTTATTTTGATATAAAAGAAAGATTATACCAAAATTTTTCTTGTAGCTTCCCATAAATATATATAGTTAATTAAAATGCTCTGAAAGAGTTTCTGTGGTAGTTATTCTTTTTCTGTACGATAGAACAATTTTAATAAAACAGTTTTCAGGGGGGAAAAAAGAATTTCGGCATTCTTATTTACTTTTAAGCTTATTTACGAGGTATTCAAATCTTTGGTAAGTAAAATGCTGCATTTTATCATTCCTTGTTAATCTAGGTAGATAGAAAATTAGACTGGAGAAAATTTATTTTACTGCCTAAAAAACGAAGTTGATGTTCTTTCAAAATGCTTTTGTTTGGTACCTTCGCACGTAAAGTCTATTTGTTATCTTAATAAAAGATACTTGTTTCGGAAAGAATTAAAAGTTTTAATAAATTAACCATTTTAGGAAAACTAAAATGCATCCTAAGTAATTTTGCCTAGAATGTTCTATGTTTCATTGCCGATATATATCAAGAAATAGCTTTTCAGGAGTTTCATTCCATTTAAAATTCCATTAAAATTTTATTTTTTAAAAAAAGTTTATTTTAATGCTGAAATGAAAGTAACAGTCTAATAAATCTTTTCTTTTTCGCCTACGAAATTAACCGTATTGCAAAACTATTTATCAAGAAATTTTATTTTTAATGAAACGTTACTTTATTCTGCATCCCTAATGGATTAGTAGCTTTTTCTACAATAAAAGATACTAAGCTTCGGTGGAATAATGCTTAATTGCTCAGGAAAACTTTTTCAACAATTTGGATATTTTAACATAAAAACAATTATTTGTAAAATTTTTAATCATATAATTTCCAAAAATGTTTAGATAAAGTGTAGCAATATGTGGAAATAATCATTCTAGTGATTCTCATTAATTCTTTGTATCTTCGAACAGTCTTAGAGAAATTGATCAGATTACAAATAATTATGATTAAACTTGTCAAGATCAATGACTCTCGACACCGACGAGAAAAATGGTTTAGGAAAACACAAGAATTATGCCAATATCTATAATAGGGATCGAGAATAAAAAAGTTCTTCTAGAAAATTCTATACTTGGTCTTGGTGACTATTTAAGTTGAGATATTCATGCGAGTTTGAATCTTTCTTTGGAGCATTATTCATGATAATGGATTGATTTCTCTAGTTGTACATTTTGAGTTTTATTACTGTTTTAAATTTGTAATTTCGTATCTGGAGGTATTGAAAATTTCAGCAAAATGCTATTGTATGAGTAAATCCTAGCTCCTATGTTTTGCTAAGTTTTGAGTTTTTTTGTGATAAAAAGCAACGCTTACATTAACCAACGTGTCACATTTTTTCATCTAACTTACACCAGACAATTGCTAAAACAAAGTTATCTGTTTAATATTTCAGTTTTATGAACAATTAGCCAGGAAACAATTCATTTCATGATTTGATAATGATGAAATAAAAGATTTTTCAAATGATATTATAGTTTTGATAGTCTTTAAATTTACTAAAACGCTATATGTTTAATACTTTAAATGCCTTGCTCTAATAAAAATGAAAACTTAAAACTCCAACATCTTCAATCAGCTTTCTAGATTTTTCGTCTATTGCAATGAATTTTTCCTAAAATTTTCAGTCTGTGCTAATAGCGAAATTACTTTTATTTTCACTTTAAAAAACCAGTAAAATTCTATTCAATAGGCCAATAAATACTGAATATAAGACTTTTTTAGTTTTCTGCATAACAAAGCACACATAATATTTTTTGAAATGAATTCAAAAGAATGGATTTCATTTCAATTTAAATATCATAAAAGAATTTCCGTCTTTTTTTAATTTTATTTCCATTCAATTTCGGATTTTATATTATTCGACTGGTTCTTTGAAGGGTAAATTCTTTTATCATTTGAAAATCATCTTTTTATTCATCCCAGTAATGAAGAAATATTTGTAAGGAAAACGAAGGTGGGGAAACATTTTACTTACGTGCAAAATAAATTCTCTTGTTCTATTTTTCATAAAGAAATTATCCAACTTTATCTACTTCCAAAAGAATGAGGTTTTCTAAATTTCAGAAAAATTGAAGAAATAGCTTATTTTAATGAAATTTGCCACCGTAATACGGAATTTTAGTGCAGATTATTAACTCCGTCCAGAAAATTTTCATACCATTTTCTTCAAACTGAAGCTCTGGGTTAGAATTTTCTTTATATTTTTACAAATTTGCAATGTTGCTTACCAATACAGTTAATTCGATCACTTGAAAGACTGTTTTAAGATCAGCTGTATTGGATGTTGCTTGGGTATTGAGTCTGTGATCCCAGAGCTTTGCGACCATTTGACAATTTTGTGACGAATTTGGCGATTTGGTTACAAATTTGACGACCAGCGACAAAATCGATATTACTGAAAATTTCCAAATAGGCATCCAGCCAATAGGAATCAAGAAACGCCTGACTGATCCAGACTGACGTCTCCTGGGAGCTAAAAAAGGCCAACAATCTGAAGCTGCGATTGGTTGGTCGATGCCGTAGACAAATATCAAGTCCTCGAGAAAATAACGGATGAGCAAGCGTTATGTCAAGTGATTGTTCAATTAAGCTGGTGATGATTGTGGAAGCAGCATCGAGTTGAGTGAGTAGAAACCAGCTGTGTAGTAGTGAGTTGGCAGTTGAATATAGTAGATGCGAGGAGAAAATGGACAGTTGTTCACATTAGGAAAGGGCATACAATGAAGCTGCGTACATTCCTTTTTTTTTTTTTTTTTTTTTTTTTGCTGAATTCTGTCTGGTCGCATAGTGTGCTGTAGTCGAATACTACTTGTGGGCTATTGTGTACTGTAGTCGAATACTACTTGTGGCCTATTG
>JAPMOQ010047630.1:2609634-2653735 GCA_026543055.1 Argiope trifasciata | reverse complement strand
AATAGTTAAAGAATTTCAGCGGCACTTTGTTTGCTGCATCTTATACAAATACCGAATAAATGAACCTGAAAAGGATTTCACTGTACTATATTACCTATCCTAAGCATTTCCAGTGACGCCTTAATTAGAAATATCCTAATTTCAGCACGGTATTCAGCAGAAATAAAAGCTTTATTAAAAGCTTAATAATCGGAAGAATTGCGAATGAATTTGACAATTCCGTGAAGGGTTGAATAGTTGTTTAGCAATACCAAATAACTTATTAAATTACTATTATAGAGATTACAAACATAGAACAACAAACATAAATGTTGTCCATTTCCTTATGACAATTATATTAACAAATGATTAATAATAATAGTTAAGCAAATTCTTCAGACTTTCTCATCGATGTTTTAAGATTGAATGTGTATGTAATGATCTGATAATTAAATTTCTGCCTTCTTTGAAAAAAAGGTGTTTTTCAGACTACACAAATTGTACTGAGCAGACTGTCAGAAACCATAAAATTTAAGTAAATTTAAGCTGCATGTAGCATACAAAAACTACTGATTTTAAAATAAGAGAACCCTTATTTCAATCATTTTTATGGTTTGACATCGCTAAAATTGTATCGAGCTGTACTAAACTGTAAAATTTCCTATCTTTATTTGTTGTAGGTCTTATATCAAAATCTTTACAAAAAACTTCGAAATTATTTTGAGATTGCATTAAAAGTTTTGTAGTGAAAGCTAGATAACAAAATCAAGACTGAGTGATCACTTTTAGTCTTGTGGTTATGTTATCTGGCTACGAACCATAAGATCGCGGGTTCGATCCTAGCTATCTCCAAATAATAACAGTTTCATCTGGGTTTGACAGGATTATTGGAAGAAAAAAATTTCCAATGACTTCTTAAAATCTTCAAAAAAATTTTATTCGGAATAATTTACCGATGAAACAGTGAAGATAAATTGAAAGCAATTCTTAAGGAAACGTGTTTGACTTATTTAAAATCCTTTTTGTTTATCTAAAATCATTGCTTAGTTTATTCAGAAATATAGAATTTTTCATTTATAGAGAAAAAGGAAAACATCTCCATGGAGACAGGTAAAACTATAGCAGCAAAATCATACGCAGTAGGACCAATATGTTACTTTCTAGATTTTAAATCTGCAGTTATTATAGACGATTATATAAAACTCAACAAGCTGTAAAACTTTTTTTTTAATATTTTAAATAAGAAATATATTAATCATAATTAAAATAACCTACAGGCTTAAAAAATTAACAAATGTATCAGTACTTATGTTAAGAGTACAATCAAGAATTTAAAAAGTTAACTTGAATCTTAAATTAAATGTTTGTTATTTTTCAAAAATAATTGTTTTAAATATACATTTAAAATTATGGAATGTAGGAAACATTATTAAAAAAAATATTTGAGTTAAATTTTTAATTGAAAATAATAAGTTAAAAATATTAGTTTATTTAATTTTGTCTGAAAGTCTTTGAAATTTCAAATCAAAATTTTAATAAACAAATATGTTTACTAATCAATTTATAAATTATTCAACCATGATTGAACAAATTAAAATGGAATAATGCAAATAAGAGCCAAAATAAAGTACAAGATCAGGATTAAAATCCTTTGAAAAAAAAATAATTATAAGTTAAATATTCAGTTATAGTTTTAGTTCCATTTAAAATTCTGGTTAATAGAAAATATAACTGAAAAAAACGTCTTTTACTTTTTTTTAATTTCAGAAATCACGTTTCTTTATTTACTTAAGCTTACGAAATTTTTCTCTTGTAAACGAAAAAAAAAAGTATGACAAAATTATTTTTTTGTTTTAATTTGCTAGAGAAGAAATAGAAAATATAACTGAATTAATATTAATTTTTAATAGAAAATGTAACTGACAGAAACGTAACTTTCTACTCATGCCGAACAGTTTATCACCTTTTTTTATTAACCATTTAACTCTTGCAGACTGATCGGAAAATGCGTATCTAGATTATGTCGCAAAAACTTAGCAATTACGAGTATTGCTGTTGCTGCTACTTACGGCACTTTTACAAGCCCGCTGACAGAGAGCTGTCAGCGATTTAAGCCTAAATTAGCGTTCTTTGTTTTTTCGGTAGTGTCAACTAGGTCCAAGAGTACGACTTAGCTATTTTTCTCGTTTCAATTTCGCTTGCACAACCCCTTTTTACAGGGGTGCTACTGCATTCATACTACTCACATATAGAACACAGAATAACAACCATGCCCAAACCGAGACTCGAACCCGGAAAGCCCAGATTACGAGGAAGACACGCTACCCTTATGCCGGCAATTACGATTATTCTCTTCAAGTGCAAAATTTAAGTAAAATGAAATTATATTGTAATGCAATTGTATTGTATTTCAGTAATCACATTTCTTTACTTACTTGCATAAGATTTTCTCCTCTAAGCGAAAAAAAATATGAAAAATTTATTTTTTTTGTTTTAATTTGCGGTTATAAAATGATATTAAGCAAAGCATGATACAACACATAGTAATATTTATTTGTTCCTATGATTTCAACTTGGTATTTTAAACATCTTGAAATTTACGATTATGTTTGAATTACAATTTTAGTAAAACCTCAAACTGCAAATTGTTCCTACTTATTACTTCTGATGAAGAAACTTAATATAATGCAAACTTAATATATGTTGTACTTTTTCCTTGACAAGTATATTCGTTAAACACTGTTAACGTTGTTGAAGACTGTGATTATTAACTAAAGCTTCACAAATAATCTCATCGCAGCTTTTTATTTCTCGAAAGTATTTTTTTACCTACGCAATATTTCATTAAAATAAAATTAAATCATTATATTTCAATTTCTTATTTTACTGGATTGTTACAAATAATAATTTTTTAATATACAATCAGTCGATTTGAGTATTTTAAATTTGCATCTTAATATTATCGCTATAAACAATCATAATCTCTACTAAAACTGAGTTTAAAAACATCAAACTAAAAAGATCGCAAACAATAATTTTCATTATTCTTCCTAAAGAAAGCGGTATAAACAATTCAAGCAATGACATGTTATTTTAAACTAGTATTTAGTCTAGCATTATTGTTCTGAAATGATTCAATCTGTTCTAATAACCTTTTGAAAAATAATAAAATCAAGAGAAATCAAATGAGAGTTTAAATGGTAGGAAATCAATATAATCCCGTCAAATTAACAGATTTTTTTTAAATCGCTACTTAGCAAAAGTCTTAGAAAACTAACCTGAATACTTTTATTTTTTTTACCTACGAATAGAACGTTAAACAGAACAAAAAAGAAAATGTCGATGTTTATTCGTGGACTGAAATAATACAAAAGAAGGAAGAAAAAAACTCTTTTTACAGATCTCATAACCTCTGACTCCACAATAGATAGTCGGTACTTTGAAAGGGAACAGAAACTAACAATGAAAAAAAACTGAACTTTCCAGCATTATTCTTTGATTAAATTAAGGTTTCGGCGCTTTCTCCTCCTCTTTTATATTTTGAGTCACTACCTCTTCCTAGTGTGTTTCTTATCACAAAAAGCTCACTCTTTGCACCTCTACAGAAATAAATTGAATTATTTCAAAGTCACTCCCCAAATGTGGAATATTTTACTTGCTTAGACTAACTTTAAAGAATCAATTAAATAGAATGCAGGAAGTATACCGAAATGTATTGATTATCTTCTGCTTTGATCGATCTGACATAATTTGTTATACCTTTATATCATGCAAAATAGAAATATTTTAAGACAAATTTATTGAAAATTAAATTTAAGCAAATGTAACTATTATAGTTTTTTTAGTTAATATAATGGGAATTAATATTTTTCAAATGTTTTGTGCGATTATTAACTTCATTTAATTCGTTTTCTTTTGTATTTAATTGAATATTTAATTGACATATCACTTACAGAACACTCCCAAGTGTCCGGTCTAATATGGCGGTAGGGCAGAAGAGATAACAAAAAAGCCGGTTAGGCCTGAGTTCTATGAATTCAATTCTTTGTCCACCAATAACAGAAGATAAAGGTATCATACCATAACTCATTGTTATAATACGCATTGTATCACTTCTTATTGAGTAAACTCTAGATTTATCTTCATTTAATTCGTTTTCTTCAATATTTAATTAAATATTTGTCATATCAATTACAGAACACTCCCAAATGTCCAGTCTAATGTGAAGGAGGATTCAGACCAGATAAAAAAAGCCGGATAGGTCTAAGTTCTATGAATTCATTTCTTTGTCCACCAATAACAGAATACACAATGTTTCATACCAAAACTCGCTGTTCTAATATGCATTGTGTTCACTTCTTATTGTGTACAAAACTCTAAATTTATCTCAATGTGAACGCAGCCGTGGCCTGGTGAATTATAGAAACAGTTGAAGGCAAGTGCCGAGTTAAAATAGACGACATTGTACTGGTAGTTTATACATATATACATATAGCAAAATTATGTTGCTTGCAATGCAATATAATTTAGAGGCATCCTATTACTGAAAAACTGAATCAAGACTACTTGCTTTTCACGACCGATAAAGGCTGAAATCCACTGTTGAAAATAGATATCTTCCTACTCTATGCTAAAGCATATACAATAAACTCCCGAGTATTTGGTTTAATGGGGTTAAAGGGCTAGCCTGATAACAAAAGGAGTCAGATAGACCGGAATTCTATGAACTCATTTCTTTGCCCACCAATACCAGTAAACTAAGTTTTTATACCGAAGTTCTCTGTAATAAAGGTTTCTCACCTATTATTGAGTACTAAGCCCTCCCTTTATCTCAAGAAATGTGAATCATAGAAGTTAATTACAGGAGCAGTTGCCGGTAACGTGTCGAGCTAAATTAGAAGGCTATATACTAGTATTTTATATACATTTTACATGCTGCATTACAAGTTTCAAGAATTCATTAGAGGAAAAGTTAAAGGATATAAACTTTTCACATTTTCACATAACTTCTGTAATAGTCAATTGAAATGCAGGAAACGAACAAAGCATTAATAAAATTGCAGGTTTGGTTCTTAAGAAAATCGGCACAAACTGAATTTATTTTTCTTTCATAAATGATTACAGATATATGAGAAGGTAACCCTAAGGTATGAGGCAAAAGTTACAGTTTTAAGATTTTGAAAAATTCTTTAAAAGAGGATTTAATATAGATCCCGACTCCCTCATTTAATGACGATAAAAGAAAACTACGTTGGATTGTAGGGAAACTTGATACTCGGGAGTGTACTGTACTGATTTCTTTCATGTTACTTAGGATGCCATCATCTTCCTTTATAATAAAGCAATGAGCTACAATATATTATAATAACATTTCCAATTTTTACATAGAATTTCATTATTTATTCCTGTGTATATATGTATGGCTTATAATGAAGGATAATAAGAATCAGTTGCTTCTTTTTGTAAGGATTCTATTTTGTCTTTGTTTTTCTTTGAGCATAATTTCCCCGCAACACAGTGACGCAGTAGAGGAATAATAAAAACACTGGTTGCTTCTGGTAGCCAAATATTTCAGTATTTATTTCAATTTCTTTATGGCAAAGTTAGGCCAGAAGGTAAAATGGCATTAAGCCATAGTTACAGATTGTTCATTCAGATTGCAGTAGAATTTGCTATAGATTTAGACTTAGATTTAGTTCAGTTATATTAAAGTCTCGTTTTAAAGTAAAATTAGGGATATTTTGGGATGTAACTCATAATTTTTAACAGTGATCAGATGACGAGAACGTCACCTGAGCTGGCACCCTTCTCTAAGCTTCCAGTCCATATTATCTGTGGAAGTTTGGTCTCGATGGATTTAAAGTGCATCAAACCCATTTACGCGTCAGTTCTTCGATGGAATCGGATCTCGAACCTGAAACCCTCCATTCCAAAGCCATCATCGCCAATTCCCATATATTTGGGAATCGAACTCAAGCACATTTTAGCATATTAATTTGAGATTTAACAGTGAAACAGAAGTAGTATAATTAAAATATTGGTTTAGGTATGTAGATCTATTCGTTTGATAAAGAAATGCATATTTTTAAATTTCTTAATATCAAATTTTCTTAATCATAGGAGCAAAAAATGAGCTTAATACACTTGACATAATATAAAGAATTAGTATTTATATATTTTTCGCAAAAAGTATTACAAAATTTGGACATGCTTTCTCCAATAACCTGCTCTCATCTTTGTTCAGTTAAATTAAAAAATAGAATGTGTTCCGAATTTTAAATTTCAAAGACGTACTCAATTTTTTAATTAAATAAAGCAAAGCGTCATATATAAGATAAATGGATCCTTATGCTGCAGTCGAACTAATTCAGATATATTTGCATCTATTTAAAAAATTTCTTCAAGGAAATTACTTCCTAATTAATCGTTTTGACTCTTGTAAGATCTCCCTCCTACGTCATCACCAATGTAGATAATTTTGAGCTTTTCCATTCCAAGTCTGAAATCATATATCATATAATCAATTAACGAAGTACGATGAACAAGGTCAATTGATCTTAAAAGTGTACCTTACTCTTTCGTCGATAAAAACTGAAAATTATCAAGTTAAAGAATCTTCTGATCAATCATCTGGGCGTAAAAGGTTATGAAAGTTATGTTCTTTTAATTAGCATTCATTGACGTGTTACCCATCCTTCTAGGTATAAGTAATTATTCTGCCATTGTATTCAACCTTTACATGAAGTTTTGTAGACTTGATTCTAAGAGATCATTTATTATTTAGATACACATTGGTTTTGAACTATGCAACAAAGAGGTTTTCTTTGACCTTTGACTTGAATTGAAGACACGTCGTTGATCCTGAATGCTTGTGATTTCACTTTTTTGTTGTTGTTGTTAATGTTAGATAATCGTGAATAAATAATTATCTACTGTAAAGTGAAAATTATAAGAAATTTAAATGAATTACTGTTCACATCTTTGATAAATTTTCCTCTAAATGATTTCTAAAAATAAGTTATTTTCTTATTTTCTTAAAATATTATATTTACTTAAATCCTTATCGAATTTTTTGGAATCTTGTACAAAGAAAGAAAGAAATTACTACAATAAAGTAAAAAAAGTACGGCAAACTAATCAAATTAAGATACATATTTGATATCTTAATTTAATTGCCCTATTTAATACAATCTTTGGATTCTATTATATTCTATTATATTTTCTATATATTCTATATACAAAGAGGTTTTCTTTGACCTTTGACTTCAATTGAAGTCACGTCGTTGATCCTGAATGCTTGTGATTTCTTTTTGTTGTTGTTGTTGTTAATGTTAGATAATCGTGAATAAATAATTATCTACTGTAAAGTGAAAATTATAAGAAATTTAAATGAATTACTGTTCACATCTTTCATAAATTTTTCTCTAAATGATTTCTAAAAATAAGTTATTTTCTTATTTTCTTAAAATGTTATATTTACTTAAATCCTTATCGAATTTTTTGGAATCTTGTACAAAGAAAGAAAGAAATTACTGCAATAAAGTAAAAAAAGTACGGCAAACTAATCAAATTAAGATACATATTTGATATCTTAATTTAATTGCCCTATTTAATACAATCTTTGGATTCTATTTCTGAATATAATTATTCAAAACAAACAAATTATAATATAAAATTTGATTTGTGGTCTTAAGATCAAAACTATATTTCTATCAAATCTTAGGATAAAACCCGTCTATGGGAAATCGGTCTGCTTATATTATAGCCCCATGTTTGTGAAATAATAAATCAAACATAAATCTAACTAAATGTAAATTAGTTTCTCAAATTCTAAAGGTGACCAAAATTATAACTCTGAATCAAATTTAGAACTTAGCTTACAAACTCTCGATTATCTATTCGCATTCACGGGAAAAAGATAAATAAAAATGCAAAATTGTTTGTAGAAACCATGACTGTATTCTTTATTTCAAATAGTAAAAATATACCAAAATTCGAATTCTACAGGTTATAATCTACATATTGTAATCTAAACTATGAAACTAAATACAGAACGCAGCGTACTAAATAAAAAAAGAATGAAAGTAAAGTAAAAGGAATGCACTCTCATAGGTTTTATATAGAAATAATTTTCAAATGCTTAGTTTGTGGAAACTTTAGAACAAGCTGTTACAGCCTGAATATCACCAGCCATTCTGCGAATCTTGTATTGACAGTCATTCTATCGATCTACATCACCAGCCATTCTGCCAATCTATGTCACCAGTTATTCTGCCAGTGTAAGTCACTAAACATACTATCAGTGTAGGTCATTCGACATGCTGCTTATCTATTTCGCTAACCATTCTATCAGTCTTTCGTCATAAGCCATTCTGCCTGTATAGTTTTGTATTTGGTGATAATTCTATCAAGTTCAAGCGATGTACATTTATAGACAAGATTAAAGATAACCCGATGGGAAACTTTCTTCTTCGCAGCTCTCGAATTCTGGACTTTTCAGATAGCATTTGCCTGAAAAGTCCAGAATCCGATTCAGATTTTTGCTACTATTGCATGTACTACTATACTACATTTGCATGTAGTAGTTTCGATGCCCAAGTATATTTGTATACTTAGTCTATATGGCCTCCACAGCTAAAGGTAAGCATTTATTGAACGTGATAATGTTTTCTTTTTTATGTTATAGATAAATGTTTTAATAATTATTCCCCAAGTCTTTTGATTTCATAGAAATCAGGTAGCATATCATGTAGCATTCATGATAAATTATCTATGAAAATAAAATGGTTTATAGAAAATCGATTGTTTCTGTTTATCAACCAAGCGCTTCTGCATTATTTTTCAGTTACGACTTCTTTAAAATGGAGATACTATTATGAATCCCTTTCTTTCAGAACCTCAAGTTCAAACATTAATCAAAAAAGGAACCACCTATTAACTTAAACGAAATTCTATTAAAACTAATTTGTTTTTAAAGTAATCAGTTTTCAAACTAATCAAACTTAAGTCTTTTTTTCGGTGATTAAATTTTTACCTTCAAAGGTAACACAAATTAATTTTTCTCACAAACGTTAAGCTTCAAAATAAAACAAAAAGAATTTTTTAAAAATTCAACATCCAGTCTTATTTTTTTAAATGTATCGTTTTCAATCAATTATAATTTCTTAACAAATAAATAAACTCAGAAACTGAGCAAATCTCTAAAGTAAATTAAGCATAACGCACTTCACTACGTACAAGGAATATAAGTATTTGTTAACAATGACACATTCTGCATGTTGGAAACAAAATAAGTACCTTTATAGATATAAAACTAATGAATTTTAATTAATATGTTTAAACGAAATTGCTTCTCAAAAAGTACTCACCATCATGTCTACTTGATTTAAAAACAATAATCATGAATCTGTATAAATACAAATTAAAGGCCAGAAATAGTTTAAACAATTGGATGGATTATTTTCAAACTCTGTCCTCATATGCTATAAAGTATTAGGGGTAATGCTGCCGCTTCCTAGCATAGGGATAGCGCGTCTTTCTCTTGATCTGGGCGTCCCGGGTTCTAGTCCTTTTCGTTCTCCATCTGTGTTCTGTATGTGAGGTGTATGAAAGATGTGAGGTACAAGTAAAAAGGAATTATGCAAGCGAATGTGGCACATGAATAACTTACACGTAGTAAGCTAGTTCAGCTAGCTTAGTAGCTCTTCTCTTGGTCCTAGATGACGCATTTGAAGCAAAAGACCCTTTCTTGGCTTAAAATTGCTGACTTCGTCCGTGAGCTTGTCTGACAGGTGCCATAAGAAACAACATCAGGAGTTGTTCAAAGTAATTACAATTTCTCTGACATTTAATAATAAAATAACATTATTTTAAACATATTGCTCAGACACTTTTAATAATAAGAAATAATGTTTCCATGAAAATATGTTCACACATGCAGAAACATTTTAGTGAAGGCTTTTAATATTGAATGAGAATGTTACTCATAGTGTAAAACATTTTATTTATTTGACACTTGCAATGTTTAATTAAATTTCTCAGACTTATCAGAAAAATTTGTTTTCCAAGATTGAAAAAAACATAATTCGGCAAGTAATTTGTCGAGAAATTGTTTGATACAATCGATGCTTCCATTTTAAACAAAATTAAATTTGCAGACGATAATCAAAAAATAATCGCAGGAATCTCATCCCGTGAAACTTCAGAATACCAATACAATATACTTGCATTGAAAATACCGTTACGAAGAACAATTCCCACATCATGTCTCCCTTGAAACTACATTAAAGAAAAATGTAAAACAAAAAGTTGCTGACTTTATTTCAGTTTATGTGACCTCTGGTATATCTCCAGGAGTCTCGCATTTCTTATTTTATTCTTTAAGTGTGTTGGTTTTGTTTTCGCGTCTCCCAGACGCGATTTGCTTTCTTTCGGAAGATTGATTTATTTAACGGAAAACTCGAGTTCTTTCTGATATTACAACTCAAACGGAAATTAACAAAAAAAAAACAGACGTTCAGATTTTATTGTTTTTGTGAAAAGAACATCATAATTTAATTGAACTATGCATGTCACTAAAGGAAATAGGGTTTTAGAATACTTTAGTGCTGCAGATTTGCTTCAGTGGCAAGTTCCTAGACAGACAAACTAGGGACACCAACAGATTGATAAAAACATTATTTTCCTAATTACCAAAAAAGTGTATAAAAATACAACTATACAAGTTTATAAAAACACAACTATTAAAGAAAAATGCTGTAATAATAATATTAATAATAATTTATCAACATTAATGTATCAGACGCGACGTTTCTACACGTTTCGTTCAATTAGTTCCCAGAATATTTATAACCACCGGTCAAGGTACATAACCTAACACTGTCCTTTGCCGCTGGTGCCTATAACATTAAGTTATCTAAGCAGTTGGATGTGCACAAAATGGAAGGAAATAAAAAAAAAAGAAAGAAGAAGACGACAAGCGATCCACGGATCTCGAGAGAGAATCCATCGATGTCAAATCCTACAATACAGTATTTTGGTGAAGAAATGACTAGATGGAGGGAACAAAAATACTTAAACAAATGGTAACTATGGTTTGAACTTACGAGGAAATGAGATTGCTAATTGAAAAGAAAAAGATTGATTAATTATATCAGCGTTGCGACATGCATCAGCAAATAAACAATCACTGCGGAGTTAGAAACCTGTCCATCTGGGTCCTGTAATTTTGTTTGGGTATAGATAGATAAATAAAAACAAATACTTCATTATTAAGTTAGTGATATAAAACAAGATTATCTGTGATAAATCATTAATATATTAAAAGTTTTGAAATGTCAAATAGTTTAATAATTTATTTAAACACGGGCCACATAATGTGTGTTGTCTAAGACTCAAAATATTTAAATTCGACAATGCATACTTTCAAAATTGATAATAAAATGATTCATGGAATTAAAATTTATGAAAGTGGCATTTACATCCTGCATCTCTAATAAATGTGTAATCTTCCCAAACCCACATAAAAAGTGTGGATCTTGGGCAAAATCGTGAATGCAACGAATGCCCAGATATTTAGTTTCTAACCCCAAGAACTTTTTGTATTTCGCAATATAGAAACACGAATATATATTTTTAAAATCTTTGACTGACTGTAGAAACAATTTTACACATAAATATAGTTTTAAAACAATACCAAATTCCATTTATTTAAGTGTGCTTTTTTCAGTTCATATTATATGACGTTATATTTACATGCATGCGAAAGAGCGTATATACAGATGGAAAACCTTTGGGTGGATTTAATTCCAACTTTGATAAGGACCTGCTCTTTATATGCTAAATATGTGTATCAAAATCTAACTTTCCCATTTTGTAGTCATCTTCTTCATTTTAGATCTCCAAATTTAGCCGAACGTCCATATTCCAAACTTCATCATTGTAGATCTATTCGTTTTGCAGTTATTACGAATCGGTAGACATAATTTTAAAAATTAGTTTTTGAAATTCACGAATGACTGAAAAATGCAGATTTTTCAAAATCTAGGTTTCAAATTTTTTAACAGTTAAAATACTTTTTTATATCCTTCGTATACAAGAAAATAAAAAATGGTAATAATCCATATGCCTTATATTCAGTAGCTCATCATTATACATAGTTCTTCAATATGAAAACATTCAATTAAAATTGGAAAAAATCATTTTTGATTACTATATTAAATTATTTACAACACTATCTGAATGCATTTTTATTCCCCGATATAAACAGCTTTTTTTCAATAAATATAGTTAGCTTCAGGATCCTGAGACTAGCACTTTTTGACGATTACATTCTGATGAAGGTCGGTACACGGGAAGATGAGTAGTTATTATGACTTCTACTTCCTTAAATATTCTGAACTAAATCGATTGCAAAATGTATACTTATGTAACTTTCACCTTTCCACTAACCCCTTTCTTGAGAAAATAAACGCCCCGCCCCTATACATACCCAAAAGTGCGGAGAGTTTTCGAATTCTAGAATTCATGTTTTGAATTAAAATAATCTGCTCCTTCCGAATGGAAGGTGCGTATAACATATTAACAGAGTAATTGACTCAGAGTCAGAATCCTATATTGACTTTGATTATAAAAATTATAAAATTTAATTTTTTTTATTCAAAACAAATAAATTATATTATCTATGTTATTTGAAATATATTCATGTTAGAAATAGAAATATTTGTGATATTCAATTGATTTATAAATGGGTGAAAATTCATCTTCTTCGTTATTTACTCATTTTAAAATGTGACTTTATTTTTAATTGAAATTACATCAATCAAATTATAAATTCTTATCATTAATTCATATATCTAGAAAAATTTAGAAACTTGTTCAACCTTTTTTTCCCAAGTACAACTTAACACTTCAGTCCTCCTCTCAGATATTAGGACTAGAATACTAGAATTCCATCCAGAAATGATTCTAGAAAACAACAAGAATTCTTTGAAAATCATTAAATATGAGTTTTAACAAAACTTTACTCATAGTATTGCATATCTTAATATAAATTATATATCTCTGACGGACCTCGCTTTTAATATATGCTCAGAGCTCATTCAGATATAGGTAAAAGCTAAAAATAGCATGCTATCATTCCGCATCATGCTCTCTGTAGCTTATACATCCCAGTCACATGTAAATTTTATTTTATTTAGATACAGGCTGCCTACTGCGCTTCAAAATGCATCGTTCCTTTATATCCTGAGTTATTATTCACCAGAATAAAGACTACCTCTCTTTTGGACTCCAGGCATACTGTGCTGCCTATGCATTGCACTGTCCTTTTGCATTTTCAAAGAGCAAAGTTGGCGCAATACTGTTGAAGATTTTAATACTTTGGGCACCTCTGAAATATGGGCAGGAAACGTGCTTTTCAGTACAAACCAATTGATTTGCTGTCACTGCCACTCAAAGATTGTTAGGCGAAGTTCAGTTTTACGTATCACAGCGAGTATCCATGAAAACAGATATCTTTTGGAGAAATGATTGATTCATGATAGACCTACGGGTCATTCCCATTGAAACTGCGCTGGTAATTACCTCTTTGCATTCAAGAGGAGCCTCTCAGTTCCACTGTATTCCGAACAACTCGAGTGGTGTATAAGAGGCTACAACAATGCTTACTTGAGCAAGATTTCGTTTAACTTTAGGTCAAAGCAATACAACATTAATGATTAGCCACTTACAGATCGTTTAAGGGCTAAACGTTATAAATTTGGAAAGGTTTTCTGCATTTTTTATCAACAGCTTAATCCTCAATGCTTTGATTTAACCATTTAAATGGCGATTTTTTTCTAGACAGGGTCTCACCATTTCCCATGCGATAAGAAAGTCTGATGCATTCAGGTCTCTACTATTGATAAATTTGTTGAAATTTATGTCAACCTACATAATTTTATACACAAATTGATGAATTTGGTGAGAAACAAACTTCCCATGGTCCCTGGAAATGTTTAATTAATTACGTAACTGTTTTTATTTTGAAGCCTGATTTCAAATTACTTAGTTTTTTCTTCTCTCTCAATTCAAAACTTTTGATTGCGCACATTTATCGGCTGAGAAAAGCTTAAAACAAACAGGTGTGCATATAATATTAATACATTGCTGAAAAAAGTGACAATAAATCAATTATGACAGTGAATCTAAAAAACTCATACTTCGTGTTTAGTCCTATAAAATCGTATTTTCAACATGACATAAAGCTATAGTAGTTAAAGAAGTTTTCTGAACGAAATTTTAAAAATCATTAGTAAAGTATTACAGAGGAAAATCAAAAGACCTCACAGATATCTAGTATACGCATACAAAATATAAATTTCAAAGATAAGAAAATGAATTTGTCTGTTCTTCAAAAAATTAGCAAATTAGTGACAAAAATTACCTATCGGCTATATGATGCAGATATATAAATAGCACATAATTAATGTTTACAAAAAGAAAGAGAAACTACAATCCAATTACTGCTTGAAAGTACGATAAGATTGTTGGTTTACTCAATACATTGAAATCAGTTGCTTCATAAAAATTATTGTTAAAACGTTGGTTTTTGATTTTTTAGTGGAATCTGCAATATCCCTGGCATTTATTTCATTAATTTTACAGCCTTTTGTTTTTTAAAATGTTATATTTTAAAAATGGTTTCCAAAAGGTTTCCAAACTTCTATATATTAAAAAATGGTAAGCGAATAATCAAAAAAAATCACAAATTCTGTTCTTCAGAAATAAGATGTATCACAGCACATACCCCAGATATATTAGGTTTAATATATTATAAATGACATTGTTTACATTTTGAAATAAATAAATAAAACATAGATATATTTTGAATATCTATGAAATATGAAAGAGATATTTCAGGAATTGAATTTTAGACAGCTTATCTTATGGAGAGATAATATAACTAATCTTTAAAGTGGATAAGTATGACAGAATAACTTCAGTAAAAATTATTTTTGATATTCTATGAAATATTCTTCAAATTAGAATCACATAAATAATTAAATAAATTATTAAAAATATTAAATTAAACGCTTATCATATTAACCGTTTTTCATTTTTCAAGTTATCAGAGGAATATTGGTTTTATCATAAGAAACCCTTTATATTGTCAATAATGCTCAAGAAAAAAAAGTAAATGTTTCAAAATTACATGTTATTAGTGAATTTTTTTCTTATTCTTGGTACTTATCTCAAATAAATACCTATATAAATTAGTTGGTGTTGCTACTTTTTTTTGTAATTCCGTATAGACAACTAGGTAAATAGTTGAAATATTGCATAATATTTACTCTTAATTTTGGATTTTTCTTATAACTCTGCCATGTAATTATCTAATATACAATTAATGCTCCTTCTCCATGTGGAACATTTTATATTTTTTTAATTAGTAGTGTATTTACATTTAGTAAACAGTTATTCCAGATGAAATAAGTAATTATTGTTTTGTATCGAAAGAGATAATCCAAAACTGATTTCAGTTAGAATTTTTATTCTTTTTACGCTTTATTTATTTAAAAGGCAAAAGACAAAGAATCTAAAAGGGGAAATGTAAATTCGAGGTAATATTGGAATTACTAATTGGAAAGTTTTTATTCGTATCTTAGTAAAGGGATTTACCTTTTCATTATTTTTCGACTGGTTTAATTAAAATTCCAATTAGGAATAACATTTCCTGTTGGTAAAGCTAATTTCGAACATTTAATCTATTCTGTATTAAGTATTTTCAGTTTTATATTTCATCATAATTAGTAAGTAGCTACCGCAAACAGTTTTATTTTGGTTGCATGCAGTAATGAATTAAAATGCAGTATATTTACTCAGTGTGTAATATCTTATTTACGGCAGAAAAATATCCGGAAAATAAGGATGTTGTGATCCAGCACCTTAAAAGTTTTCTGTAACGGATTAAATCGTTCCGGAAATTCTATTTTAGCGTCCAAGGTTGAATCACTAGATATGAAGATTATTTGTTATTCATTAATAATAATTCCTATCTTTATATTTTATCAATTCAGTACTTTCGCCGATTCAGCTAATGAATTTTATATTGATTTTTGATTACATTGAAGAAATCTTTTCGGATAGGTATGTGCATTTTAATTCATTTGATCTCAGAAATTTTGAAATATTTTAGTAATGTTTCCGAAAATGTACTTACCGTACATTTTCGATAACTAATTTTTTCAATTTTAATTATTTGACTCGGATTTCATTCACTACAATTTATATTTACATAAATAAATCAACTGATTCTTAAGGTTTTCACAGTATTTTATTGTCATTCGTTCTTATATCGTTTGCTTGATTCTCAAATCAGAGAATAGTCACTGTGGTTCCAGAATATGAAAATATTTATTATCTGGCATATATAATTCAAAATTATATATATTTATTTTCTCTAAAAATAATTTTCTAATCGCTCGAACTCAGTCTTCATTGCAACTTAAACTGTATACAATTTCAAACCACATCTCTTAGTAGATTTGAACAAAATTTCGCTTGCGTTTTTCTTAGAATATTGAAAGGATTTGCATAATCCCCTAAAAAATATAAAAAAGGAGTAAAAATATTTTTAAATACACTGCATGCCTTCGGACTATATCATCGCACAAAAATTATCTTTATATCATATTAAAACTATTGAAAAATTAGCTTTTTGTGATTTCAATTGATCTTTTAGTGATTTCAGTTAGCTTTTAGTAATTTAATTTAATTAATTCAAGCATCGTTTAGAACAGTTCTTTTTCGTTTTTGTTTGCTTTTTTAAAACAGTTCTTTATAATTTTAATACTTCTGTCATTGTTGGGATGTAGTCGCCATCTTCGAGCATTTCTTTTTTTTTTTTATCTTCTTTAATGTAAGCGGTAATCAATCAATACATTTAGGTTGTTTGGTTTAATTTTATCATATATCTTATCATTTTCAAATTTTTAAGTAAACAATTGACGTATCAATTTTTTTAATTGCAAAGCATAAGATTCGATTCAAAGAAAACGATTTTTTTTCCATAAATTTGTCAGCTGTCATTGACTTTTTAAAAATATTTTACCGCATCGGTTCCAAAGTATTTTTTGAAAACGCGCCAACGGACAATTTCTTCTATCTTTGATAAATGATAGATTATTGACCAGCTTTTATCTTTGTTGTATTTAGAATTCATGCTTTTTCTAATTGCTTACTATTAATTCAAGCACTGGATTTCTAATTAACATTTTTAAATATTAGAGAAAATTTGTTTATCCTGGTTCTGAGAATAATATAAATAATATATGAATGCGAATTACAATGTATGATTGAAACAAAATTATTTTCCCGAAAATATATACGAATCAAAATTATTTTCAAAGAATAGAATTTTTATGCTCATTGGCATTCTGTTCAATGCAACCTCTAATTTATTCTATGAAAATATACTTGACCATTTTCTGAATTTGTAATTATTGGAATTTTGTTTCTATAGAACAGTAATTGAAATTAAGGTGCCTAATTGTATTATTAAATCAAAGCTCTAGTTAATATTTGATGGTGTATCTGATATCATTTAAACCTTTTAAGTTCTCTTCTCTGAAAACTGGTAAGCTCTTTAGTCGTAATTTAATCTCCTGAAGTTGCCAGTACCAATCTAGAAACTTCTCATTTCTCTCCTTGATAAATATCGGTTCTAGAACAGCAACTCCAGACATTCTTTGCCCATATTCATCAAATAATTAGAATAAGGATGTTGTACATTGAAAGTTTTAAATTAATAATTAATCAAATATCATTAATAGAAGTTGAAGATCTTAAAATCGATTAAGGAACTGAATATACGGTTTCGAGTTAAAGCAATATATATTTGCTTTACCTACATAACAAATGAATGTTAAGTGAGTCGTGCGCAGCAATTAGTATTCATATAAAATAATATTAAATTGTGATTTCATTGAGAAAACAGCGTGAGTGGTTTCGCCAAAACTTACTCGTATTCTCTCTCTTAAAGATGTTATCTCAGAAAATGCATTGCACGGCAGTGGCATACAATCGTTATGAAATATTTTTCTTTAGCCTAAATTTAGCATTTATAATGTTATCTATATTGTTATCCTTGAAGTTTTTTGGCGATTAATCCGTGACATTTGGTTAATAGTCTCCGAAAATCGAATTTACGTTTTAGAAGCGTTTTCCTCAAATGATTGAAACAAAAATACATTTGTTGTCGCAAAATCCCACACCAAATTCGATATTTAGGCCATTCCGTTTTTAAATTATAGTGTTTATAAGTTTCTGAAGGTACATACTGATGGACAATCAACTTTTTTTGCATGTGACTCAAACTTTGTTAAGTGTTTATAGTATAGACATTAAACCTATAAATCCAATTTCATCAATCTAACTCTATTCGTTTTATAATTATCGCGTTAGCTTGGTTCGAACAGCCGGTCGGAAGGTCTTGCTGTAAACAGACATTGCTCAAAATTTGATAGAAATCTGAAAATTTTGTATAAAGACTGAACACTAAATTTCAACAATCTATCTAAAAGTGTTTTTAAGTTATCTTTGTCACAGACGGACGAACATTTTCTAAAAATTTGTTTTTCAATTTCAGTGATGTCCAAAACGTGGAGATTCATCAAAATCTCGAGTTTGATGTTTTGACGATTAATACTTTCTCTGTTCTTTATACGAAAAAGTGAAAATTGGCAACATTTGGCTACTTTGTTGTAGTTTAATAGTATGTTTTTATACATATTTGCCGGTTTTAATATAGAGAGTGAATCTAAATTATCGAATAAAATGCGTCTAGACGAATTTTAATCAATTTTTTTATTTGGAAAACGATGCTTCCGGTGGGAAATCCTCAATAATTATACACAAAAGGTTGCCGCTAATTTAACAAGCTATTCATTTTTGCAAAAATACTTCCAAATCGCAGTTGGGGTTACAATAAAACGCAAATCTTTCCGGGCGTCAACATTACATGTATTTATTTAAAGCTGCTTATTCAATATTAAAACCTTCAATTATGGTACTTATTTTTTCCCGGCAGTTTAATTTAAAGAGCACGAGATTCCATTGCCAATTATTTTTCTTCTTTGATAATTAACAGTAATTTATAAGAGGAAATTCCTTTGCCAACTATTAGTCTGCACTTGATCTAGAGCGTTCAAAATATTTGCTTTTGACCACAGACCTTACCCAAGGGCATCATTCTTAAGGCCATTAACTTCGTCAATGGTGCCCTGTAAACTAGTTTTAACAGAACTGAAGCAGTGCAAGCCCACGCTTTTATCTGAGGTTTACAGCGAACTCGCATTAGTTAAATTGTAGACTAGATTTTTTTTATTTATTAGTACAACAAAATTTATTTCAAGAAGCTTGATATAATGGTTAATAGATGCTTTAACTCTAAAATGTTATATAAAATTTCTACTTAAAATAAAAGGTAGAATTTTATTTCTTTCCTTGGAGCCAACTAAGTGCTATTAGAAAGGATTTACAGAAATTTAATCATTGCCCTCAATCAAGAAATAAAATCTTATCAGATCTATATTTCCATGAGAATCAAAATTGATTCATCATCATCTTCCAAAAATAAGGATCTGGGAAAATATTCTATTATTGTTCAACGAACTGTAAACTTATATATATTTAGTCAGCAATGGTTACATGAAATGGTAAATTTGGCTTTAAACACGCATGTGTAGAGTTTGTAATATTATCAAGTCACATTAAGTGTTTATGACATGTTAGGGTTCATTTTTGTTTAAAGGAAGATATGACCATTTCACTAACAGTACATAAATAGGAATGATATGCAATTATCTTGTTAGAAAGTGTAAGTTGCAGGAACTGAGAATAATCGAAGGTCTGCCAATTTCAACTGAAGTTAATAATAAAATGTTTTTATATATATTTTTAAATAAGGTAATCTATTTTAGGATATACAGTACACTCGCAAATATCCAGTTCGCGACTATTTGGCTTTCGTACTATCAGGCCTAATTTTCTTTTTCGTGATTAAATTCTCTTATAAATTTCTCAAGAATTAGGCCTCTGATTTTCGTTAACGTTTTGTTTGTATTTCCTGCTTTTAGATTAGGCATTGCATAATTTATGTTAAAATGTTAATAGTTTATATCCTTTAACTTACTTTTTCTCTAATAAAATCTTAAAGCAGTCAGCGCAGTATGTGAATATATATAAATTACCAGGATGCAGCCTTCCATTTTAACTCGATGCGTAACTAGCAACTGATTTATGATTTATCTGGCCCCGGCTGCGTACACATTCTACGAGATTTGCGATAAATGGAGAACTTAGTACCCAATAGTGAGAAAATATATTTTATAACAATGAGTTTGGGTGTAAAAGTTGTCTTTTGATAATGGTGGGCAAAGAAATGAGTTCATAGAACTTTAGCATCCGGCTTTTTTGTTATCCGGTCAGTCCTTTCTTCACATTAGGCCGGGTACTTAGGAGCATAGTATATATTGTGCTGATTAGAGAATCGTATACTAGTGATGACTATGTATTCAGGGTCATTTCTGTATAGATTTCAATGTTAGAATTCCTATAACGTGAAGGTTTCATTTTCCATTACAGCTGGAATATTATATGACAACTTTAGACCCCATCCTTGCTAGAGAGGGAAAATCAAACGCGCTTCTTTCCTATCCAATATTGAATTTAAACTGTATGATAGAAACTGTCTGAGTGAGTATGGAATCGGTGACTGCTTTAGTATTTTATGTTTTAGATGTCACCCTATGTTTGCATATAATCATAATGATGTTATAAAATAATTAAAAGTGCAAAAAGGATTAGTTAGTCAGAACACGCAGCAACAGAAAGGTATACTTGATGCAACGTTTTCAAAATGTGTAGTTTTAATTCATTATCTGGGAACATGTGTATTAAATCTCGGGAGCCTCAGTTCCGGGATAAATTCAAACAACATGGAACAATGCTCTAGCACAGCAATTCTATCATGAAATCAGCACTTTATTGTCGATGTTTTTTTTGTTGTTTTTTTATGTGGCAAAACATAGAAATGTTTCTTATCTATGATTTACCTCCCATATAAAAAAATTTTATCGAAGAATATATAACTATGTGAAAAGTTAATACACCATCAATGCAGTGTTATATACATAAAGTAAGGATCATATACATAATAAGTGCCGTATACATATTCTTTCTAATTGTGTTTAACTCCATTTCAAAAATTAGGTGAGGAATAATTTCTGAATTACCCTCGGATATTTAGGTTAAATGCATTAAAATTATTTCACAACTAAAACATCATTTTATGATGTTACAAATTCAAAAATTAACTAATGATAATATCTGACTCCGCACACTCGCATACTAATGCAACAAAACTTTTCCAAGCCTAAAACCTCGTACTATGATATTACAAATTCAAAAATTGGGCGAGGATGATTTATGAATTACATAAGGATATTAATGCATTAAAACTATTGCAAGCTTAAAACCTCATGTTAGGATGTTACAAATTCAAAAATTATGTGCTGATAGTTTCTAAATTAACCTCAGATATTTAGATTAAAATTACCAAAATACTTTCAAGCCTAAAACATAATATAATGATATAAACTCCAGAATCAAATCTACTTTAATTATATTAAACTCAAAAAAGGCCATTCATCAACCTAATCTCTTGTAAAAAAATTATTAAAAATGCGTGGAAAAAAAAAATTCTTCTTCTTTTTCTTTTTTTTATATTTCTTTTTTTCTTATTTGTCTATTTACTTTTTTGCTTCTATAGAGATGAATGCAAAATAATTTCCATTTCCCGAAACGCATTCATATCTGAAAATTCCGCTTCCTGAAACCAACTGCAACAATTCTATCGAACTTTAACTGGAATGCCATTTGAGTGACAATATAACCCTTCGAAGCGAATGATCTCCCCATCCAGTGATGGATTTAATTTAAAATCCAGGACCCGAATATTCAGGAGAAACGCCGATGCTAATAGACAAGCTCTGTGCAATAGATCAGACACAAACGGTAATACTATTCTACGCATCATTTAATGAATCCAGCCCAGAGTTCATTTACATTGCAAGCGTATCATGGAACGCGAATTTTACAAGCTGTTAAGGCAAGCGCACGTTTCATTGATATGATGGAAATCAGAAACACAGAATGCTGGTGCCATGAAAATCAAATTGAATAGTCATAAATTCGAACGAAGGAAATGCGTTTAATTATATGTTAACATCTCTTCGTGATATGTCAGCAACTTGCTCAAAGGCTTTTGTTTCAATGAAGCGCCAATTATCATAACTGCCTGATAAATCATTTCGAACTTCTACACTTTTGTTTTTGGTATTCGAAATGTTTAAGTTATTATTAATAAATCCTTTACTAGGCCTTAACTATTTTGCAGAAGTCGAAACAGTCTATTGTTTATTGTTCGAAAGTTATTTATTTCTCAAAAATATAACTTTATTTATAAAGACTCAATGGGATGAAAAGAATTAATGAATATTCTAATCTCTAATCCGGAACATCTAAGTATGATAATGTTTTGGAATTATTTCATGATCTGTATTCTGCTTTTTCTAACTTTTTTATTTATATATAGCAACGATAATGCAGATATATATTTTTTACATAACTTCGAAATTCGGTTGAGAATTAAAACAATGAAAAAGGCTGTAATAAAATTAAAATGCAGCTAAAATTTATTAAATTTGGGAAAATTTATATGGAAATAAAATTAGTGTCTTAAAGTTTAAGTTTAAACTTAATAATGAAGAAATAATGTTTTTATGTAATAATAACTATTATCTGAAGTAATAATTAAAGCCGAAAAATATTAATACTCTATAAATTAAATATTAATTATATTTTTAAAACTTTGAAAAATTCTTCGAAAAACCTACGACTGAACAACTTCCTAAAAATTTAAGAGCTCTAATTTCACTCATCGCGTTTTGAAGAATGATTTAAGAGAATTAAGAAAAATGCATATTGTCATGCAATATGCATTTTTAATCATGCATATTGCATGACAATATAGATAATAGGCAATCCCATTAAAGTTATCATGTTAATAAATACAAGAAAAATAACTTTTGTTTTGTATCAAAATTTTTTATAAATTAACGTTAGTTTAGTTACTTAAAACATCCGATAACAATCCAATATATAAAAAAATCCGATGACTTAAAATAACTTATTTGTGTAGGTATTTATCAGTTTTTCACAATATTACACATAGAAAGGGGCACCACAAATTGAAAACATAACATCTTGAAAATTTTTCTTCGGAAGATTTCCTTAACATAAAGATTTCATCACATGCTCTCTAATACGAATAATTGAATTATTTCAATTTAATAACTTCATTAAAAGACTAATTACTTCAAATCACAAAATTTGTCTTAAGTAATTGCCAAGTACATTTTATCGAATAATACAGGTTTGCTGTTTTAATCACTTTTTAATAAAATCATTACTTATTAAACATTAAATAAATAGATTACAAAAAATTACCATCTTTATCATTTTAAATTATTTTTTGTCTTTCAAATAAATATTGCCCAACCTATCTTTTGTATCGTTAAAAACATTTCTACACTCTTTCAATATTTTTTGCAGTTTAAAAATAAAACGTTTATGCGCATATATTATTACAACAGACAGTAAAGCATGTTTCCCCTTCTTTCTATATTTTTCTTTCTTTTCTCATTTGATTATAATTTTGATCAAGAAAATAATAAAATAGTTAACATAAAAAGATTAAGAATACGTTAATTTGATTGTATTTGAAACTACCTTTAAAATTATATTACAGAAATTGGTTATGAAAATTCTTTTATCAATCTAGGAAAAACATATTTATGTACATAAATATATTTAACATGAAAATTTTTTCTTTTAATCATTATTGATTTTGAAATAAAATTTTTACTTTTAAGTCATATGACATGAAATAGGACAAAATTAAGATAAAATGAAATTATATTAATATATTCATAAAAAATTGAAAAGATTGAAATAATGTAATTTCATCGAAAGCGCACAATTATACGAAATTTCAAAATTTTAGGGTATTTGAAAGCGAGCTGAAATGTCCAAATTTTCATTTTATCGACTATCTTATAAATTTCGCTTTTTAAAACACACATAGTTGAATAATTTATTTGGGAGCTATGTTATTTCATTATTTTTAATTCATAATTTTGATAAGCATCGATTGTTAAAAGGATTTGCGGTTTTTCTGCTTTCAGTAAAAACTAAGTAGTAACAGATCAGTTCAGCTAAGTAAAAAATTAATATATGGAGGGACACATGGTTTTAAATTATTATAAACTACAAACAATTCAGATATTGAGGCTAGTTTAAATAATGTTTTAAGAGATACTGTATACTATGCATAAAAATGTAAAAGCATAAGCATTTGCTTTTATATTATTTACTAGCCGCCTTTGGCAACCAGCTGGTTCGCCATGAGTAATGCGTTCTAAAATTTTCAATTAAATCACATATTCATTAGCCTTGAAGTAATTCCGGGCATTGATTGGCCTGAAATTAATATTTTCTTTAAGATGATGGACGGAAAGTTCTAAAAGAACACCTTTTCCTAATAATATTCTTTAATTTTATAAGTCAGTCAGTTTTAACTATCGGTTATGCTTCCGAAATATTAAAAATGTTTTTTCGGTAATATTGCCAAAATATTAAATATGTTTTTTTTTAAAGAAAGCGAAAAAGGGAAAAAAATTATTGAATTAATGATACAGATACTCAAACGATTATAGAAATATGCCATTACATCGGGATTTCAATGCATATCCTGTCTAAATTCAATCAGGTTTACCGTAAATAAAGAAGATTTATTGAACTAATCATTCAGATATTACAAACCATCATAGAATCCTTTGCCTTGCATTTTTTAAAGAAAATATCGCATTTTATATTTCTTTTATTTTATCCAGTCACGTGCTGAAAGTTGTATTTCTTTAGATTTGATTTGCTATGATAGTGGTTTTTTTTTTATCTTAACTTCCGTCATTCTTTTCTTTTATTTTATCCGGTCACGTGCTAAAAAAACCATGGTTAAAATATTTCTTTAAAAATTCGTTAAAACTAGAAGCTTAAGTTATACATTAAAACACTGATACCATTAGGAAGCTTATATTTTAATCTTTAAATTGATGTTAAAATCATGTTTGAGCGAAAATATTTTCTGAAGTTATAGCGGAAAAACATCGAGATTTCGCTTAAATTTTAATTAATTCAAATTCTAATTAAAAATTCTGAAAAAGGGCTCCTAGGTGCACATTCCCGACCTCCAAGGTATACATGTACCAAATTTGGTAGCTGTAGGTTCAATGGCCTGGTCTGTAGAGCGCCAACACACACACATTGAGCTTTATTATAAGTATAGATATAGATGAAATAAGATGAAAGATTTCTGAAACATAAACAATCCTTTTATATATTTGCCATTTCTGAAATAAAATGAAAGAAGAAATATATAATTCTCCTAGTATCTAGAATTTTTGCAAAATTTTATCTCTATTTTTACATTAACTCATTTTAAACAATTACAGCTATTAGTACAAGTTCACTAAAAACTCAAAAATAAAAAATGAACAAAAAAAACTAATCCTTCTATTCATGTTGAACAAAGCTCAAACTTTTTAAAAGCCAATATGAAATTTTCATGGCACTTGAAGTGATTAAACAACTTCAATAAATTAAGGAGGAAAGGAAAAGAATAAATAACTCAAAGAAGAAGCGGGTGAGGCCCTAAAAAACGAGTTTCCTATTCGTCATGGAAGTCAAATGTGATTTCATAATTACACAGCGTCTCTAAATGGAAGGGGAAAACTTGAGAGCGACTGAGAAGACATTTGCTGCTTTAATGGATAATGTGACTTTAGTGAAAGCAAACAGAGAGCTTCCGATAGTCCTTTTAGTGTCTCATTAAATTATTTTCTGAAACGTGATGTAACTAAAAACGTAATTTATATAAGAGCATATTTTCTCTTTCGGAGATTATAAAAAAAAATTGTATGTACTAAATGTTTTTGAAGTAAAAGCAAATTTATATTCAAAGGGAAAATATCGTTTGCGAAAACAGTGAACAAAAATGCTCTTTGTTTTTACAATGGCGCCACAATTTGATAGCGTATTTGTATCAGGTATTGGAAATTGTTGAAAAATGAATAATAATTCATTGAGTTATTTTGCTTTGCGTTGCAATTATTATTGGACGATTAAAGGAAATCAGTCATTATATATATATAGAATTTAATTTCAAAAATATAACAATGATTTTGGAAATATACTACTAAATAGTAAAAAAACAAATTCGAATTGAAAATAAATTATATTAATAATAATTTCAAAATATAATTTGCGTTTGTAGCCTTTAGAAGTTAATTAATTTAAGAATCTGAACAGTATTTTAAATTAATTCTTTTAAAACCTTTTTTGAAGAGCATCCATCTATATCAAAACCTTGGGTAAAAATTCAAGAAATTTTAATATCTAAAAGAAAAGTCAAATTAAAATTTTTTACAAACACATTTGAAGAAAGAAAAACATCAAGTGTGAAATTTTATTCATAATAAAATTATTATTTAGCCAATATAATATTTAATAAGCTTATTAAAAAATAGCACGCATTTTCAAAAATCGTATTCCAAATTTTGACATTATCGTAGTTATGTTATTACGCTATAAATAAGTGCTTTTTTATGTATATATGAAATAGTAACATTTTCTTTGAATCTATATATTAGATGTTCGGTATTTAACTAGAATTAAAACATAAATACAATAATTTCATATACCAGAGTTAAATTAAATGATTGGCATAAAAGAATTTAATTACATTTAATGGAATTTCCAACAGAAATATTCGCTTTTACTATTCAGTGATGCTATAATTGGATGCAATTTTATGCATGAAAGGCTAAGAAATCTTTAAAAAAAACTGAAATTGATAATTTAGAATTTTAGTAATTACTAAATTAATACGAAATTAATTCCACAGTTTGATAAAAGCAAATTCGAGAAATATTCTCAAATATTTCTCAATATATTCAATATGAATTCCTCAGATTTTGCAATCTTTCTCTTATCGTGCTATAAAAAATGTTCCTAACTTTTTCTAGCAAACTATTCTGCCTTACTGATAAGCTATTATATTCCAGATAGGTTATTTAAAAATATAAGAATAACTTTTTTTGTGAATATAAGAACTAAACAATTAAATTTAATACAAAAAAGAAAAAATCATCCATTTCGAGGGAATTTAATTTTGAGAAGAAGTCCTGTTTTGTCTCCTAAAGTATTATATAAGAGTAAAATAAAAGAAAGTTTTGGATCATTAACTCTTTGCAATACTTGGACAGTGCCTGCAATTTCTAGAATAGTCTTATTTTCTCTTATAAGCTTTTGAGTGGAGATTGTCGAATTTTTGTTCTTGCTGAATTGTCAAAATCAAAATTGCTAGAATTTTTCAGGAAAAGAAATCCAACAATATTTGTCGTAAAAACGGCAATTTTTTTCACAGTCAAAATTCTAACTCACTTCTCTCGGTTTGAATTTTTTTATTAAGTAATTAAAGATTCTTGTTGTTTTCATATCAATATCATAGAACCTTAAAACAATAAGACAAACAATTCGATAGTCTTGTAAATAAGTTTTAAATATTAATTTTTTTATTCATTTGAATAGTTGTAAGTTAAATCCTTGCTTTTAAATTTTTATTTCAGAATAATTAATGACATTTTATCGATACAACTTTCTAAACTTTAACATAATAGATAAAAAAAATTCATTGTATTTACTTCGATTTTGATCATTTTTAGGATATTTCGTTGAAAAAAAACTTTATTTCTATTAGTATATTTTATATCTGAAATCTTTTAATCTTGTTTACCTTTTTTTTGATAACAATTAGAATAATAAATTTTATAGCATGGAATTTAAATTCGCAATCAAGATCAACCTTATTAGAAAATGAAGTTAGCAGATAATTCTATATGTTAAAGCAATCAATAACCATTATTAAACACAATTTTTTTAAAAAATTACATTAAAAATCTACTAATAAGATTTTTATATACAATTGTCAAATTCTTTCCCGTGCCAACAGTATGTCACGTATATTGTAAAAACTTCGCAAGATATCTTATTTTGTATTGTTCAAATACAATATAACATTTCTTCTAATGTTCTTGCTTTAATACAGGGTAAACGTGAATCAGTGATTATTTTTAAAATATGTGCATTGTTTGAATTCAAAATTTCAGTCAAGTGCTCTTTTTATTACTTCAAGAATTTGACAATTCAAATTTAACTTCTGCTTTTATTGCATTCAACTCTAGTAATATGTGCAAGATTCCACTTTACAAATATTCCCAAAACTCTTGTGTGTTGTGACTTGTGGCACTTGACAAGCCACTAAATCGCTGACAGTTGTCAGCGATTTAAACCGAGGAACGTCTCTTGTTTTTTGAGTAGCTCCAACTAGACCAAGAGTATAATTTAGTTACTTCATGCGTCTTATTCTCTTACATAACATCTTTTTACAGGGAGTCACATTCACATGCCTCGCAGATATAATACAGGAGAAAAGAACAGCCATACCCGAACCCTAAACGGCCTAATCATGAGGAAGACACGCTACCCCTACACCAGTACGTTGGCCCAATAATCCCAACTCATCTTAAAACAATTTGTTTATCAAAATGAATTAAATCAAATATGTCCTCAAAAATCACATATTTCACCCTCAAAAATTTTTCATAATTATTTTTGAAAATCTAAGTGATGAAAAACAAAATTCTGGGAATATACTTTGAATTTTAAATGTAAAATAACAGGACTTCCGTAATAATGAATATTCTTGCGAGTTCCAGTGTGGCAGGGAGAATACGAAATAGTTTCTCACATTAAAAAGGCTGCTTAAATAAATTTACATGGGTTAATTAATTATTATGGGCTAAAGTTACTAAAATAATGTGTTTGAAATTCCAATATTTGCTATATAATGTATCAGATGTACAAATTTAAAAACTTACTTTCCTCTTGGAAGGTAAAAGGAGCTAAATATTTTAAATTACCTGCCATTTACCGAGAATCACAATACAACTGGCCCATTGAACCATACTGCTCTATTCCGTTACATCTTATTCCTCTCCGACATTTAACGTCAATCCATCACTAAATGCATTATTCCGCAACATCCCCATCATCAGGTCTTCCCCATTTCCTCTCCAAACACTATTAGGAAACGCCGAAATCCAATCCGCCCATTTAAGTAGCCGTCAAGGTAGGTTGCCGTCTTAAGCGATGCTATCAGGCCTTTAAAAAAGAATCTCCAGAGGAACGAAGAGCATTCTACAGAGCCCCTGATAAGGCGGCAGTGTAATTACCACTTCTCCCCTTCCTTTAATAGGTCTATCCAAGAGCCTCCACCAAGATTCGACAGCCCCATTAAAGAGTAGACCAGAGATGAATGCTAAAGATTAAAATGTCATCTTTATGAGAGCGCGTATCGGTTACTGTAAGCATCGGGCGAAAGAAGAAAATTATTAACACCTGACGGACCAAATCAAGCTTTGGAGCGGATTAGAAGGTTGAAAAGTTAATCAATACCTTCTTTGTGACAATTGAGAAGGATTTTGTAATTTTTCTGACACAAAACGGAATCAATTTTGGAAGTGATTATCAAAGACACGTCAAGAGTTTGATGTAGTGTGTTTGAAAGGAGAGTATTCAGAACTTGTCATTGCTCTGATGTTTATTTTGCTGAATGTATTAAGTGCCTGATGGGGGAAATTTCGAGAAGTGGCTGTTTTCATTTTGTTTCTTTTGGAGGCTTCCTTAATGGGGAATAACAGATAAAATTCTTAACTTAGCAGCGACGAATTAAATTACTAATTTAATTAAGAGAAAGCGTGAATATCCATTTTAAAAATTATGAAAACGTTTAACGGAATTTTTTACAAATAGCACTAAATAATTAGTTAATTTGGTTATTCGTATAAATCTACATTAGATTCCATTTTCTTCTCTTTTTATAATTACATTTATTAATCCAATTGTTTTATATTTATTTCCTATGTTTTTAGATTCACTTATTTACAATTATTACAGTTTGAAACAGTTACAGAAATATTATCATGGTTTGTAGGAAAGCACATTTTTAGCAGATATATCTACTTCGTCATATTTTTAGCCAGTACTACTCGTAATTCCCAGTCAGAAGATACCAAAAATTCAAATATTTCAGTTGCTGTTGTTCAGTTTTTAATTATGTCGTTATTTTTATTTAAGAATTGGTCGGATTCCTTTGTATTAATAAATTATACATCTTTTTAAATACTTGGGTTATCTAGAAATTAAGTATCGTTTGTAATTTACGTCACAAGTGTGTTAAAAGTTACTCAACGGCACCTGTTAATTTTAAGTATCAGCAAAACTGAGATTTCATTGACAAGAAAAGTTCAACTTAGTTATACTATTGGCCTTTTTAAAGTAACACTAAAGCTATTATGGGACGCGATTCGTAATTTAGAATAGTCAGATGACGAGGGCAACACCTCAGCTGGTGCCTCTCCCTCTCCCCTCTCAAAACGTCCACACAAACCATCACACTGGCTGGAAGATATTTTGCTTTGACTCTTCTATATGACCACCAGCTTACAGACTTTCTTGCATGACGATACGTCGGTGGAATTGGGTCTCGAACCTTGTGTTCCGAAGATGAGACTTTACTACCAAGCCACGGTGGCCTTTACCATAATTACATTTCTGGGACTAAACAGTTGTTTTGTCATTCAGTATCTGCTAAGATTAGTAGTTTTTATAATTCCGATAAAGATTAAATTCACCAGTGGTTTGAAACGTTTTGAATATGACATTTCTAATAAGTTAGGGGAGTAAGATGTCAGTTCATCTTCAACCTTTTTACCTGATGAAGCTCAAAATTGAGTATTTTTTCCAAACCGCTGATATGGAATTAGAAAATGAGAAGTTAACTAAATAAAATCTAATAAATTACTTGCGCTCTTTACTCTTAATCATGAGAGGCTATAAATAACTTTTATGAAAATAAATTCACTTTATAGATTGTGTGATAGCAAATCTCAAGCTGGTATTAAATAAATATATATATTCAAAATCATTACTCTTTTTATAAAATTCTATAGATGGGGTTGAAAATTTCCTTTTTCGTTAAATACTTGATCTTGAGAGGTAATAAATCAACTTGATATGTAAAACTCTAGAGAAAACACTTGCAAGATCAACCCACGTCAAGTGAACGGAAGGCGAATAGATAGTTTATATGGCCGAAAATTCGTGTTTGACATGAGAACATCTGTTTATCCCCTTGAGTGATATACTGTACCTAAGTCGAGACACCACTCATTGAATATTGACTCTAAGTAAAGACAGACCAGTCACATACAGTTAAAATATGCGGTATTAGGACAATTCTTAGGCTAAAGATTAAAATTAGCTTTCTGTGTTTTTACTTAAAATTCATTATTAAAATTGAATAAGCTTCATTTGCTTAGATTACATTTGAGCGTACACATATTTCTTATAAATAGAGAATATAATAATTCACACTACCCTTTTTAGCAATCAACTTACCCTTTGATAATCTTAGGGGCGTGTCGTGACTTACGTGTAGGCAAATAAAGTTCAAGCTTTTAAAAAAAAACAATCTTCTTTATTAAACATTTCTTTCAACTCACCACTATCAACATCAACCTTTTCTTTTTAAATCACACACACCCCCAAACAAACACATCGCCATCTCTCGTTTCCTCCCCTTTTTTTCTCCCGTTGCCAATCCACAAAAAAACAACCAAAGAAACTACTTTTATATTCTTGGTTGCCATACAGGAAATATATAAAAACAACTTAAAGAATGCATCTAAATAAACATAAATTTAAAATTTAGTGACCCTGACAGGGCGTTTAATTTCAATTAAGTGACAAGCATAACTTATTCACGACATTTTCAATTTTCATAAGCATTAAAGCCGTATTAAGTTAATAACCTTATAATTATTCTGTTTCTTACATGCGTGATTCTTCTTAGTGAAGTCAAGTCCTATTACAGATCAGTGCAAAAAAATTATCTAATTCAAATTGCAAGTTGTCGTTTTCAATGACGTAGCTTCACCTTCTAATTTTTCATGCAAATTGCAAAGTTTTCAACAATGAAAGAATATTATTCGATTAAATATGTGGTGAAAAATAAAATGACATGAATTCATATCAACAAAGAAATATATTATTAAAAAAATTTGAAATTTGCGAAAATTTAGGAAAAGTTTGCACGACACGTAAATTGAAATCATTTAAAAGATATTTTTCTAAATTTTAAAAAGGTGGCAAAATTATCTTTGTACTATAATATTTCCAAGTGTTCATGGATGAATACCGAAATTCACTTGATTTTTTAACGAATTAAAATTCATACATAAATTTCAAAAATATGTCTCTGATATTACATATCTCTCTCTGATAAAATATATCTCGCGTTATTCCAATTATATTTGTGCTGAATTTGTAAGTTTTAGGCTCATTTATCGCTCCTGTAATGTCAGCACATAAATTCTCCTTCATTATCAATAAAGATATATGAAAACGAGCATGAAAATATTTGTTAGTAGGACCACGTCATTAATTTTCATACATTGGAAAGTACTTCAAAATTTACTTCTTTCACCCTTCCCTTAACTATGAGTTCAAAACCTCTAATTAACGGTTAAGTCACTTCCTCGCTAATTCCTCTCTGCACGACTTCTTCCAGTAGCTCATATTAACTTATTTCGCCTTATGGCTAGTAATTATCTCAAAAAGCCGCAATTCACTCTCGTCCCATTTCAGTTCAATTCAAGGACAAAATTAATATTCTGATAATATTATAACACGAACGCGACCGCTTTACCCACTTCTAAAATAATTAACTGCCATGATTCACCAACCGGCAAGCTCTTAACTAACTTTAAGAAGATGATATAATATGTAACATCTTAACACGCCAACTAATCGCAGCTGAAAATTACCTAAGAAAAATTCTGTCACTCGACACGCCGTCACGGGTACAGTTCCACTTCGAGGTCCATTTTCATATCAAACATATTCCAAGTGCATCAACATAGCCTTACTGGAGGAAACAGATTAACCTTCGCATTGCCCTTTCTTTTCATCTTTTTTATTTTATTGTTATATCAGATGCCATCTTCTCGTATGTCATTCTGCTTTGGTCAACTCGAGTCTGTGTCTCCCCAACTGTTTTTATTGCCAGAAAGACCCTCCAGTAACGGAATTCGAGACTACCCTTGCTTCGAACGTCGATGTATATTCATGAGATTCCAATAAAGGAAAGATTTCGTGCAGACAAGAATAGAAATCTTCAAACTTTTTCTTCGGAGAAAGGGCGCCATACGCATTGGAGACATGTAATTGTCATTCACCATTCCTTTTTGGTTCGATCCATTTCAAGAAGAAGAAAAAGAAGTGAAGGCAGCAATAATCCGGTTG
This sequence comes from Argiope trifasciata, assembly GCA_026543055.1. Lineage (NCBI taxonomy): Eukaryota > Metazoa > Arthropoda > Arachnida > Araneae > Araneidae > Argiope > Argiope trifasciata. The sequence goes on along the minus strand of JAPMOQ010047630.1, from coordinate 2,620,171 downwards.
ACGATTCAGATCCAATTCGTATTTTCGAATATAACGATAAAATTTTAAAGATCTTACTTTAACGTTTTAAATTGTAGTGGCATCAAAAATAAATCTATAAAATATAAAATCTAGCATAATAAACGGGTTAAAGTCATCATCAATTCAGGTATCAGTACTTTATTTTAAAAATTCCAGTCGAGATATTCCACAGTTAATGAATAAAAATTTCTTGATTCTTATGCATATTTATAGTTTAATATCCATCTTTGCTACATTAAAAAGTTTTGTTTCTGGGCTTCTATTTAATTAAAGGGAAAGTCCATATATAATGGGTAAAATAGTTAAGTATCCGAAGGTTTTAATAATAGAAAAGAGGTTATCATCCTTGCTATGAAACTTGATAATTCTAATTAAAAAGCTACGATTTCTTATGCGTTTCTCAGTATTTAATTATTTTAATTACAGTTCAAAACATTGAAATTCAATTTAAAGAATCATTGGTTGCTTTAATTAGGTTATATTAATGTCCCGTTTTTAAAACAACTCTAGGGATATTTTTTGGGACAGACACCGTAATTTTGAACCACGGTCAGATGACCAGGGGCAACACCTAAGTTGGCACCCTCCTGTCAAAGCTTGCACACCACACAAGCGGATGTTTTACCCCGACGGACGTGCACCAGACTCGCTTACACAAAGTTAGTTCTGTCCATTCAGTTTAGAATCCGAAATATTCCAATAAAGGCACCATGGCCCTTTGGTTGCTCTCATTGCTGAACAAACCATTAATGAAGTTAAAAAAAGATAATTTTATGTTTAAGTATTGCAGTATTCAAATATGTAAACGTATATGAGTTAAAATATTATGTTTAATATATAACTTAGCAATATTTAATAAAAATGAAAATTCTCTTACAACGTTTTTTTTTCCTTCTAATAAAAGAAACATCTATGAAACTACAGCTTTCTTAAAACAGAAAACCATTTTTCCATAATAAAAAACTGCTGATTATATTTTATGATGAATAAGAATCCATTCATTAAAAAATGAAAATATAAAAACGTTTGGTAAAATAAGAGTAAATAAGTTAAGCGAATCAATTTTTACTTCGCAAACGATTTTCTTTTTAATTTTGATGAACAGTTTAAATATCTCAAATAATAAAGTTTTCATTCTACTTTTTCATAGAAAATAAATTTTCTAAATTTCTTTTAAGTAATGGAAATTGTACATATTAGTCAAAACTCGCTTATTTCAGTCATAATAAAGCTAATTAAGGAAATTTTATGAAAAGATTTTCTAATTTAAAAACAAAACACCAAAAGAAACGCATTTTAAAAGCGTCATCTGACAGTAATAATTTACAATATTTTTTCTTAATAGTTTCTAAAATACTAAGACCTTATAATACGTGAATTAGCACAACATGGCAAAAAAATGTGACTTTTCAAAAAGAAAAAATGCAAACTTCAAGTAAATGCAATATCCACACTATTTTTTTTCCTTCAAAATGCAATTTCCAATAATTTTTATTTGAATTGTGATTTTTGTTTTTATAGTTTGAAATTCTCGAATTTCATACATTTGAAATTGAAACTCATTGGATACTATATCTTAATTATTTGTATAATTTATTTGTAACATATCCTCCGCCTTTTACAACAGTCTATTGTACTAGTAAGAACAATAAAAGAATATTTCGGTAATAGTTGGTTTTTAATCCAAACTTATTTTTTATTAAATTTGAAAACCATAAAACAGTTGCATTTTATATTCTCTTGTTTTCTAATTCCAATTCTGATAATAACTCATTGCTTTGATTATTTCAATTGACATAACAATACACCATTTATTTTTATTTCTACGCATTACTTTCTTATTCTTTTCTGTCTCTTAATAATACGTATTTTGACAAACAATAGATTTGGTTTGACTAAGACTTTTTGTAAACATAACAACTATTGCTAAGCAAGGCTTTATTTATTCGATAAATATGAATCTTAATTTTTATCCCAGGAATTTGATTTTTAGTTTTACAATTCAATGTCTTTTTTTATATCGGGATTTTATGTATAAACAAAGTTACTTTGCTACAGGAAATTTATTTATTTTGTAACAATGCGATAATTTATTTTATAATAACGAAAAATAAATGTACCGAGTAGCATTTTCGTACATATAAGATTTATTTATCTTCTTTTATTCTTCACTCTAATTATTCTTAGTTGATTCTTTATTCTTCTTAAGAATCTTTAATCCAGAAAAACTTTTTAAAGGCAAAAAAAAAAAAGAAACATGAATTGTATTTAAAAATTTTATACATTTTTACATTTTTTTTAATTTCTGTTAAGTCACTCTCTTCCTGTATATATTTATATATATTGTTCAAATTTTCAATCATTAATAAAATATTTTTTATCATCCACTGAAGTTCAAATACATTTTTCAAACTTGTAGTGGATGTTACTTGATGTTAATATAATTTTTAATATTAATTCATTAATTAAATTTAATTAACTTTTAATACTTTAAATAGGTAAAATGCAAGGATTTCCGTTTTTTTCCCGTGAAGGTGATGAAGGCAAGTTCAATTCTTGCGATAAGAAGTTATAGAGCACCATCAGTTTCATAAAGTAGAGAACGAAAATAATAGAAAGGGAATAAATAGTAACAAACAAAAATATAGTCCAAAACTATATATAGAAAGGAGAATGGAAATTTGCAAGGAAATTCGCTTTTTATGTTACCACTTAATATTGTGATTCTGTCATATGTATACACATATTTATATTAATCGTAATTATTTATAAAAAGTAACCAAAATAAAAAAATTTACTGTTGATCTCAATAGGAATTGACTTAAATTTTTTTATATCACTTGCTTTAAATAGAACAGCCATATGTGAAAGTGATTGGCTGACTTTTGTAATACAGAGAATATAATAGCAATAATCAAAAAAATGCATTGAACTACAAAATTGCAATCAAGAAAATGCAAAAATTGTTCCATTTCAATTCTTAAGGTTTTTTTAGGTAAAATTAATTTTTATCTACTTGATCGTACAACTAAATTATTATTAAATATTTAATAATCATTACATATTTATACTATATAATCTTTTTGCAAAATAATTATCAATTACGTCAAAAAAAACTCAAATTAAAACAGATATTTGTATAATTTGCTAATTTTTAGCTAAAGCAGACCAAAAAGCAAATTAAGGCACCCCAAATAATAAAAATAAATAGTTTTAATCAAAAATCTGGTGGTATAAACAAGAATTGTAGTAGCATGAGTCAACGGATAGATACACTTTAAGTATTTCGACAGTTCAATCACACTTTATAAGCCTTTTTAATATTATGATGTTTAGAATTGACATACTATTTTTACAATAAATTGCGCCATATCGCATACTTAGGAGAATACGATGAAAATTCCTTCAAAACACAGTTCGTTTAAGTTATATTAACGTCCCGTTTTACAGCAACACTAGGGATTTTTTGAAACGGGTGTAATATTGAACAGTGGTCAGATGATGAGGACGACACCTAGGCTGGTTTATCACAGAAATACAGACGGAAATTTTCCAAAAGGGGTCGAACGCAGATGTTTAAAATGTGGATATTGATCCAAATCTCTGGAAAATCAAAAGTTGTTGACGATTTCTATATTTTCTTTATATTACATAGACGAGAAAGTAAAAAGAACCGGCAAATCATCTACGGGATTTCCACCAAAAATCTCATTACCGTATTTTAGCGAATCTAATGCGCATCGTTTTTGGCCAAATGTCATCATATCATACCATTTATTGATAATTTATATACAAATCCATTGTTGTATAAAATAAGATTCAACAAATCATCATGCCATTGATGCACATTACATTTGCCGACAAACAATTTTTTTATTATTTAAAGTTTTAAAATGGGAATACGCATTAGATTCGCATAAATAAGGTATATTTTATGTTTTAGCAAAGTAATAATTAAATAAAGGGAAGTAAAGCATCTGAAAACAAATGTTGATATTAGGTTGAACTTGCGAAGAAAAGTTTATATTTACAAACTCTTTACATTTTTGAGACTGTTAGCTGTGAGTATGCTAACAGAGATCATTAATTGATAAGAGAAAAAAAAGAAAACTGAAAATGATAAAAATCAATAATTAACACTGTAAACATCTGTATAAAATTTTCAAGCATATAAATAAGTAAGCGAATTGACGATCAGAAATCTATAGCTATTGTTTAAGTTCAACGGTTTTTATTTCTATTTTCCTCTATACAATTCTTGCAAAAGCCATAAATTTAAATGTTCAAAATTAATAGAAATCACTAGAACTGCTTGGAACCAGTGTTCTTGATTTCCTTTATTCATTAATTACACTCTATCAGCCAAAATCGTTAGATATGCACTCTAAAAACCATTCAAAAATCAGTAGTTATAGTGTGAAAGTGTTTTTGATTTCTTTTATACATTAATTACACTCTATTGGCTAAAATTTCGATTTATACATTAAAAATTAGTCAGAAATCAGAAATATATAGTTATTGTGTGGAGTCGATGGCTTTGATTTCTGTTGTCCTTTTATACATCAATTACACTCTATTAACCAAAACCCTTAAATTTACAAATCAAAAAACTAGTCTGAAATCAATAGCCATTGTTTAGAGCAGTGGTTTTGATTTCTGCTTTCCTTTATACAGTAATTATACTATTAGCCAGAACCATTAAATTTACATATTAAAAAAGCGGTAAAATAAGTATTATGTTGAAATACTAGGTAATAGAAAAAACTTTATTTTTAAGCTCAAATTTTTAAGTCACAGTGCTTGTATTTTCATCAAAAATTTTAAAAAATAACCCATCCAAGTAGATCAAGAAGAAGACTTGCTTGAAGGAGTATCACTAAATGATGTAAGAAAAGATTAGCACAACTCTTCGATAAAGCTCCTAAAACATGTAAGCGACTTCAATCTTTTTCGGTTAAATCTTTTCGCACAAAAGAAAACTTCTGAATAATTGACGAAAAGAAGAAAAGTGAAGCGAAGAAGCGCGTGCGGCAGAACGAATATAAAAGTTGCGAAAATGGCCGAAACTTTACAAAGGCGGAGATTCGAAAAATAAAAATGGCTCTCTCCGATTTTAAAAGGATTTTCTGTTTTAATTCTTTGGATTGTCCAATAGTTTGGGAAGATTTCGTGGTTTTTAAAATCTATGGTTTTACAAAGGATTTAATGGAGGGAGCATGTTTAATTAAACTTGATGATTTATTACAGACAACTTGATTCGGGAAAATAATCGTGAAGCTTGTTCTAGAAGAATGAAGCTCTCATTCAAACTGTAATTCGACTCTTTCAAATTTTACAGTAATTGAAATCTAATGTAGATGCTTTTCCTGCCTGGCCTCTTTGTACTCCTAAGAAGCTAATTAAAGTTAAATTATAAGAGCTTTAAAAGCGCATTATCTCGAACTGAAGAGATTAAGTGCGCTTTTTATGAAATCAGATTCATTAAGAAAACGCGTGTTTCCTATTAAATAAGTGACAACGAAGAGTTATGTTCCTTTTTATAAACATTTGAAATGTATATTTGTTTATGATTATTTTAAATGTGAGTTGCATACTTTAAATGAAAAAACAAATTTCTCCAATGCTCATTATAACCAAACATTGTCAAATACTAGCTCCTAGTGAATGTGACATATTCTAATTCCTATTGAATGTGACGTATTTTATTAGGTTGTTCGGAAAGTAATTTCGTTTTTTCCTGACAAAGGATTTAATTGCATTTTTCGCATCCAATTTCATACTTAAACCGCAAAATCATTTTATGTTTTAAGAGCTGATATAGCAAGGCTTGAGTGTGAAAAAGTGCAGCTGATTCTTCGCTGTAGTTTTTGGATGGTGCCCTTTTAAATATGGAGAGCAATAAACAGCATTTTCGTCATTTTTTTCTTTTTTGCTATAAAAGGTAAAAATGTTGTTCAAGCCAGAAATAAATTAGCCAATATGTGTGGAGAAGATGTGTTAACAGTACATCAGTACCAGAACTGATTTGCAAAATTTTTCCTTCAAATGAGGAGGCCAAAAACCACCTCGATCAGTTTTTTTTACAGCAAAGACCAAAACTTTTATGAGCGTGTAATCATGTTACTACCAAAAGGTATTAGACCAGAATGGCAATTTTATAATTTAATAAATAATTTATTCATTAAACGAAAATTTCTTTTCATTTTGACACAAAAATACGAAATGACTTTCCGAACGACCCAATAGTTTCTAGTAAATGTGACATACTAGCTTCTTACTATATGTAAGCTATTCATCGATAGATATCAAAAGGTTTGAAATTAATGTGACTACATCCTACTATGCTTTTTGAGGAAATAGTTACATATTTCGAAAACAGAAAATGTTTATGTATTTGGATATTTGCATTAAAAAAGATTGTAAAAAATCTACAAACCTAAAATATACCAATTAAGTGTCGAAATCTTTTGAAAAATTGGAGAAAAGTGGAGATTTTTTTTGCCAAAGCGTGGTATGAAGCAACACTTTTCTAGTTTAGAAGTTTTTCCAAATGACTTATTTAATATTTTGCAGATGGCATAAGAAATATATTATCTAGTTCTTCATTCAAAAAATGTTATATTTCTATCTGTTCTTTAAATACTGAGGTTCGACTAATAAATAACACGAAATGTTCAAATTCTCTCACAATCGGAAGCTCTAAAATATTTATAAAATATTTCTAAATGAATAGATTACTTATTCTCTAGTTAAAGAACTGCAAACATATAAAGAAATTATTTTAATGGATTAATATTCTATTCTATTATATTATATATATATATATATATATATATATATATATATATACACTGAAGTGACAAAAGGGATGACTGTTAATATCGTGTCGGTCCTCCTTTTGCCCGGCGAAGTGCAACAACTCGACGTGTCATGGAGTCCACAAGTCGTTGGAAGACCTCTGCAGGAATATTGAGCCATGATGTCTGTATAGACGTCCGTAATTGTGAAAGTGTTGATGGTGCAGGAGTTTGGGCACGAACGGACCTTTCGATGATGTCCCATAAATGCTCGATGGGATTCATATCGGGTGATCTAGGTGGCCAGATCATGCGCTGGAATTGTTCGGAATGTTCTTCAAACCAATCGCGAACAGTTCTGGCCTGGTGACATGGTGCATTGTCATCCATAAAAATCCCATCGTTGTGTGGGTACGTGAAGTCCATGAATGGCTGCAAGTGATCTGCAAGCAGCTGAACATAACCATTTCCAGTCAATGATCGGTTCAGTTGCACCAGAGGACCGAGTCCATGCCATGTAGAAACAGCCCACACCATTATGCAGCCACCACCAGCTTGAACAGTGCCTTGCTGACAGTTTGGGTCCATGGCTACGTGGGGTCTGCGCCACACTCGAACTCTACCATCAGTTCGTAACAACTGAAATCGCGACTCACCTGACCACGCCACGGTTTTCCACTGGTCTAAGGACCAGTCGATATGCTCACGAGCCCAGGAGAGTCGCTGCAGGCGATGTCGTGCTGTCAGTAAAGGCACTCGAGTCGGTCTTCTGCTGTCATAGCTCAAGGAAGACAAATTTCGCCGCACATTCCTATCGGACACGTCCCTCGTACGTCCCACATTGATTCCTGCAGTTATTTGACAAAATGTTGCGTGTCTATTAACATTGACCATTCTACACAGACGTCGGTGGTCTCAGTCGTTAAGTGCAGGTGGTCGCCCACTGCTCTGTCCATGATGGGATGTGATGCCTGAAATTTCATACTCTCGGCACATTCTTGATACTGTGGATCTCGGAATGTGGAATTCGCTAACGATATCCGCAATGGAATGACCCATAACAATAAATCCAACTAACATTCCACGTTCAAAGTCTGTTAATTCTCGTCATGCCGCCATAAATCACGAAAAACCTGTTCACATGAATAACTTAAACACAAATGAAAGCTCTGGAAAACAAACTGCGCATTTATACTTTTTCGCTGCGATACTACTGCCATCTGTATATTTGCATATTGCTATCCCATGACTTTTGTCACTTCAGTGTATATATATATATATATACTATATATATATATAAAACTTGAATTTATGAAGTTTCACATAAGAAAATTCTTTCATAATCTATATTTGAAATAATATCATCTAAAAATGTAAAATAGCATTAAAAATGTATGTACAAAAATTATATTTTGAAACAAAATTATAAAGGCTTTATAAAGAAATCTGTCAAAACATTATAATATTAAGTTTTAAAAATCCATAATTTTACAATTCATTTGAAATATTATTTATTATCAAGATGATTACCCATTTTTTTGCTACAAACGTCAAAAATAGGGGATGTCTGGAATTATTATTTCAGTTACAAAAGCCCAGACAAAAACCACGATCTATGAAACTTTAACACTACTATTATTTAATTAATGGAATAAGTGCTTTTTGAGACTAGAATATATCGAATTTTCCTTATAGTTAAACTATCAGCACTGAAAAATGCATGACTATTTAATTTTTTTCTTTGCTGTTTGACAAAACTGAAAAATATAAATTTACTGTAAATAGAATTTTATACAAAAAATGCATTTTTCTACGTCTGATTCGAAATAAATAAAAAGCTTAGTATTAAATGTTTTGAATTATATATCTTAACATAGAGAATCAAATTTAAAGCAGTAAATTTGTAAGTGAAAATAAGTTGTTAAATAATTACAAATTTAATTTTAAAAAAACAATATGATGCTTTAAAAAATTTAATGAAATGACCTAAAGTAAATATGAAAGCAAAGTACTGAGCAAAAAGTTTTTTAATGATAAGAATGGAATGGTATTTAAAAGTGAATTTTCCAAATAATAGTTTGTTGTGATCAAACCCTTGTTTCCATTCTTTTCTTTGGAAAAAATGGTAAAAAAGAAAACCAAATTATATGAATTATGAAAATTTATATATCGTTTTATTTGAAGTTAACGCTAGTAAATATTTTACTAAACCAAACTTAAGCAAATAAAATAAAATCCAATTCATTCAATACTTTTAAACTTAAAAAAATAACGTTTTTAACATCGCATAAAATCTAACTGAAGATAAGCAAGCTTAGCAAGCTTTTTCTTTAGTGTTAATGTATTCAACGCTCAAGGAGTGTAATTTTTTAAAAATAGATGACTAACATTTGATAAAATAAAGTAAAAGGTATAAAATTGACATTTTTTGCTTGTAATATCAAAATGTTATGTTTCATTAATTGGCTAAAATTCCATGCTTCCTCAAGTAAGCTCAAAGATTTTTGCTTGTTCAACAAAATCTTAGTATTTTCTTGTGACCTAAAAAAGGTTTTAATCCCTCAACAGTTCGTCTCCGAAGATTTCACTAATCATTTAAGTCTTATGTATAGCCTTTTAAGACACCGTGACGATAGTTACCATTTAAGCTTCAACTTCTCAATTAACGACCTAAAAAATTAAAAGATCCAGTTCTCACCTTTTTTTTATTGTTGCACAAGGGAAAAGAACTGGCGAAAACTCCGCCGAAGATCACAAGACAATTTTTTTTTCTCTTGGAAACAAGAGCGATTTTTCATTACAGAGCCACCAAGGCAACGTTTTCGCTTTTTTTATCTTCTTATTTTACTTACAAGGAAGCTTTAACATATTTTTTATCATTGTTTTCTATCTAACAGGCACATGATGCTCAACACAAAGAAAACTTTTTTCTTAATGTTCCTCCACCGAAGAGGTGTTTTTTTCATGTTATTGGCTGATTTGGGAAACTTTAGGTACTGTGTTAAAAACTTGAGTAAATAAATAAGTTAATAAATGGCATTCTTCTTGGTTGAAATTCTACCAAAATTATTTAAATATTTAAAGGATATTTTATAAACTTAAATTGTTAACAACTATTCGTTTCAGTGTCTATAAAATCAATGAATATCTAGAAGTATTTTTAATAAAATCCAGATTGAATCAATGTTCGTTATGCTAGTCTCTTTTAAAACACGTTTGCAGTCATCTAAAATTCAAGTTTTATTCATACATCCTGGATTTAAAATTCATTATTTGTTCGTTATTATTATCGTTGACATTCTGGAGACACGTATTTGCTCACAATTAATAGCTTTATAATGTCAAACCATGGATTTGCCTCCATCTGCTTTCTATCCATGGGATAGTCTTCGACATTTTTGGGCCAGAACAATAATTAAAATGATTAACACTAGAAATCTTAAGAATTGATTTAGATTTATTTACTGTTATCAACTTGATATCAATATTAGTTAAGCGGGACGTTAATATAACTAAACTAATTAAACGATATGAATATTAGTAATTTTTTACTTAACTCTACTTCTAATTTGATATCACTCGCTTAAAACTGCTGTTTTCTTATTATAGGCTATGTAGACAGTATTTGAATGTCACAACGTAAAGTAAAATAAAGGTAAAATTTATATATATATATATATATATATATATATAAATTTTACCTTTATTTTACTTTACGT